>JAUNZM010001490.1:0-536165 GCA_033459285.1 Clamator glandarius | reverse complement strand
GATTGCGTTAAAGCTAGGGGAATTGGCAGGAAAGTGGGTACGATTTGAGACTGGGGAGTGGTGGGAAAACTATACCAAAGGAATACACCCGGAGATTTTTTATTTCCACCCAATGAACCCCACGCCCTTTGTTGCCCAAATTATAAAAGAGTGCTGCCGGAGGATAGTAAGGGGAGTTTCGTGCGACCTCACCCCTAGTAAAAAATAAGAACTGGGAGCAGTACAAGAAGAGGCAGGAGCAGAGAAATGAGCTTCCAGGCAAATACCACTGCTGCCGAGAAGATGGTGCACCCCGCGGCTCGAAGCACCCAAGTCGGTGGGTGAGGCAGAGGAGTAAGAACCATGAAAAGGAAGCCTCCCAGGACTGGGATACTGCTAAAACACTCTGGCAACTGCCAACTGAGTACTAAACCCCTTAAGAAATTAGTGTAACTACCTCTGGAGCACTGGGAGGGCAACGAAATCAGAAAAGGAAAAGAAGATTCTCATTTATTGAAAACAACAAGGCTAGGACTTCACCTCCTTTTTGGCAAATTAGGAGCCTTATGATATGTTATATTTTAAATGTGGGCGGGCCTCTCAAACCTCACATCAGCCTTTAAGTGGTCACTGACTCGAGTAGATGGTGTGGAAGTTCAGACCCAGATAACATCTGGGTCTCCAAGCTTTAACCCGCAGTTATGTGCCTTGGCCCTGTAAAACCTTGTTTGAATCTAAAGGGTTTTTGTATGTCTAGCATCAAACCCTAGAGAAGGGTGTTGCAATTATCCTGGAAATGTTTCTGTGGATGCTGGGGCTGCGAAGCTGTAGCTTCGGATTAAACACCTGCAAAAGATAGATTCCTTAGAGCATCCTGGAGACCTTATGGGTGTAGGCCCCAGAAGCGAGATGCGGGAGGGGGGTGGTCATTGATTCAGAAGACTGCAGCTTCATGTACCGAGGTGTAACAAACCCGGCAGACCAGGGCTAAGTTGTGGGAGAAACCTGAAGTTTCGAGTGTTGAGAGCCTGGTAGAGATAGAAGAAACATGTTTACCATGGAGAGGAAACCTGTTCCTTGTGATGTACAGGCTCTGGGCCTGAGTCCTGTAGTAGCTGAGGAGGGGTGGTTCTACTCGGGGACAGTTGCGGGTCTAGCCAGTCCAGGAATTGAGGGTGATAGTCAGACCATAGCACCCCCACCTCATGACCTTCAGCTTAACACTCTTTGGAAATTAATAGAGGGGGCATATCGAGTTCTTAATGTGGCCAACCCCTTGTTTACAGAGCATTGTTGGCTCTGCTTTGACATCAGGCCTCCATTCTGTGAAGCCGTCGGGATGTCAGAGAGGGCTGGGGGACTTGATGGCAGCAATCCTACGCAGTGCAATTAGAGGGATGCACAGGCCCAGGGGATAACTTTGACATCGGTGGCTGGGAAAAGGCGATGCATTGGAAATATCCCAAAGCATAAAGAGCACTTGTGTGAAACTATTACCAAAGCCAGACGAGAAGATAACCAGGCTAAATGGCTTATCCCTGCTAAAAATACTAAATGGATATGTTCTAAAACAGGGCTCACACCATGCATTTCGTTAGAAATATTCGATGAGACCTCTGACTATTGTATACAAGTAGCTGTGATCCCCAAAATTATGTACCATCCCAACGAGTATGTAATATGAGGTCCAGACTACTCCTGTTCATCATTTGCAAAAGCGAGAACCCTTTATAGCCCTTACCGTGGCCGTCTTAATGACCATGGGAGGGGCAGGCATCGGAATGGGGGTGACCTCACTAGTGAAGCAAACTAAGGAGTTCAATTTTTTGAAAATAGCAGTAGATGAAGATTTAGCACGAATAAAGCAGTCCATATCAGCACTAGAAAAATCAGTACAGTCACTGTCAGAGGTAGTCCTGCAGAACAGGAGAGGACTGGACCTATTGTTTTTACAACAAGGGGGGGTTGTGTGCAGCCTTGTGAAAAAAGTGTTGCATTTACGCAGACCACACAAGAGTAGTAAAGAACACCATGACTAAGTTGAAAAAAAAAATAAAAAAAAAAACCAAAATGAAAAAGAGAGAGAGAGAGGCGGAACAAAGTTAGTATGAGACCTGGTTCAACAGCTCCCCATGGCTAACTACCCTGTTATCAACAATTGCAAGGCCTGTAATTTTACTAATTTTAGGGCTGACCTTCGGTCCCTGCATTTTTAACGAAGTCCTAGAGATAGTCAAAAGGAGATTGAAAGCAGCTCACCTTATGTTAATAAGGGCCAAGTATGAACCAATATCAGAAGACCCTGAAATCGGAGAAAGCCTCGCTGTAAGCTACCAAGAATTAAAAAGATTTGATGAACAAAATAAAGAAAAAGAAAAGGGGGGACTGTGATAGATAGGACCCTTTGTTCATCAAGTAGAAAATTAAATAAAGAGAAAAGCTTGTGTACTGTGATAAATAGGACCCTTTGTCCATCAAGTAGTAAATCAAATCGGGAGGAGAGCTTGTGTAGATAACAAAAAAAACCCCACAAGACAGAAAACAGAGACAGTTTTGTATTTGCCTAAGCTAATTGTGTGAGTGCAAATTGGGTTGTATAACCATATATGGATACAGAATATATTTGTAGATAAGGGTTGTTGTGTCAAAATTGCCTTTTGCTAAAACTAATTGAACTACAGAAAAACCAAGGAGTCGGGTATATGGAGGAATTCAGAGGGAGTTGCCGAAGTGTTGCAGCGAGCCTGGACACACAGGTAAGAAGAACTGTCTAATTGGCAACGCAGACGCAGAGTACCCCACGAACACGGAGATGGAAACACATAAAAGACTGAAGGGTGGGGAAATTGGTGTGAGCCGTTGGTGGAGTGCAGGCTCCCCTGCTGCACCCAGCGCTGTTTGCTTGTCATTGCTTGCTGTAATCAATAAACGATTAATTGATCCATAAAGGCCAAATCAAATTATTCGCCTCAATTTATAACAATAAGGAGGAATTTCTTCACAGTGGTGAGGCACTGGCACAGGTTGCCCAAGGAAGCTGTGGCTGCCCCATCCCTGGAGATGTTCAAGGCCAGGTTGGACGTGGCCTTGGGCAGCCTGGTCTGGTGGGAGATGGCCCCTGTTGGAACTGGATGATCTTTAGGGTGCCTTCCAACCCAAACTATTCCATGATTCTTTCCTGGAGGCCACCACTCTCTTATGAACCGCCTACGCCGCTCGGGGTACCCTCGACCCGAGCTGCTTCCCAAGCTCTCGCCTTTCGCCTCCTCCGGGAGGGGCAGGGGAGGGGAGAGGCCCGGCCCAGCAGCGCCGCCGCCCGGACTACAGCTCCCAGGATGCATCGCGCAGCAGCGCCGCTTCTTTCTGCCCAATGGGGGAAGGCGACAGGTCTCGCGGCGCTAGGGCTGGTTTTGGCGGGCCCGGGTGGGCGCTGGCGGCGGCAGTTGGGCGCGCTCGGCGCGATGGCTGAGACGTGGAAGAAGGAACGCTTATGGCTTGGCATGCTGGCTCTGGGCTTCAATCCGAAGAACTATAACAACTCTGTGATGCTGGGGGTGTAAGTGCGAGGGAGGAGGCGGGCGGCAGCCCCCGAACGGGGCACTGGGTTTCACCCAGGAGCGCAGGCCTCGGGCGGGGCGTGGGAGAAGTGGGGGATGGCAAGGGAGGGTATGAGGGGCTTGAAGGGGGCTGAGATGGGAGGGTTATGAGGGAGGGATAGGAAGGAGGTGTGGGGGTCGAATAGGAGGGAATGGTGCGAGGGGGTGGCTGGGATGGGAGGGAAGGTCGTGAGGTGGGGGGCCATGGGAGTGGGACTGTGAGGGCGGGGTGGGATGGGAGGGAAGGGTGGGGGGGTGATGAGGAGGGTAGGGCGGACGGGTGGGGATGAGTGTGGGATGAGGATGATGGGGAGATGAGGGTGGAATGGAGGTAGTGGGGGATGGGAGGAGGAGTGAGGTGGAGTGGCTGGGATGGGGGTGAAGGTTGTGATTCAAGGTGTGGGATTGGAGAGAAGGATGTGAGTGGGGGAGGATGAGAGTGGGGCGGTGGGATAGGAGGGAAGGGTGTGAAGGAGGGTTATGGGATGGGAAGGAGGTGTGGGGAAGAAAGGGTATGGGGGGATGGGAGGGAGGGGCGTCAGTGGGGTGGGGTGGGGTGGGTGGTGGTGCCTCCAATGCTGCAGAGGGGCCTAGGGCCCTTGGCTGCGCTTCACACAGTGGAAACACTGGTGTGGCTGCATCTGAGGAGGTGAAGTCCAGATAGTGCAGCGGCTCTGGCTCTCTCATTGATGCATTCCACACAGTCTATGGAGAAAGTGAGCTGATTGGCTCTGTTCTCCTGGTTTGAGAACTTAAGAGCAAATGCTCTAGCCGAAATTTTGTGAACATCATTAAATAGGCTGGAGGATGTGTATTTTTAGTAATACAGAAAATAAAGCTCTCAGTGTATAGCTTGTAACACTTTCATATTTTGTAATCTTAAGCGGCCCATAAAAATGCAATGTTGATTCAGCATCCTGACTACTTCTGATATAGCTGTTTATTTGTGTATCAGGAATATGTTTGATAAGCCAAACCAGGGTGCATTTTATATCATTACTGAATTCCTGTTTACTAAGCTGGATTCAACCCGTGCAAAAGGAATTTTCCAGTAAGTATTTGCCTGACAAAGTTGCTGTTGTGCACTTTACCAAGTATACAATTTATGCAGTTGCTGAGGCAGGGAAAAGTGGTCTTTTGGGGAATGCTGTAGAAAAAGAATATACAATCATATCATTTTTTCCCTTTTGATTAAAACTGGAATTTATCAGCAATCTTGCCGTAATTAAAGTTGTTTCTGATAGTATCTGTAACTTGGTTAGTTTTGGAGAAGCTTTCAAAGATGCAAAGTAGTCTACTTTTCCCAGTAATTTCCATGACCAAACAAGAAGTAGCATTTGCCAGTGACAGATTGCTGATAGTGTCTTCAACATGGCAAGAACCTTGTTTTCTTTCATGTTTTGCTTCATATAGCTGAGCTTATTTAGCTTACATGTTAAAGAAATGGCTGTAGCAAGGCCAGTGATGTGCAAATTGTTGGCTTTCTGATCCCTCTTCCCCCTCTTCTACAGAGATAAAAAGAACTAAAAACAAATCTGCCTCTGAAATAGTCTGTAATTAACTTAATGTGGCAAGAAGACCTGGTTGTTTAAGAAACTTTTAGCTATTTTTGGTCTGGGCTATATCCCCTCATTTCCTCAGTCCTCCAGGAGGCATTAGTAAGAAGTCTTTGTCTTGTTTTTGTTCTTATAGTGATTAATTAAGTAACTGTATCTTTGAACATGTTTTGAAATTGCTTTTTCCCCCCCTTCTTTTTTCCCTTTTTAAATGCAAAGAGGCTTTTCAGTAAGAAATGTCTCGATTCCTGAACTAAGGAAGCAGTGCTGTAAATGGCTAAAAGAGATTGCAGTGAGTATTATGAAGAGTGGAAACTGATGATCTGCTTGCTTCTGTGACCTCATTCTCTTTTTAAGAGTATATGTAGTGCTTTTAAATAGGAGTTTGAAATAAGGTTGTTTTACCAAAGAATTTAATTTTACCTTATGTATTATTTCACTTGGTTTATATTAGCGTAGTGAAGTTTAAATGACAGAGACTTAATCCTGGGTGTTAAAACTGCAGTGGCTTTCTTCTGTGTAATGGTATTTGATTAAATAGGAGTCTTGAAGGTTCCTCAGCTCTGGGTGAGAATAATTTTCTTCAGCTTGAGCGATGTTTGCTTAAATTGTCTGGGAAGGGGTTTATTATTGTGAAGGTGGTTTCAAATGTGTGAAAACATTTTTAACATGAGTTTTTCCTTTTATATAGGGGGAGGGACTGAAGTTTAAGGCAAGCTTACTAAAGGAAATGAGAGAAACCAAAACTGGTTGTCTCAGCTGTCATTGGTTGTTATGTTATTTTCTCATGCTGTCTGTTCTAATGGTATTTCCAGAAATTGCGTCTTTATGTGGTGGAACACTTGTCCTTTTTAGTAGTAATGGATAAGGTGAAAGCCAAGAATGCAGTGTATTTGATTAACAGAAAAGCAGAACAGTGCACACTGATTAATGACTTAGGTTGTAAATGTGAAAGAAAACTTTAAAGTTTTTTCAAACGTGGGGTTACCAGATAGAGCTGAAAACGGAGGTGATTTCTAATATTTACCCAGGATTGATTTTAGTCTTAGTGGTGAAACTGTCTATTACGTACAGAACTATGGATGGCGGGGGGGGGAAACATTAAAAAAGTTCTAATCTCTTTGGCTAATGGAAGTAGATGTCACCTGTGGTGGCAAAGTAATTTAGCTTTGCATCAGGCTTGCTAGCAGGTGGGCTGTAGTGTTTTGATACTTAGCTTAATATTTGATAGGCGTTGTTGAGGCTTTGATTCTTAGATTAGTTTTGTGTTCAAAAGCAATTTAATTTTCTAGAATGAAGACCAAAACCGTCTTTTACGAATTACACCTTCTTCACTTATTTCTCCTGCTGGTCGTAAAGTTATTAATGTTTTGTACTGGTTTTCAAGAGAGGTGATGATTGAAGAACTGAAAAAGAACTCTGGTGGTAAGCCATAATAGGAATACAGCAATAAGAATGCTTAATTTGTTGTGTTTGACAGTGAATCTGTAGAGTCTTCAATATATGCCAAGACCTTTAAGTAGTTTTGATTTGGATGCTCAGTTCAAAATCTTTCATAGGATTCTGTGCACTTGCATGGTGCTAATGTTGATGCAACAATACAGATTGTTTTACTTTCTGTTGCTTTGTGGGCCTTCCTCCAAGGTTCATCTGTGTAATGCCATAATTACCTACACAAGCAATGGTGTTGTCCAAACCTATTGCGTGACTATACTGTACTACTTCTCACAACTTGAGGAATTCTATCAGAACCATCTATTTTAGGCATATATATATATATATAGGAAAAGAAATGAAGGAATGCAAATGTATACAACAGAAGGGATGGCAAAAAAGACGGCACACTGCATACTTTTATTTCAGTCTAGGTAAAATTAGCATCTTTATTTGTGATTCTTTCTGTTCCAATTAGGTAGATTAGGAAGTTGTCTATTTGTTAAAAGTGATTAATGATATCCAAACATTCCTTTAGACAGGAATATACCTTATGCTGAAGCAGTAAAGTTGCAACCTGGGAATGTATACTTGGCAAATGCAAGATGTAGAGTTGCATACAATAAACTTCTGCAAATTTTTCAAAAGGAAGATTTTGTCATACAAGAATA
This sequence comes from Clamator glandarius, assembly GCA_033459285.1. NCBI lineage: Eukaryota > Metazoa > Chordata > Aves > Cuculiformes > Cuculidae > Clamator > Clamator glandarius. The sequence continues at coordinate 528,929 of JAUNZM010001490.1, read as the reverse complement.
TGAGAAAAAAGCAAAGTAAGTGATACACTTAAAGAAATGGAATCTTTTCATAGAAGCTGACTTTTGTGTATGTGTGTAATTTTAAAAGGATTTGTGGAGTCTGTATCTGCTTTACATAATGAGCTCTGTTGAACTTTACCTATTTTTTCCCACTTTAACTGCTTTAATTGACAGCTCTTCTGTTTGTTGGGTCTTTTTGTGAAGCACAGTAATAATGAAATTAATTCTTCAGTTAAGAGATGCCATATTTTGGAAGCTATGATTACTCAAACATTAAAAATGATCAGGGAATTTGTCTGTATAGTACTATGATTTCTTAATGTGTGAAGGGTCATGTCTCAGAAAGCAACTGTCTTAGGATGAAACATTTGGTCTATACTTAATCACTGTGGGATGCATTTTATTTACATAATTCTTAATTATTTCACCAAAATTATGCTATTCTTCATTGTTATGTATGGGCAAACATTCTCAGTTTGAGAAGCAAGGATAACTATAACTTTCTGTGCAGGCACAGAGATATATATCCTTGGAATTTATAGTATTTGGGTTGAATAGTTTACCTGAGTGGAGCACTGTCATGGGCCATTGCAAGCTGTTCGGTAACTGACAGAAAAGGAGGAGGAGTTGCACTGTAGGTAAGAGAACAGTTTTAATGCAAGTAGCATAACTCTGTGCAAGAGAACCTGTCTGTTTTATCCTTTTGGATCAAGATCAGAGAGTTAACATCAAATGAGACCACATGGTAGGTGTCTGCTGTACACCTCTTTCTCTGTGCAGGGGAAGGTATATGAAGCCTTCTTCAGACCAATCAAACACACCTCAGAGCTGCAGGTCTTGACTGTTTTAGAGGACTTCAGCTTACTGTGGTGTTAGAAAAGCAATAGAAAAGTGCATTAGCAATCTGGGAAACACAGGTGCATTAAGGATGACTTTGCTGTGCAGTCACTGAGTGTGATGAGTAGGAGTGATGGACTTTTGAACTCACTGCTTACAAGTAAGCAAAACTTTTCTGGAGATGTAACTGCCAACAGGAGCCTTATGGTCACTGCAGTGAAGACCGTAGAACTTAAGATCCTGAGGAATGTGTGGAAGACAAATGGAAGAATAATTACATTGGACTTAAAAAGGTGGATTTCCACTTGCCAAGGAAACTGCTGGGAGGTATCCTATGGAACACAGAAGGGCTCAGGAGTGCTAGGGTATCCTTGCTGAAGTTCAAACATGATCCATCCCCTTAAGTGGGAAAAAAGGCAAGCATAACAACAAACCAACCTGGTTAAGACAGCAAAGTAGTGAGAGCTCAGAAACCAAAGAAGTAACATATAATATGGAAAAAGGGATTGAACCGCAGATATAGATACAGAAATACTTGGCAGGTGTGCAGTGCTGACTGTGAAGGCCAAATTTAGCTAAAGCTCCAAGAGCCTGGTAAAAGTCTGAAAAAAGGCTTCCATAGATACATTAGGAAGTTGAAGTACATGGAGGATTTAGGTCTGCTTGTGAATAAAATGTCAAGTTAAAGTGTCGCAGGGCGAAATAACCAATGCATTCTTTGCCTCAGCCTCATTGGTTGATCTCCCTCTCACTCCCTGATGGTCCTCAGCCTGCTCACCTGCTCCCTGAGTTCTGTCACCATGCAGAGGAGTTCCACCCAAGCACAGCTCCTTCAACTGGATTCCCCACTAGTGCCTGATAGTGAAGTAGAAGGGAGAAGGAGGGGCATGCCCTGCAGCCTGGTATCTGAGTGGCAGTGTGCACCCACTGGGCCTCTGTCTGGGAGGCAGCATTAGTCACGGCAGGTGCAGAGCTTGGAGCAGCCCTAATTTTCTGACGATGTGGCCACCATGATTCTCTAGTCCTTCTGGGAGGGCTCAAGTGCCCTCCTGCTCACCCTGCCTGTGCAAACTGCTATGCCCTGCTTTTCTGACATGTCCCACACCTGTTCACCTGCTTCTATTCACTGTGCTGTTGCTGGTGCTCCCTGGGACTGCTGCTGGGACTCCCCACCCCGTGGCAACTGTCACATGGCAGCTGCCACTTCCAGGAGTCAGGAGCCTCCTGCCTCTCACTGCTTCCTGGGTTTCCTGGGCTTCCTCTGCTCAGGCAACCACCTTTGAGCTTTGATCAAGCACCCAGCCACAGAACTTAGCATGTGAACTGCCAATTCTCACCAACTGAGCCAAAGACAAAGCTCATGGAGTTTAATCACAGTCTTCTAATATCTAAAACAGTTGTAGAGAAGATGGTAGTTCTCCCTTCACAAGGATGTATGGTGACAGAACAAGAGGCACCAGGTCGAGGCACTTGAGGGAAAATATCTGGATAAAAATAAAAATCATATGTGAGAGCAATTAACACTGGAGTAGGTAGCCCTAAAAACTGCTGGAATCTGTTGCTAGAAACATTGAAGACTTGGCTTGACAGGACCATGGGTAGCATAATTGAAGGCTCTGCTTCTAATGGAAGGCTCAACAATATAATTTCCAGAGGTGAAAGTCTCCTAAACTTCTCTGATTTCTGTAATTCTACATCTCCTGTCTCCCTACTTGGGAAGTGGTAGTGCTCTTGCCTGTCTTGTGTGTAGTACCCTTCAATAACATAACTATTTTTTTTTTCATTCTCAGCCAGGCGTTGGAACTCTGAAGATATTTTAGAACTCAACATGATCCAGACACCTAGTGTTTCTGAAAATCAGATCACTATGTTTCTTACACTGTGCTTAAAAATTTAATGAAAGTGCTTTGGCAAAAAGAAGTTTGGTCCAGCTGCTTGTATTCCAGTATATTATTTTTGAAACAGTGATTTGGGTGCTCTACAATTGCTGAATGTATTTGGAGGTTTATATTTACAAAATATATTTCTAGTAGCTTCTTTTTTGTTCTTGAGTCTAATAAAAGCTGTTGTGTTGCAGTAGAATAAAAAACAGCTTAATTGCTTAATTTACGGATATCTTAGTGGCTTTCCTGGCTGTCTTTCTGCACAAAGTCATGATAAGGAAGTCAAGGATAATTTTTTTCTTTTTTTTATATCATTCTAAAACTGCCTCACTATGCACATTTGGAAAGAATGAGCATATTTGGTTAGTGATTGTAAGGAGTTCTGAGAACAGCAGAGTAGAAACTTTTTTTATTTTTGTTTTGTTTTAAAAAAAATTAAAAAAATGTTATAACTGTGTTTTTAGGCTCTTATGTGAACAAATAAAGCAGATGCAGACTGAAAATGCGTTTCTGGAGACAAAGTTTTGCAAGTAAGTGTTTTTCCTTTTAACTAAGCTACCATATAGAAAATGGTTTTCTTCCGCAATTTTATGAGAAATCAACTATAATTTTCTTGTAATCCATTTGAACTTTTGTTTTACATCTGCATATAGGATGAAACAAAATGACCAAAATGGAAATGGTAAAATGGAGAGAATTCAAAAGGTGAGCAGTTTTCTCCTGCTGTAGCAGCATACTGTATTTCTTCTCAAATTTCTGCAACACTTAGACACTGTTATTTCTACTTGTCTAGTCCCTTTGCTTGCCTTTATGTTGTTATGATACTCTTTTATTATATTATGATACTCTGTATTATGGCAAACATTTTAATGTAGCATTTTTCTTTGTCTTGCTTATTAAGGTCCGCAGTATGTGGACCCTTATAATGGAAATGCTTACTTCTCTGAAAAGGGAAAAGGAACTTGTGGATTCTGTACTTGATATACCTGAAAACCGTACTGATCAGTGCATTTTAGATGGAAAGAAAGTGGTTTTCAGAGTTCCACAGCTATTGGTTTGTAGACTTGAAAGGGACGTACACCAAGTAAGTAATTTTTGTCCTTCTTGCTAAATTGTATTTTTTTTTTCAGTCCCTGGGTTGTCATTAGATACCTTTATAAAATGTAAAAAACCCAAAGAAGATAAATGTCTAATGTGTATTTGTAATTTTTTTTGATCATTATGCTACTGTTCTGTATTGGTTATGTTTCAACTGTTTTTATGTTCAGTAACTGCTTTCATAAGTTTACTTGATTTGTGCTTGTTTATTTATGTTTAGACATCAAAACTAAGTTGACCAGTATAACTCTTGGTTTAACTAATGGGCTTTTGTTTCCAGTGTGTAGTATATGGTGTTGTCAAGGCCTGCCACATCTTTTGGGGCAGTAGTTAAACAGAATACCTCGTTAGCTGAATTTTCCTTAGCTCATACTGCTTTAGAGTCTGCTTTCAAGCAGCAGGTTCTAGAAAACAAACCTGAAGCTTAGATCTAGACTTTTTTTTTTAAACATGTGACAGTCAAACTGAATCAAAATACAAAGGGGAACTTTGTATACCTGCCCTGACTACAGAGGGCAAAACTTTCTGCTGTTGATGCTGCTCACTAATTCTGTTTGTTTTTTTTTTTTTTTTTTGCTTGCAATGCTTAAAGCATTGTACAGGAAATGCATATGAAGGTGAAGACCTGAATTTCTTAACAGTAGTTCAGCTATTAAATGAAGCCCTGAGGACATTGAGAGGTGAACGCTGTCAATCTCAATTAAGCCAACAAATTCGGAACATTGGGAATAGGGTTCTGCGGCACAAAAAAATGCTACAGGTTTTGCAAGTGAACAGGTAATTGTCTGGAAATTTTCTCTGCTTCCTATGTCCTTAATCTGAGGATCATATCTTCCTACCATGGAGTTTTTTATAAAGCAGTATCATTTATAGTGAGAACACGTTGGTCCAATCTTTTTCGTTTTCTCTGGGAAATTCACATCTATTGCTGACAGCCTTCTCTAGGTGACTTCAGCTTTTTGCCACTGCTTCATTAATATTATAGGCTTTGTTCCCAAGAACCTCATTTGCTAGCTCCTCTGAATTTTTTTTGTGTTTCTTTTCTTATATTAATCAGTTCTGGGATTTTAAAACTTCATCTGGAACTGTCTTAAGGAGACTTTTCAAGTATGCATCTCATTGTGTGTATGTATTTTAGTATGGTTCTTTTAATTTTACTGTAAGAAAGACAAAGACTACTGAGCAGCTGCTTTTTATGTTGTGAATTTCAACTCTTGGGGCATGCGCAAATGCATGAATAAACTGATACATACCAGAAACTTTGCAGGATAAGGAGAACACACAGCAATTCTGCATAATAATGGAGAGAATTATCTGCACCAACAGATGTAACTTTTGTTTTCCATTTTCATATTGCAGTTTGAAAGTACATCGTGTGCCAATGAGTGGATCTGTTTCTAAAAAACAGGAGGACTGGGAAGTGAAGTGGAAAAACTTTCTTGGCTTGTGTCCTATTAAATTCATATTAGATCGGTGTCCAGTAAGTAGTGTTCAATTTATGTGATTCTGGAGAAGGGAGAGTGTGAAGATGAGAGAGTGTGTTAGGGCATGTGCATCTAAGCTGCTGTCTTCTGAGGGGATTGAGGCACAGACTTCTGTCTGATGGACAGAAGACCTTTAGTAGGCTTATTAGCTTCTTTATATATGTTAGTTAGTAAAACATGCACCGTTTGTTCTACAATGATTGGTTTTTGCTACTTGTTCATGCACCTAAGCTATACGTATGATTGGCTAAAACTAAGTGTTCACACGCCATGACATGTTCTGGTTTTCGATCTTGTTCCACTTCTTCATCCTGTTTTTCTGTTTCCCAGCATGGCCTCTTCTGTTCCTCATTGGTACTTTGTTTCTCATCTCCTCACAGCCAAGGTCCTTCAAAGACAGTATCTATTTGTTTGTGTCCTTCAGCCTGTAAGATTTCCTCCAGTGTTCCATTGCAGCATTTAAGCTTTGCATGTAAGGCTAAGGAATTAGTATATCAGAAATTGCTTTATGGAGTATTTGACTTAGTGACAGCTGATGTCTTCATTTGAGATTAGGGATAGAACCTTCTTGTCAAGACAGTAGATCAGCATAAGACTGAGCTGATTGGTTGTGGTTTTGTCTGTGTCCTTTCTCTCCAGAAATTGTGTGTGCTGTCGCATGCTGTCGATCTGAACGTCTGCTGAGTTACATTTTTCCCTTTCAAGGTGCTTAAGCGTTCATCTACTTGAGGAATGAACAACAGTTTCCATTCTGACACACTGATACAGGGATCTGAGTTTATATCCTTGCCTAGATACCAGCAGAGGAGGGAAAAGAAAGGAGAAGTTTCATGTTGGCCAAAAAAGGAAATTTAATGTTTAGTCTAGTTTGCAGAAATGCTGCTGTTAATAATTGTCTGTTAATTGCTCTTGATATGCAGAATTTTTCAGCCCACTTGTTTAACTCTTTCTTTTGGAAGGGTTTAGGAGCTTCGCAACGCCGTTGTGTTGATGTTGCAGAAGATGATGAGGATAGCTTCTTTTATCAACATCTGCTATCAGTTTCAAGTAGGTGAACAGGAGAAACTTCTTTTTCTTCTCTTCCCCTTCCACAGTTGTTAAGTTACTTGGAGTCCAAAAGGCTCTCTGCTTGTGTTTGCAAGCATCTTTGATAGTCTGTGATAATCTGGTTCTGAATGTCTCACCTTTTTCAACTTGGTATCACATAGATTCTCTGATGCATTTGGTGTGGCAAAAAAACAATGCTGGAGCTGTTAGATATTTTGTTTTTCTTGCACAAAGGATGTTGATACAAATTTCCATGTACAGAAGTTCATTCATAGGTTCTAGAGAATGCACTCACTCTAGCAGTAAAAGGTACTTTAGGTTGGAGGTGTAATATAAAAGAGCGAAAGAAGAAACAATTTTTCCCACTGGCCAACTGGAAAGAGAAGTTGAAGGTGTTCTCCCAGATAATTGTCTTTCCCTGATGCTTTCCCAAATACTTGATCAATGGTAATTGTGCCATTTGATCAGGCTATTACTTGATTTCTGTGCTGGTTGCTTTCAGTCATTAGACTAACAGTGCTGATTGGAGCTCACTTCAGTCAAACATGGATGTTGTACATGCTAGTCAACTGATGAGCTGATTGTATTCTGCTGGATAGTGCTTACCATAGAATCATAGAACATCCTGAGTTAGAAGGATCCCATAAGAATAACTGAGTTCAACTCCTATCCCTGCATAGGACAACTCCAAAACTCACACTGTGTGTCTCAGGGCTTTGTCCAAGTACTTCCTGAATATTGTCAGGCTTGGTGCCATGACCGCTTCCCTGGGGAGCCTGTTCCAGTGCTCCACCACCCTCTGGGTGAAGAAACCTTTTCCAAATATCCAACCTAAACCTCCCTTGGCACATTTTTCTGCCATTCCCTTGGGTTCTGTCATTGTTTGCCAGAGAGAAAGAGCTCCTCCTCCTTGTGAGAAAGCAGTAAACAGTGATGAGGTCCCCCCTCAGTCTCCTCCAGGCTGAACAGACCAAGTGACTTTAGCCACTCCTCATATGACTTCCTATCTAAACTCTTTGTGGCTATCCTCTGGACACTCTCCAGTAGCTTTGTATGCTTTTTATACTGTGACACCCAGAACTGCATGCAGTACTCAAGCTGGGGGTGCACCAGTGCAGAGCAGAGCAAGACAATCGCTTCCCTTGACTGGCCTGGAATACCAGGCTTGATGCATGGTTGGCCCTCTTGGCTGCCAGGGCACACTATTGGCTCATGTCAGCTTACCATCAACCAGAACCCCTAGATCCCTTTCCACAGGGCTGCTCTCCAGCTTCTTGCTCCCCAGTATGTGTGTATATCCAGGGCTGTCATGTTGCAGGTACAAAACGCAGCACTTGCTCTGTTTCAGCTTTGTGTGGTTGGTGATTTCTCAGCTCTCTAATTTGTCTAGATTCCTCTGCAGGAACAAGTGTTGATTGTCCCTAATGTAGAGTTGTAAATTAGAAGCTATATATTAAAGGTGGAAAGGAGAGGGAAGACAGCATGAACTGTATGTTGTTTGCAGTCCCTTTTAGGAAGGTGACATAGCAGATATGTTAGAATATCAAGGTGGGAAGTGATGGGGGAAGATCCTTTTGTTTACAAAGGTGAAAGCAGTGCTCCAGCAGTACAAGGTTATATCGATACAAGGATAGAAGCTGCAAAGGAAAATAGGCTACAAAATAGGCTGCAAATGGAAGATAATTTGACTTAAAAATGTTAAAGGTTAAAGAATTGTGTACTAATGCTGTAAGCTGCTGGTAACAGCAGAAAACTTGAGACAAATTGGTATCTGTGGCTTTCTCTCTACTTGATCTAGCCATTAGTAAAACTAACTTTCAGCCTGTTGACGTGGTGAGCTTTAAAAAAAAAGTTAACTACACCTAACATCTTGAAGTGAGCTTGCATTTTTGAGGAGATATTTAGGTGAATACAAAAGGAATCACAACTTAGTTTGTAGAAGCTGAAATGTAGGGTTAGTAAAGAACTACTGAAGTTAAACTTTGCCTGTTTATCCAAATGATGTACCCAAACTGATGTTTTTACTGTTCTGAGTTGAGGTGTGTATACCTCTGGTAATGTGCAAAACATTTCCTTATAGTGTGCCTTGCTTGGATGGAGGCAGTGTTCATCAGAGGGATAAGTATGTCCACAGAGATATCTATTGTGAAGATGATGAGGGGCCAGGGGAAATGTGGGTGGAATTTTACTTTATGGAATTGATGTGCCACACAATTGATGCCTATCTTGAGAGGAGGGTGTAGTGATGATATGTGGCTGGGATGGTAGTTTGGAGGAAGGTGGAACCTATGGTTCATATGTGCAGGGCAGTGGATAGAATCATGCCTGTCAAACATCTTCAGGAACGACACAAATAAGTGCTGGCTGCTAGTAGCATCTGTGGCTGCAGGTGGTACCTGAGTGAAAGGAATGATTCTGCTGTCCTGCTTAGGTATTTATGAGCATTTCAAGAAAAATAAATTGTCCATCCTTTGAATAGACTACAGAAGGGATCTGAGTCACTTTTGTCGCCAGGGAAGTCTGAGCAAAAAATAGTGGAAGCAATAATAAAATCCTGAACTTGCTTTTCTAGATGATTATGACTCTAGTCATGAAGTACGTTATGAGGAAGATGGTGGGGTGTTGAAAACTGTGATGGATGTGTCAGCAGCTCTACCAGGATGGTATGATGTTAATGAGAAATTGATAATGCAGTGGGAAAAATATAAATTAACTTGTTGGAGTTGAATATATTGCATCTCTTGATCATTAATGGAAAATGAAGTAGCCCACTCCCTGAGTCTTGCATCCACCTGAGCTAGCAAGGTAGTCTTGAAGTAACTGCCCCTATTTCCTGCTGGTGATTGATTGATCAACTTGTTGCTGCTGAATAAGATGTGCAGCAGCCAATTTGCAAGATTTTTAGCTGTGTTTTTAACCACATTATTTCAAGTTTTAAGAGGTCGATGGAGGAATCAGAGGATTCTGTTTCTGAAGCTGGGTTGAAGTAAGCATATATGTTCAGTATCTATGGAAAAGAACATTATCAAGTCTATAGAATACTTTCCAGTTATCTTTGGTTTCAGAATACAGGAGACCTGTTTACAAAATTTGTTACAAAATCTATTCTTTCCTGTTTTGCAGTCATGGGAGAAGTTTTTATTAGTTTGTTAATTTTGGGAGGCTGATACACAACTAGGGCTAAAACTGCTCTAGTTGTCACATGTTCTCCCTATAATAAAACTGCCTTCTGATAACCGGGACGAATTGAGGGAAATCGTAACGGACAGATATGGGGCACACAATATGTAATAGCCTTCTATAAGTACTTGCATGCAACTTCTTTAATTTGCCTCTAATTTTTTTTTTCTTCTCTCCACTCCTCTACCCATCCCTCAAGGTTGTCTTCAGTGTCTTTGGAGTTGTCAAAAGCATCTGAAAAGAAAGACATGTTAATTGAAAAGGTTATTCCTTAGTAATTTCCTACCCATTGAAGAAGTTGAATTTCTCATGTTTGCGTTTTACATTGGTTGAAGGCTAGAATTAGTATTTGGGGGGAGGGTTGTAGGTGCATTGTTTTTTTTAAGTAGTAGTTTTACACATCTGAGTCAGTCCTGTAGCACTGTAAAATCTAACTGCCTGGTATTTCATTAAGCTTTAGGAAAAGGACAGTAGGAAGTAGGTGTACTTGCACCTAACTTCTGGTACAACATACAGTGTGTCACTGACTCCTTGCTTGCTGAGAGCCTTTTTGGTGTGAGTGGTGGTCAGACTTCGATATTTCTTCAAGTTGTGTGTGCACTTAAGGGTTATAATGTGGTGTAGAAGCAACTTGGATGTATAGTTGTCCATTGCACATTATTCACTGTAGTATTTTTGATGAGTCATCTGTATTCTGTGCAACACCCTATCCTTGCTGCTACTTATGTCCTGCTTTAAATCTGATTGTAAAAATATTTTTTGTTCAGTTAAGATATAAGACTGAAATATTTTTAATGACTAAGGCTATTCCATTCAGAATTTGTACAGCAGTTTCTTCATGCTATTTTTCTGACATTTGAGTTTAAAACTTCTAATAATTGTTTTGTATTCCTCTAGAACTTGCCTTTTGACACTTACAAGCGCAAAAAAAAGCCTCCAAAGATCTTAAAAGATGAAAAGGATGAGTCTGCCATTTCAGGCATGTGGGAGAATGCAGGTGATCATGTTATCCAGACAGAGCCTCCTGTCAAAAAGGAAGATCCTATTGAGAAAGCCAGAGATAAACTGGCAGAAGAGGTTAGGAGAAGTTATTTTAAAATATTTTTGTTTGTTCTTATAGATATAGTCATTAAGTTCAGACAGCAGGTTACTGATGATATCATAAAATGCCTCTTGTAATCTGCATATGTCTGAAATTACTTTTTTTTTTTTGCTAGGTTGTAGTCAGGGTCACCTAATTTTGAGGTCACTGGGAGCTTGTGCAGTTAAACTTACAAATCATGGTGAAGTGAATGGCACTTTCAGTAGAATCATAGTATGATTTTTTTCACCTCTCATACTTTATCTATGAACTCGTATTAAGAATTCAGAAGTCCTCTTTTGTTTCTGAAGTTATGCAGGTTAAATATTTAACAGGGGCTTGGGACTTCTAGGCAGAAATTTTCATTATTTCCCCTTTTAGGTATTTTATTTAATATTTAACTGAAGAATTTCTTTGTGAGTTATTGTAAAATTTTCTGTAGCTTCATTTGGAAATTAAATTTCATCTTTTGCTGGGATAGTACAGTTATTTTTCATCTGCTAAAATACTTCACTTCTGTACATATAGTTCTAGTCTTTGTGCTAATGTAGTTCTTAACTACTGTCTTAAATATATGTTATGTGAGCACGTTTTCTTATTTTAAAGATGTAATCATAGATGATGACTTATAATTAAATTCTGATTTCAGTCCCCTGTCTTAATTTTGTGTTTGTAGGACAGTGATCTTTGTGAACCTAGTAGTAAATGACAGAAGATGAGTCAGGAAATTTTATACTCTCCAGATCTTTTGGAGAATGGGATTTATTTTGAGGCATAACTGACAGAAACAGAGGTTATAATTTTGCTTTCTTTGGATTTGCTCTTCTCTAACATTCTACAGTTTGCAAAAGCAGTGGCCGCAGAGTCACCTCAGGGTGGTGAAAGAAAAGAAATGCCATTAGAAGATCTCATTAGCTCACTGGCTTTTAACACTTTTTTAACAAGGACACAAATTTCCCGAACTCCAGAAAATCTGCGTAAGTCTAAAGCTCTCTTTTTGTAAAACTTACTTGATTAGAAGTGTGATTAATTCATTGACACTGTATACATCGCATGAGAAGAAAAACAATGATAATAAAGCTGCAAGTTATCCTTATAGCACACTCTATAACACAATAAGATGTAGGCCTAATAAAAAGTGAATACTGTGAATTTGATTTAGTGTAATTTTATTTTCTGTGTAGAATCCCCTTTATGTTTAGGATGAAAACATAAGCATAAATAAAATAAAGCAGCTGTATATCTTACTTCTTAAATTTCTTACAGCACTGAAGGGACTGGAGAAAACCAGTTTGATTGAGAGTATGAAAATACTAAAATTTTACCTTGATTTGTTCCATTTAGTTACTGAAATTAGAAGCTCGTGGAGAAAAGCTGTTGAGAGTGAGGGATCATCAGACACAAAGCTGGTCTCAACTGGAGTAGTGATAGAAGAAGCTCCAATGGATGCTAGACATAGGCTTCAGAAGGCAGCAGGCTCTAGCTTCCAGTGCTCTGTTCCTGCTTCAGCTGTATCTGATGTTGATCCTCCTTTGTCAGAAATTAAGTTCCAATTAAGTTCTGGAGAATTTAGACCTCAAAAGCTGATGAGGGTAAGTCATATCATTGAAACTCCGAATTTGAAATCTGAAATGAATGACAGTGGGAGAACTGAAGAAGAGGAAATTTCTGTAGAAGATCCAGAAGAACAGAATTTTCAGTATGTAAAGAGCATAACTGCTGTGGATATTTGTTCAGAAAACAATAGTAGGAGAAATTTTCTACCTTCAGAGTACTTTCAGTATTCCTTAAGGGATAGTATGCTGCACAGTGATGTATCTCCATCGTTAAGTTCTCCCAGTCATGAAGTTGCCTTCTTGGGTATATGGAATGAGACACTTCCAGAGGAACTTAGTTACATAGATTCCGACAAATCTGCAAGCCCTGAGTCTTATTTTAATGTAATAAGCAGTGCATGTGTAACAGGTGGTTCAAAAAATAAGGGGGTTATTAAAAAATCAAAACTAGATGAACAGTCCGTCTTCAGCCCACATAAAGCATTGGAAAAGACTGCATTTAACAGTGAAGAGGAGCTGCATGAAATGCGTAATGGAGGTAAATCTGTAAGTTGTAGGTCAGACTTAAGTCTTGCACCAGAAGAAAGAGAAACAGTTGAATTGTGGAGTCCTCAAGAAGTCTTCTGTTTGAATGAAGAATTCAGCAAGATGCCATCACCAGTATCTCTTAATGAAAGAAAATATTCCCTATCATCTTTGCTGATATCCTCTCAACAACTGGAGGAAATGGCAGCAATGGTACAGGAAATCCCAATAGACTTAAAAAATAAATTGAAGGGTAAGTGTCCATGTGCTTTAGCTATAATGTTTTGTTCATTCTGTCTCTGGATATACTACTGTAAATAAGCTACTTCTAAATAGATGAACTCTGTTGTGGAACTGTAGGGAGACAGATTATTTGTATGCTTGGTTGTTGTGGAAGATGAGACATAAGAGCAAAGTATACATGCTTCCTTTAGTTATATCAACATCTTGCAAGTAGGAGGAAAGGAGCTCATCTGCCTTTCTGAAGTAATCTGCAGCTACTGAAAAAAAAAAAGCTGTAGGGTGTGCTAGCAATGTTTGAAGTTAAATTCTGAGACTCCACAAAGTTAGTTTGAAATATTGTTTACTCTGAACGAAATGGCCTATTTAGAGATGTGTTGTAGGTAATTGGAACTTGTGAGATCAGTCAAGTGTTCGTAGTCTGTAATACTTTATTAATACATTTTTTATTGCAAAATATCTTGCATTCCAGCTTGCTGTTCACTCACCTTACTACCAACAGAGATGTCAACTTTGATAATGAATAATCAGCCTACTGTTTGATTACGTGTCAGGTCCATTTTTGAAATGTAATTAACAAAAATGAACCAACAGAGGTTAACCACAAGACTTTCACTGAAACAGGTCTTTTTTAAGGTATTTAACAAAAGTACTAGGAATTTAACAGAACAAACTAGTTTCAAGGAGTAGTGAGGTTTATACTTTGTGCAAAGGCTTGCTGGAATTTGGCTTTCATCAAAAATTGTGACTCTACTGATAGCAGATGATGTTATATTACTTGGAACAGTTATTAAAATTGGAAGTAACGGTTTATATATGCTTGTAAAATATATGCCAGATACTTTTGAAGCAATATTTATGTCAATTAATTGAATATTATAACATGCTAACTAATACACCTTTTCTTCCAGATAAAGAGCAGTTAAAGGAGAAGCCGGACACATATGAGCCATCATCAGGACAGAATTTGTAAAATGGAAGCATAAACATAGTAGCACAACTATAATTCACTTGAGCATCTAGCATCTTCTCCAAGAAGAAGCTGTACTCATTTAGTTTATTGCAGAGACTGTATTGTAGTCATCTTGTTTAAGATTCAGTTGACTGCTCTGGTTCTTCAAATTTTGTCATCCATAACAGCACTCTATCTACAGCCCATCGTTTATGTACAGAAGTATAAATTCCTTTTATACATCCTTTTAAAAATAACAGACATTGAGTAGGTGTGATAACTAGAAAATGGGAAAACAAAGTCTCAAATAAGTAGTAATAAAATCTTTGGTGTCTCTATCTTGCTTCTAATTCTCTACTCCTCCCCTCTAAAATACCCGCCACCCTAGTTTTACATGATGCTCTACCATCATTTCATTATTCTGTCTTGTTGAGATGTTTCATCAATACTGCTGTCAGTTCTACCTGTTGATAGGGGCTGCTCTCTCTATAAACTTATACCGAAGTGCCTATTTTTTTAGGCTTATTGCTAAATACATGTTTTATATTAAAGTTGTAAATATCTATGATTTGTGGTAGTTAATGCCACTTAATTTTTCAATAGTCAATATACATGTATGACTTTGTGATGTAAGTGACTGATAATATAGCTTGTGGTGGATTGTGAATGTGAAAGTTGATTTCAGTGGATAAACTTTTTATTGTGAAAGCATGACCCCTAACCTGTTGCATTTATAGAGTTTTCAAATACATTTTGGGTTTCTGTTCTGCTGCATCTTTCTCCTCCTTTCTTTCCACACTGTTGCAAAATGGTGCTAAAAAGAACCTCCCCACCTGTATTTAACATCTTCCTCATAAAGAAAAATAGACAAGCTGCATGAAAAAAAATACTTGTGACTGGTTGTGGAAGATATGATGTGGCTGTGAACATGGTAACAGCTAAGAGAGAAGTGCTTCTTAGTAGCCTGTTTATGTGTTGATCCAGTTTCAGTCAAGCAGCTAGAGAAATGGAAGTTCTGAGCTTAGCTATTGGCAGTCTGAAGTAAGTGCAGCTATGTTATTTACAGATCTGGGCTCTAAACCTTAGTGCTGGTGACTTCACAAAGGTTCCCTAGGTGACTCAGAGTTTTCATGGCCTGGTCAGAGTAGGCTTAAAAGCAGGACCACAGTGCTGCGGTTCAGACACTACCAGAGGAACTGTAGCATGCTACCCCACAGAAGGAGCCAGTCCAGTGTCATGTGCTCTGTCCCTTGTTCTGGAGGTTACTAAATGACTGTCTCCAGAGCCTGCTGCTAAGAAGATTGTTTCTTTGTTTTGCCATAGAACATCTCCTGGGAAAGACTGGAATCCTAAGTTTTTCTTGGCAAACATGCCTTCTATATCACATGTAGTTCCATTCTTGAAGAAGTGCATTTGTCAGCTGTGCTCCTGTGGGTATGTAAAAGAGGCTGGGGGGAGGACCATGGAGTATTGCTCTTGTTTTTGTCATAGGTGTAAAAAGTAGGGAGGCTTCCATTTTTCTTATGTAGGTAGATAGCATTTCCAACAGGAGAGCTTTCCACTTTTTTTTGTCCACAAACTTGCTTTCAAATGGGTGTTACTTGCTTTGAATTTACATTTTAATATGACATAAAGTGATACTTCCTCTAAACCTGCTAATTCTGAAAAAGAAACAGGACTAGAACTTTAACAAATGTAGGAGACAGATGAAAATACCAGCATTTATTAGTGGATTTGTTAATCTTGTGTATGTATGCAAATTTTTCTTGAAAAGCAATGATTAGCTTTAGATCCTTTGGCATAATAACCATTCTACCATATTTGCAGTTCAAGAATAAAATTACTAGGGGAAAAATGCAAATTTTCCCAACTTACTCAGATTACTTACCTTAGTTTGTTTAAAAGCTATTAAATAATAATTATGAAGAGAGTTTTAAAGTACAGAATTCTCACTTGCAGTTTATATCAGGCTGGTATGCATTGTTTGCATTGTTGTTACTCATCATGATTGAGAAACACATACTCAAAAAGAACAGAATATTTGGTATCAAGATGATATTTTTGGGTACTTTAATCACACTCATATCTGTAAGGGATAGATAAATCTGCTCCCTCAGTTCTTCTTTCTATGTGTGTCGGGTTTTTTTTGTTTTGTTAATTGGTATTTGTGCTTGACTTTGGGAGTTGTGTTCCATGGAGAACTAATAGTGATTTGATTATTGTTTTAGAGGACTGTGCTATCGAGAACATAAACATGTAGCATTGAGATGGGATTAAGAAGGACCATCTGGTTCTAATCAATTAATCTGCTGAAGTATGGGTCTGTCTTTGAGGCAGTATAATATTTCAGATGTTAGATAAGCTAATAGGATAGTTCCATCTAAGGAAGTGTATAATACCTTGATCGTGGCTTATCTTGATTAAAATGTAACTCTGTTTTGGGTTGCTACTACGTTGACAGTTCTAGATTAAGAAGTAAGAGTAACAGGTACAATTTTGAGTTTGCTGTGAAGACCTTGCCATAGATTCCAGGTTATACATATATATATGAAAGCTGAATATATGCCTTTGCACCTTAGAGATCTTTACTGCTTACACGTAAGTGGAAAACTATGGGTTTTGTGTTACAAGTACTAGTTCACCTGCCCACTGGTTTGTAGTGGACACTTGGGAAATTTTGGTTAGGCTTATATTAGGCAGCCATCATAATTATGTTGGGCTTTAGGATGAAATCCTTATGTAGAACAGTGATCTACTGACTAGTGAGGGGGAGTTGGGAGAACAGGGTATTATCAGCAGCTATGCACCGGGTTCTGCACTTGGGGCACAACAACCCTAAGCAGAGCTGCAGATTAGGAGAAGTCTGTCTAGAAAGCTGCCAGGAGGAGAAGGACCTAGGGGTGTTGGTTGACAGTTGACTGAACATGAGCCAGCAGTGTGCCCAGGTGGCCAAGGAGGCCAATGGCATCTTGGCTTGTATCCAAAACAGCTGGACCAGCAGGTCCAGGGAGGTTATTCTCCCTCTGTACTTGGCACTGGTGAGACCGCTCCTTGAATACCGTGTTCAGTTCTGGGCTCCTCACCACAAGAAGGATGTTGAGGCTCTGGAGCGAGTCCAGAGAAGAGCAACGAAGCTGGTGAAGGGGCTGGAGAACAGGCCTTATGAGGAACGGCTGAGAGAGCTGGGGGTGTTTAGCCTGGAGAAGAGGAGGCTAAGAGGAGACCTTATTGCTCTCTATAGCTACCTGAGAGGAGGGAGCTGGCCTCTTCTCCCAGGGGACAGGACAAGAGGGAATGGCCACAAGTTCCACCAGGTGAAATTTAGGCTGGACATTAGGAAAGAAATTTTTCACAGAAGGGGTCATTGGGCACTGGAACAGGCTGCCCAGGGAACTGGTTGAGTTACCTTCCCTGGAGGTGTTTAAGGCATGGGTGGTCAAGATGCTAAGGGGCATGGTTTAGTGTTTGATAGGAATGGTTGGACTCAATGATCCAAGAGGTCTCTTCCAACCTGGTTATTCTATGATTCTATGAAACAAAAATTCTTATATATTTTTGTCACTTCTTTGAAACTATGTTTGCTGAAGAGAAAACAAATGTTCATGATGTACAGTGTTAAGTATCTAAGATATCTGTCCTGAAATACTATTCAGAAGTACTTGCTCATTAAACTTGGAAAATTCAGTAACTTCCTAATCAGAGGATCCTCCATTTAACTATCTAAGAATAAAAGTTTGGGCTCGTAAAGCTGGGGACACTGCATTATCATTACCTGAAATATGTAGTGCAAATTCCTTGCTTTCCCCTCCAGAGGAGAATATAACATTATTTAATGCAGCAGTGTGGAGCAGTCACTATTTCAGTTTAGATTTGCCTGTCCTTACCAGGTGATTTCCAAAAGGACAGTTTTATGACATTCTAAACTCCTTATTTTTTTTGTTTCAGAAGATTGTACTAATGTTCTCTTTTTACCAAGGCATAAAGGTATGATGAATTATCTGGAATATCTTTCCTCCAAGTATAGTATAAATGTTTAATAGTAGTATATGAAATAACATGCAGCTATAGCAAAATATAAAATGCTGTAACTTTTTCAGGGTAACAGATAACTGTTTGCAGGCTGTCCTGTATATGTTCTGTCTGTCACTAGTTCACTGAGCACTGAAAAATGCCTATGCAGTTCTGTTAGTGGATTTCTGCAAGTAATAGGGGAAATGGTCTCAATTACAAGACCTAAGGAATAGCAAGTCCTTTCTGTAGTGTAATTGCTTCTTGCCAGTGATAACACTACCTGAGAGATACAATTTTTACTTAAAACTAGGAATGGCTATGAACAGAATACATACGCTAATGGCATAAAAGCAGAAATATATTGTTTTAGTGCATTTATGCATTCTGTTCTGTCTGTGATGGTATGGACTGACAAAATATTTTTTTAATTTTGAAACAGCTGAGAGACAGAAGTATAGACTATGAATTTTTTATATATATATATATATACTTAAACTTAGATGAACAGTTCCATCATGGCTTTGAAATATTAGGGAAAGACACTTTGATCTAGCTGTTTTATCTAACATACTACGTGCAACAGTGACCAGGCTGCGGGTGTCTAGCGGTGAGGGTTCCTGGATTACACCCAGGCGGCCTGGGTAAAAAAAAAATTAATTTTTTTGGGATCTGAACAGGCTGGATTGCTAGGCTGAGACCAACAGCATGAGGTTTAACAAGGCCAAATGCCGGGTCCTGCACTTGGCGCACAACAACCCTGTGCAGAGCTACAGACTAGGAGAAGCCTGGCTGGAAAGCTGCCAGGAGGAGAAAGACTTGGGGGTGCCGGTTGACAACCGACTGAACATGAGCCAGCAGTGTGCCCAGGTGGCCAAAAAGGCCAATGGCATCCTGGCTTGTATCAGGAACGGCGTGACCAGCAGGTCCAGGGAGGTTATTCTCCCCCTGTACTCGGCACTGGTGAGACCGCACCTCGAGTACTGTGTTCAGTTCTGGGCCCTTCACCACAAGAAGGATGTTGTGGCTCTGGAGCGAGTCCAGAGAAGAGCAACAAAGCTGGTGAAGGGGATGGAGAACAAATCTTATGAGGAGCGGCTGAGAGAGCTGGGGCTGTTTAGCCTGGAGAAGAGGAGGCTGAGGGGAGACCTTATTACTCTCTACAACTACCTGAAGGGAGGTTGTGGAGAGGAGGGAGCTGGCCTCTTCTCCCAAGTGCCAGGGGACAGGACGAGAGGGAATGGCCTCAAGCTCCGCCAGGGGAGATTTAGGCTTGAGATTAGGAAAAAATTCTTCACGGAGAGGGTGGTTAGGCATTGGAAGGGTCTGCCAAGGGAGGTGGTTGAGTCACCGTCCCTGGAGGTGTTTAAGGTTAGGGTAGATGAGGTACTTAGGAGCATGATTTAGGGATTGGTGGGAATGGTTGGACTTGACAATCCAGTGGGTCTCTTCCAACCTGGTCATTCTGTGATTCTGTATAGGCCCGTGTGAGAACTACAAATCTAATGATTCCAGGATATTTAGTTCTCAGTACTACTCAGTATGGATATTTACCACACAACTGCTAAATCATGTGATGGTTATGAATATATCTGCATATACACATATGTGTAGAGATACAGAAATAAATGTATCATTCCTTATGGGGCAAATTAACACCAAGTTTCTTTCATTTATGCATGGTGTGTGTGTGAGAGATGATGAATAGGGGCATGAGAGTAAGAATTCCAGTGCATTATGGCAGCAATGCAAACTGGCTTTTTGTAGCAGCAGCTATAAAATGAGAATGTGTTTGAGATAACTGGTGAGTTTGTAGCTTTGTTTTATTTCCCTTTGCACAATTTGTGTGGATCCACTGACTAAAGCCTCTTAAATTAAGAACATGTGAGGGCAAGAGCAATCATAGACAAGGATTACTTCTCTTGCTTTTGCATCTTGTGCGAAACCCATTTATGCACGAGGAAGTGATATTGAACCTTCAGTAATTCAATAAGCACAGACCTGAGGTTCTTGTGATGTTTTGTACCCTTGTACAGTCTTCTACACTGTCATGAAGATAACTGAGTAAATGGAAACAGATTTTTGTAGTTTGAGATATATGTTCAAGTCATTGTATGCTTTTGCCTAATAACTCATAGGTTTCATTGTTTTGCATGTAGAAGAACGTATATTCATCTTCAGTTTAACTACAGAGAAATTTCTCAGGGCTGACCTGGCAAATGATCTAAGATCCTTGGTATCTACTAATGAAACTTAACATTTTAGCAGAGATTGGGAGAAGATGGGATAAGTAGAGGCATACAAGGATATGTGTATTCCAGTTTCAGTTTGGTCCTGGGGTCCTTTATTATGCCTGAATTATATTCATGGCTTGATAGTTCTGGTTCAATCTTCTGTCATGCATCTGTCACTGTTCTGGACATTCTAACACAATCATACATCACAGCTGATGGTGTTTCTCTGTGGCACTGACAATCATTTCTGATACATTTACACATAGGCGGGGTTATCCCAAGTGGTGGATTTAACCTGTTGTCAGTAATTTATATATATTCTGTCAATTTGACTTTCTCTTCCAGTTGCATATGTTTTAGTAGTTTGCACTTAGGAATACCGTCCTAAGAAAGCTGCAAGTAGCTCCTTGAAGGTTAACATAAAGCACTGCAGGAGCCAGTGGCACAGTCATTTCACTTGCATTTGTGTCTGGGCATCTTCAGTTGCTTAAAGAATTTATTTACGCAGTGTTTTTGGTTTTTTTTTTTTAAATTTTTTTTTTTATTTAAATAATTGAGCAATGAAAGAAGCTAGGAGAAACAGTCCTTGTCCTAAGAGCCTTTCAGACTAAAACCCAAAAATCTGGCCAAGAAGCATAATTAGTGAAGTGGAAGATGTTTTTTTTTAATCAAAACTGGACTGGTGGTGTGTGTGCTGTGGAAAACATGTATGAAGAGAAATGGAGAAAAGGAAACAATGGCAACTCAAGGAGATGGCAAGGAAAGTGGCCTGTAGTAATGAAAGGAAGTGGAAGTGGTATGTACTGCTAATGTGGTTCATCAGAGTATAAGAGAAAACAGTATACTCTCCTACGGGGTACAAGTTGTGTTTGACTCTCAGGCAATTCATAGCAATGGAAAGACCAAATGATCAAATCAAGATTCTCTACAGTATTTTTTTAATCAAAGTTGCTTGGTCTAAATTTGGCAATACATACCACGTCAGAGAAAGCTTTGCTCAGTATGGGATTCACCAATGTTTTCTATATTGCAAACACACAGGGTTCAGATACCCAATACTTCTATCTTTGAATTTTTGGGCAGTTATTTAATTTCATGTCATTGGGGTGAAATTTTTGTCAGTGGCTGTTTACCATTCTAAAAGATTGGGAGCATAGCCTTAGGCACTTCTTAAAAGGTTTATCCATTATTTAACAAAGGAATTTTGTTAGTGAGGGCAGTGTTTAAAAAAAAATAGTCTGGACAGACTGTGTATTTGATTATGTAATTTCTGCATGGTTAGACATGTATGGCGAAAATACCAGTCCTTTAAACAAGCCATTTGTAAAGAACTTTTTTCAACACTAAATGCCAGGTGCAGCTATACTGCAAGTAATTTTTCACCTGACACTTTGTTATGCCAGTTCTGGACACTTGGGTGTACCTTTTCACTGATGAATATGGTGATGTTGTGTTGCTGAGTGATGTCATCTCCCAGTGCAGGAGGAGCTTTGAATTTTGCTCTTGAAAATTTTTGTGATGAAAGTAAGTTGGCCACTGGGGTATGTCTTTCCAATTTTATTTATTTTTTATTAAATTTGGCCTGTTTACATTGTAGCATATTCTGCTCATCTGGATCTAAATATCTTGAAGTCCTTTTCTGAAAATGTTTGGAAAGAGCTTTTAATATTGCCTGTTGTTCTTGTGAGAATTTCTTGAGGGTTACATGAAATAAAACACATAAGTGCTGAGTGATTGTAGTGACAACTCATTTCAGTGGGAGTTACTAAGATCGTTTTGCCTCAGAACTGGTTGTTTAAGAGCTTGAAAGAGTGTCTGACTGAATGGACCCATCTTCAAAACACAGCTTCTATGAATGAAGTACATCACTATGGAAAGTGCTGAAATTTCAGTAGTGGAAGCAGGATAGTTTGGAAATGTCAAACTGTAAAGTCTCCTGAGGAAAACTGAGGAAGTCCTATATAGTAATTGTGGAATCAGTTTTCAACAGTTTGTGATATCATTTTCACAATGTAGGGTGTTAGATGTCACGCAAGCCAGCTCTTACAAAGCTCAGGGAAAACTGAGCAAGAAACGAGCTAAATTCTTTCCTTAGAGATATTTTACTTTTATTAGTTTTAATAAAATATTAGCTTTAAGTTTAAACCAGCTTTTAAAAAAAATGAGTGATATTTATTTTACTAGATACCAAAGATGCTTAAGGCATCATGATTTTTGCTGTGTTGGAAATAGTTTGTTTATGAACTGGCAAATGCATGTCTAAAAACAGCTTTAGTAAAGGCCAAAGCTGGATTAAATTAAAGGAAAATGGTTCTTATAACCCTAGCAGAGAAAATACCTTTATTCCTACAGAAGAACAAAATTGATTGTAAAAATAAATACATAAATGCAAAACCTGTACTGGAGACTGATTTTGGTTCTATCAGTCCTTCTTATAGTAACTGGCACTATCCTACATATTACTTTCACATATTACTACCTATTACCCATTCCCAGTTCAATGTGTTATTATGCATGAGTGAAATAGTAAAATGTAACAGAATTAAGCCCCTGCTATAGACATCACAGTCTTTTAGCATTCATAGAAAATGTGGGTTTTTTCCTAAATTAAAACTTTAAGTTGGGAAAATACACTGTTTGGACTGATCTCATCTTCCAGCTGTGGGTGAAGATCATGACATCAGGTCATTAGATGACATTAGTGCACTAAGTCTTTACAGTGCTTATGTCAGTTGATGTCTCCACAGGCTGTATGCCATTGACTGCAATATCCAGTTCATATAATGTTCAAACGATTGCAGGGGGTGACTGGGGAATCAAAAGCACGATTTAGAATTATTTTCCAAATTTGTGTGATATTCTTGAACACAGCAAGCGTTTGAAGTATACTTCACAATAAGTAGTCATCGGAGAGACTTCAAAGGCAGAGAAAAAGAAAATCCCTGGTACTGAGCAAGTGTAGGTTTGCAAGTCAATATTAATCATCAGTTAATATTTTTTGCAATTGTTTTTTCACTAAAAGTGGGTTGTGCTAACTGTTAGAAAATCTGGACTTTATTAAGGACTTACTCTAATATTTTTGTCCCTTATTGCATAGGTAGTGCAAAATTAATCTTTATGTGTTATGTCAAAATTTAAATTTACTGAATTGTAATACAACAGGATTGAGAAGAGCATTTTTGTGGTGCCAGATATTCTGATGCAACGTCTTCAGAGGCATCAACATGGCATTGTAGGAGAATAAAATGCCAGAATATGAAACATTAAAACATTGAACTATTAAAAAGGGGAAATTTAAAGACAGAATAACAGGAAATTACACCTGTGTTTTAAATAAAACAAAAAAATTCAGAAATTGCTAAAAATCCTGTTTTCATGGATTATTTCCATTTCTGATGGAAAACAGCTGCCTAAAATTACTAGCTTTTTCAAGTAAAACTTGCGTTGGTATTATGATGGTGCAGATAGTTGTTCTTGACGGAGCGTTGAAGATAGGTGCTGGTATAGATGTTGGTTTTCTAAAGTCAATTGGAAACTTGTAACCTTCAGTTCATTTTCAGTTTCCTTCCTAGAGTCTTTGCTTTCCAGCCTATTGTGAAGCTAGTGTTTCCTATTCCCTAAACAAAGGATTGACTGTACTGCATATAAATACTGTATTTTTTTTTCAGCCTTGTAAAGCATTCTGCAAATTGTGCATCTGAATTTTTGTTGCTTGGTCTGCCAGAGTAATTTCAGTCCTGCATATTGTACCACTGGCAATGTTTGATGCTGTCTTCTGAGTAATCTTACTGTAAGCATGTTCACTTAAATCTTTGAAACAGTGTCTTTCTCAATAATAATTTTTCATGTGACACAAGCTTAATTCATCAAGAGCTAGTTATGATTGAATTAAATGTGCTGAAGGGGTGTAAACTGTCATCTTTCTGCTGCATGTTCTGAGCATCGAAACTAATACTACAATGCACTTAAGGTAACTTTCTCATCTGTTTCCTTTATCCTTGCCATTAGTTTGGGTATGCTGTGGTGAAGAATTTCCTGCTTTGCATTGTGAATATGTGAACTTGGAAGTGAATCTTGTCTCTCTCCTTAGAATTATTATAGAATCATAAAATCACCAGGTTGGAAAAGACCTCTTGGATCATCGAGTCCAACCATTCCTATCTGCCACTAAACCATGTCCCTGAGCACCTCATCCACCCATCTTTCAAATACCTCCAGGGATGGTGACTCGACAACCTCCCTGGGCAGCCTATGCTGGTGCCCAATGACCCTTTCTGTGAAAAATTTCTTTCTGATATCCAGTCCGAACTTCCCCTGGTGCAGCTTGAGGCCATTCCCTCTTGTCCTGTCACCTGTCACTTGGGAGAAGAGGCCAGCTCCTTCCTCTCTACAACCTTATTTCAGGTAGTTGTAGAGAGCAATAAGGTCTCCTCTCAGCCTCCTCTTCTCCAGGCTAAACACCCCCAGCTCTCTCAATTGTTCCTCATAAGGCCTCTTCTCCAGCCCCTTCACCAGCTTTGTTGCCCTTCTCTGGACTCGCTCCAGAGCCACAACATCCTTCTTGTGGTGAGGGGCCCAGAACTGAACACAGTACTCGAGGTGCAGTCTCACCAGTGCCGAGTACAGAGGGAGAATAACCTCCCTGGACCTGCTGGTCACGCCGTTTCAGATACAAGCCAAGATGCCATTGGCCTTCTTGGCCACCTGGGCACACTGACCACCTGGCTCATGTTCAGTCGGCTGTCGACCAACACTCCCAGGTCCCTCTCCTCCAGGCAGCTTTCTAGACAGACTTCTCCTGCCTCAAGTGCAGGACCCGGCATTTGGCCGTATTAAACCTCATGCCATTGGACTCTGCCCAGTGGTCCAGCCTGTTCAGATCCCTTTGCAGAGCCTCCTTACCCTCTAGCAGATCGACACTTCCACGCAGCTTAGTGTCGTCTCCAAACTTGCTAAGGGTGCACTCAATACCTTCATCCAGGTCATTGATAAAGATTGTACTGGTTTCCAGTGTCCCAGGACATGACACCAAATGAATAACATTTCTCAGCTGCACATATTTCATGCAAAGAACAGATAAGAGTCTGACTAACTTGTAGGAGAAGGAAGTGGAGTAACAACCATTTATACCCTTGAAGTACTGGCTTGGTTAATGCAACTGTGTTTTGCCTGTTTAGGGTCAAATTCTGCCTTTCCTGACTTTATTTTCGTTTATTTCTCCTATTTACAGTGCATGCAGGTAGATGGCTTCTGACATATAGTTTATTTTTGCTGAACTGATATATTTTTCCAAGTGAAATAATAGCTATTGCTGAGGCTACTTTGTTCCTCTGACAGTCAATATCTAGATTATTGCAGGTATAGTGTAAGGGGTCAGTGAAAGGGGATTTGTGAAAAGAATCCTTAGTCTCTTTTAGGGTACTATCCTGCTTGTTTCTCTCTGAGTTGTATTACTGCATATGTAATATCCCATTGCCTTATTGTCAGATAAAAATCCAAGGAAATTGATTGTATTTGCAGTCCTGAACTTGTCACCGGAAGATGGCAGCAAGCTAACATTAGTTACAAAAATTTCTACTGCTTACCATTGAATAGTTGTGGAGGTAACTGTGATAAATGCTTTGAGCTGAATAGTTTCCCATAGCTCACAGTGCGAAACAAAGCACTGCACCCCACTGCATGTCAAACAGTATTGTGGGTTTGTAGGTTTGGCTGGCTGCTGGCCTCCATGTCTTCTGCAAGTCCTGGCCATTATTCAGTCATGTAGTTTCATTTGACAATCTTTCAAAAGCATTTACTTTGCAAGAAAAATTGAGCAGGTAGAGATATTGCTTAAATAATTTTGCATTTGTTGCATATTGTCTTTCAGTTCAGAAAAATGTTTCATTCTGCTCCTAGAATTAGTTTTCCTGTCAATAAACCTCAGTTAAATGTGATTCCACATTTTTTCTGACAAAGATAGCAAAAGCAGAGAAGGATTGGAACTGATATTGCATGATGCAGAAAGAATTCTTGTTTTCAGTGAAAGGCCTATGTAAATATTGACAAAAATGTGGAATGCAGCAGCCCTTAAAAATGTTTTGTGATATCTATAATGGAAAATAAGCTATGTTAGCCAGAGAAACAAAGATGGTTTTTATCCTATAGCCATAAATTATTCTTCACCATAGTAAATGTTTAGCAGGTCAACAAGCACAGAATGTTACTTAGATATATTTATGAGTTTTCTATTTGTGAATAGCACAGAATAATTTCACCACTATCAAAAACCTCCTTCTGAAGAAGGCAAGAAGAGGAAAATGCAAGTGTTATTCTTAGTTGAGAAATAAACCACCAATTCCACCTAGTGTGATCCATTACACCACAGCTTGATAAAATCTAATGCCAAACCTTCAGATTCCCCTATATGCCCAAGCCTGAGTTCTTTTAGAGTGTTCAGTATGGGCAGACACATAAGAAATTACCTGGCCTGATATCAGTTGGGCTTGCCCAGACCCAGTTGATAGCTAAGAGAGACAAACTACAAAAGATGCCATTGATTCCTGATCAATATCCAAAACAACGATGTACCTGCAGCTGTTTTTAATAACCTGTTTACAGCACAACGTGCTGATAGTTCCATAACAAACAAGCAAGAGTAGAAGATCCAAACTCCTTGAAACTAGCCCTCAAGTGGGACTATACCTGTGGAAAATATAGTGTTTTGTTTTGTAAGTTAAACCATACCATACCACACTCCACACCAACAACAGGGCTAAACTGATCTGCTACAATCAGTGCCTTCATGCTTTTGAATACTTAGTTTTGCACTTTTGGTTCAGTTAACTCTGAAAGATATAAGTATTATGTGTGGTGCTTAAGAAGAATATTACATCAGAAGACTTAAAACTCCATCATTTGAGAACAGCCTTTCAAGGCATATTTATGAAGTAATCACAGTGTTATTATCAAAACTGTTCTTTCAATGTACAAGATGGCAGAAATTCATCCACTTGTGACATTTGGTTAGCTTAACATTGGAACTTGCAAATTCCTAGCGAACACTGCTAGTGGTTTTTTTCAAAGCTGTCTGATGACCAGCTTTGCACAAGCCAAAAGCCAGGAATGAAGGATGTCAGATTTCAAATGTTCAGGTTATTTTTATTATAAATCTTATTATGCCCACTACTGCACATTAAAAAGCTGTGCATAGATGTACTTTCAATGTTATATTTATTTTTTAAAGGGACAGAGTACCTCGAGCTTGCAAGCTATCGTGCATTCATATACCTGCAAGTTAATGCAGTGGTCTTCAACATGCCAAAAACACAGCGTGCATTTTGCCAGATTATTCTACAAGTGCAAGCTGCCTAGTTACATAATTAAATCAATCACTAACCGCAAAATCCAGATTTCCAAAGTGGCTATTCTTCCTAGCACTTTGACACCGCTTCTCCCCTCTCCACACACTTACTTGCCATGTAAGCCCTGGGTATTCTTTTACTTCTGACAGCTTTTCATAATTCCCTCCAATCCATCAATATGCTTCCACACTGCCTGTCGTCTTGTCTAAGGACAGAGAGTGCCTTTATTACCTTCCTGCCTGATTTCTTTCCATTATCTTTCTGAGCATTTTGGCGCCTTCTAGTTTCAGGTGTTCTCTCTGCTGTTCTACCCCCCGATATCTTCCTCACACCTATTTATACATCTAAGATCATCTGCTCTCAGTTTACAGCTTTTTTCCCTCCATATACCTAACTTGTGTAGAGAATTTTCTGACGGGAAGCATGCAGGAACTGTGGTTTCAATATGAACGAACAAGGTATGGTCTCTGAGATCATAGTTGGCTGTCAAAGGGGCTGGAGGATGTCCTTATTGTGCTTACAAATTATTTATGTACTCCCAGCCTGCTTCTTCAAGACAGAAAAATCCTACAGATAAGCCTCCTCATGTGTCATAGCATTTCCAGAAACCACTTTGAAAATATTTTTGTTCTTCATCAGTAACGTTTAGCAACACTACATATAAAACACTACATCAGCAAAAAGGCATTGTTTTACGCTCTGGAGTCACCCTAAGGATTTGATAGGAAAAGCATGTAAACTGCCCTAAGATATCAGTGATTGAGTAAGACTTCCTGAATGTACATGTCCAGTGTAATTTTCATGTTTCTGCATAGAAATGAACATACAGGTAGCAATTGTACATATAAGGGAAAAGGAAAATAGAGCAAGTAAAATTCCCATCAGCAGAGTATGCCAGAAATTTGGAAAGTTTGATTGATACATGTAGAAATAAAAAAGAACACAAAACCGTATGACCATTTGAACACAATCTCTTGAACTTCAGAAAGCCAGTCAATGTGGTTGTCAAAAGCAAATGAAAAGGTGGTGAGTGTGGTTTTACCTGGGTAGACGCAATCCACCTGCCCAACTGATTTTAAGTATAAAAATCAGTAATTTTTGGTAAAAGCAGCTGTCATGAAAGAAATAGGTGGGCTGGCTACCAGGACAGAACCACACTGCTCAATGACATACAATATAGAACCTCAACCGTACAGCACAGTTGCGGTGGGTGAGTACTCATTCCTGACATTTCTGTTGCCTGACACAGGCGTGCTTTGTACTGCATTCAAGGACCCCATACCTCCTCTCTGGTGCAAACTGATAGCACAGTCCTCAGGGCAGAGGACACTCACTCTGGTCTCCTGATGAACTTGAGCCCTGGACGGTGGCCATCTGCACAATGGGGCACATCCATGGATGTGACGTTTTACTACTTCTCAAGGGCCTGTTCTCCTCACTATGCGTTATCTTCTGTATTGGATTGTCCGTCATGCTGCCAGTGACCATGGATAATGACTAGTTACCAAGAGCTGTGACTTTCTCATAGGTGGTGCTGCTGCTCCTCTGTTCTCAACTGTCTCTGCAGTGGCATGGTTGCTAACTGTTTTGGCCAAAATTGAATACAATGCAAGGTGATGCTCTGGCTGCTTTGACTTAGCCACTTGGTGCCAAGTGTTCTGCCTTGAATGCTTTGGCCTCTGTTCTAGCAATATTGTGGATATGCACAAGTAGTTTCCTAAAGAAAAAACTGCACAAGTTAGTGCCTTGTGAGAACTATACAAGTTACAGGTTCTAGGAAAGAAAACTCAGAAAATATTACAACAGTTTCACTCTTCCCCAAGCCTGAGGTGCTGCACTTGGGTTGTTGAGGCCCAGGTGCAGGACCCGGCATTTGGCCTTATTAAACCTCATGCCGTTGGTTTCAGCCCAGCAGTCCAGCCTGTTCAGGTCCCTTTGCAGAGCCTCCCGACCCTCCAGCAGATCCACACTTCCACCCAGCTCAGTGTCATCTGCAAACTTGCTAAGGGTGCACTCGATGCCTTCATCAAGGTCGTTGATAAAAACATTAAACAGGGCTGGGCCCAGCACTGAGCCCTGGGAAACACCACTTGTAACCGGACTCTAGCTGGGTTTAGCGCCATTTCCCACCGCTCTCTGGGCCCGGCCATACAACCAGTTTTCCACCCAGGAGAGTGTGCACCTGTCCAAGAGTCCTGCACTTGGGGTGCAACAAACCCATGCAGAGTCACAGGCTTGGGGAAGAGTGGCTAGAAAGCTGCCTGGCAGAGAGACACCTGGAGGGTTGGTTGACAGCTCGCTGAACATGAGCCAGCAGTGTGCCCAGGTGGCCAAGAAGGCCAATGGCATCATGGATTTTATCAGATACTGTGTGGCCAGCAGGTGGAGGGAAGTAATTATGACTTTGTATTTAGCAGTGTTGCAGCCACACCTTGAATACTGTATTCAGTTCTGGTTTCCTCACTAAAAGAATGACACTGAGGTCTTGGATCATGTTCAGAGAAGAGCAAAAAAGCTGGTGAAGGGACTGGAGAACAAGTGTTATGAAGAGTGGCTGAGGGAACTGGGGTTGTTTAGCCTAGAGAAAAGGAGGCTGAGGAGAGACCTTATTGCTCTCTACAGCTACCTAGAAGAAGGTTGTAGAGAGGTTGACGTTGATCTCTTCTCCCAAGTGACAGGTAATAGGACAAAAGGGAATGGCCTCAGGCTGCATCAGGGAAAGTTTAGACTGGACATTAGGAAAAACATGTTCACAGAAAGGGTTATCGAGCACTGAAACAGGCTGCTCAAGGAGGTAATTGAGTCACCATCCCTGGAAGCACTGTAAAGACAGGTAAATGAAATGCTTAGGGATATGATGTAGTAGTGGACAAGTATGGTTGGACTTAATGACCTCAAAGGTCTTTCCCAGCCTAAGGATGCTATGATTCTATGTATCCACTGTAGAGAGGCTACCTGGTATGGGCTGGGAGCTGCACAAACCCTCTGCTCTGGGCTGCTTGGGAAACCTGGCATCACAAGCGAGAGTCTCCTGTGCAAGAAACTGAGCTGTAACAG
Source organism: Clamator glandarius (assembly GCA_033459285.1). Lineage (NCBI taxonomy): Eukaryota > Metazoa > Chordata > Aves > Cuculiformes > Cuculidae > Clamator > Clamator glandarius. Next base: position 498,404 of record JAUNZM010001490.1, on the reverse strand, counting down.
GGTACTAGCTGATGGCATTAGTGATGTCAATAAGTTTATCCTTATCAGCCATTCCTTATTTGCAAAAAGCTATTGCTGGCCAAAGTCTGTACTGTGTGCAGGGCTGTAATGAACTAGATAGTATAACTGTTTCCCCTACTCCAGTCTGAGTACGTAAAAAGGCCCTAACATAAGGGCCCCATCAACACATTCCAAAATCAAGCTGAAGACTATCTTGCTGTGTCACAGGTTTTAAGAGAAAGTGTACTTAGAAGTGATATGAAGCCAGCAGATTTGAAACAGAAAGAACAGGCATTTTCCCTTAGAAAATGAGAAATAATTCCTAGGAACGCTGGAGTACCATGAGTGTGGCCAGAAAGTATCAGTGCAGCCTGTGTTTGGAATGCTCTTGTTACAAAATCCATTCCAGAAAGGTCACATGAACCAGGAAAAGTGAGCATATTCACATTTTATGTTTTTTCCTTCTATTTCCAATTTGCCTCTCCTCCAGTGGTGTGAAAGAATTTTATAAGGCTCCTAAGAGAGTGGAGCATTTATTTATCTATCTATTTATTTATTCATTTACTTTTGAGAGAGAGATTTCTACCTTGAATTCTTTTCTTCTAATGTTTTAACTGACAGGGACAGTCTGCCTCACACCCTGTAAGGACCCGCTTTGGGTCCTAACTCAAAACTTCACTAAGGCAAAAATGAGCCTACTAAGACCCTTCCTGATTTATCATTTCACAGAAGGATTTGTAATTCTGGTAAGGAACTAGCTTGTGAAAAAAATGCTGAATTTTATGTGAGCTCTCTGGGCCCTTTGTTCCTTCTTGTGCTAGTTTGTAAAATGATTCAGTACATGAATGTGTGCCCTTGAAAGCAGAACAGAGGTTATTTGTATACATGCAGGTAATTGGGCATCTACTGATCCTAGGTTGCTCAATATTTAGGTTAATGGAAACTTCATTTAAAGTACAAAAGCCATTTCAAATGAGTAATTCAACTCTGGATTTGATGTAGCGCTGGAAAATGTACATCCAGTATGGAACACTCTGACTTTGTAGACATAATGTGAAGCACAAAACCATCAACCTTCTCCTTTCTCTGTAATTCCTATGGGCTGGTTCCTGGAGTCCTTAATCAGCAATCTTTGCATTGATTCTAGTGAGTCCAAAAAGGGGCATAAACAACTCTATCTCTATGAAGAAATCTGAGAGTGGGATCACAAGATTTGTTTTGATAGGATAAGCCTTGCCTGACCCCACTGTGGAAAGAAGGATGTCACCAATGATGGACAATCCATGGTGGTGTTATAGTTTCAGTCAGTATGACGCTTTCTCAAGAAACCAGTTTGTTCTCACTGTCCTCATTTTGGTACACAGGATGGAGGGTTTTGCAGTATCTGGACAAAATTCCTTTCAGAAAGAGGGATGGGCAGAGCAGTGCTTCCCCAGTGTAAGTGGAGAGAGATTCCTGAACTGTTACCCATCTGCTTACTTCTCAATATGTGGGCAAAGTAGGATAGTAAATATGAAAAATGGAGAAGTGGAACAAAAGGGTCATTAAGCAGAGTTTCTACTCCAGCACTTGGCTGCATCTCAGATTAACTTGCTTTTTAATTCTTCTAGGAGAACTTGCTTTTCTTAGGTTGTTTTTGTTGGTTTCATGGACTTTTTTAATTGCAGGGTATAGGAGTAGACAGAAACATTGTCTTTCTTCTGCAGCTTATGCTTTTGCACTTTAAATCAAGGCTGTTGCAGATATTTCACTGCTTACTTACTCATTATTTTGTAATTGCAGTCTGCAGATGACTTATACAATGAGATATTCTTAATTAGCTACCTGTGAGTGACTAACTCCTGTGATGTTTATTTCCATTGCAGGTGTCACCATTGTCCACATCTGCCCACCAGGCCATATGAGAAGAGTGAGAAGCCATGCATGCTGTCAGAGTACATGGAGCAATACCTCCTTTATCCCTTTACTCTTCCCAGAGGCTCATTTAAGCCAAAGAAAGAGTACAAGGTGGCGCAGATACCCATGGAAGGCACCTCGACTACAAAGTATGAAAAATAGTGAAGGAGAGTGAAGTCTTAGATCATTTGGGGGTGAGAGATGGGTAATGGAGGAAAGAAAAATGTTTGGTTTTCATGAGAGAATCCTGAAAACAACAATGTTGTGGCTGTATGAACACTTGTAAGGGCTCTGTGAATGAAGGATGAAGGTCTGAGGCAAGTGTAGTGGAGGCAAGCAGCTGTTTTTCTTGCCCTTCTTGTAGGCTGAGATGTGATCTGATAAGAGAATACAAGTGCTATATAACACCAGTCATGGTCTTGGCTTTTGCTCACTTTCTGTTTTGGAAAGGTTTCTGGAGAACCAGCAGAAATGTCGTCTGGGAAACTATGCATGATATTTGCAGAGTATCTTTCTTTTGTTCTGTGTTTTTTTCCAACACTTTGTACACTGTAATGTGAGTGATTGGTTTCCAAGAAGATGTGAATACAGTAGAGTTTGATGATTTGAAAGAGGGTGTGGGTGGTTTCCTCAAGGCAGTTTTTGTGGATTGCTGGGCGGTTTCTGCTTCTCAGCTGTGTTGTTGCTTACTGTTGGTGCTTGATAGAAGTCCCTGCACATTGACTGTGACAATTTCCCAGACAGAAGTAACTTCTGAGGCTCTTCCATGCTGCTGGTACAGTAATGTGGTGCACACTTGTCCACAGAAGAAACATAAGAAAAAATACGGAATCTGATCCTTTAATATTAATCTGAGAGTTTCCCTTTCCTCATACAGTGACTGTTGCCTGACTTTGATGTTTACTTCCTTCGTCATCATAGGCACAGTCATGAGTAACATTAGTCTTGCCTCTGCTGAACTGAATCAGATCTAGGAGGTGCCAATGGCTGTTAATAAAAATCTTAACAGCTAACACCACCCATTCATCCTCATCCTGACATGTAAGGTCGACCACCTTCCCCCACCTGTGCCTTTTTAAGAGTTGTCAATTTAGATAACAAATGTGATTGTTGAAGTATTAAATGACCAGCTTACTCACATTTGGGATGCCTCTGTCTATGTGAGAATTTTCAGCAATAATCAAGAGGATCAGAAGGTGTCAAAGAACAAACTTCTCTTCTGTATATGCTTTCCATCTCTAACATGAGATGAAGCTGCTAGACGTCTTTGTGTCTGCCTATAACTCAACTTATAGGTGTCCTCTGAAGGCAAGTGAGGAGGAGCAGCCACCAGATAAGGTCTGTCAAGGAGTCCTTAGAAACTGTCCATTCACTTAGCAAAACTATCCTTGCTCAGACAAGGCTAGTCATTCCCATAGTACATTGTTAGTCCTCGCATTTTGTACAACTTCTGAAAAGAGGACTAGTAAAAAAGCACAGAAAGTACTTATATTTGCTTCTTCAGAGCATGCACTCTAGATAAGTACAACTTGCCTAACTTTGTAAGAAGAGAAAAAACAGAACCTGAACAGTTGGCCATCGTACAGCAAATCTTGCTGTCCTCTGGACAAAACTGCTAATATACACTCAAATGAAAGTATCAAGGCCTAGTGGAAAAGTGACATCTATTAGAGGGCTGCTAAAAGCTTTGGTTCTGTGTAGCTGGGCATGAGAAAGAATGAATTGATGGAATGTATGAGAATAACTGCAGGGCATGTGATGCCAGCAAATGCTGACTTGTTACCAGTCTTCTCTAATAACACTTCACTGAGAGTTAGGTGTCATACTGCAAGAGCAATCCAGCTTGATGAACTCTGGGGGTTGCAGGCAGTACCATCTTCCATGGCATCTTGAGTACATGTTGCCATTGATTTATCAGCAAATTAATGCCTCCTTTGTTATCATTACTGCAGTTTCTATAGTATTGCAACAGTTAGGATGAGAAAAGGTACTCATACTGCCAGAAAACACTTTATCATGCTGGAGAAGAATTCCCTGCCTGTGATCTATTACTTATCTCTGACTCAGGATTGGCTGTTTCAAACATGGAATTGTGCAGCATACTGTGAGTGGCTTGGGAAAGATCCTCTTTGCTACTGAGCTCTTCTTCCTACTGAGAATTCTGCATGATTGTTGTATTCCTGCTTGTATTTTCTTGGCCCCTCTTAAAAAACACTTTGTCCTTTAAGTTGCTGAGAAAAGCATGCCAAGGCGCTATAGTATGTGTGACAGCTACATAAGTAGCTTCTTCTTGATGCTCTTGGGTTTTCTGTCTTACTTCCACATTTCTGTTTTTACCCCAATACCTAATTCTTAGCAGTATGGATTCTCTTCCCTTCTGCTCCATGCAGAATTTTGAAAACCTTGCTTGTTTACTGAAACACATAACTAATACAGTATATTCAGATTCGGGCTGTTGCCAGCCTAGCATCACTGCATATGCAAAGCACAGTATTAATATTAGAATAGATCCTGTACCATTTCTCCTGGCTGCCTGCCAATGGTGTAAATATATCTGCATATGAGTGGAAAAGTATTCTGACATCAAAGATTGAATTCACTGATGCTGGGCAGCCAACTCGCTGCCCTGTACCGAAGGATGTGGGCAGTGAAATAGGTTCAGCTTAGTGAATGTCAGATGGAAATGTTGTTCTCTTCTCCATCTTGTTTCTGTAATGTTTTGTTGGAGTTAACACTAGCCCTGCATGTTGAAATAGCTCTCAGTGTGACTTGAGAAAAAACTGACTGTCTGACTGTTACTTTTCTCATCTCGTCCTCTGCTGAAAAAGTCTATTGTTATTATCTACCCACTCTGGGCTGAACTGCTGAAAAGTATGTTGTCCACAAAGGACACTGTTGCCTTTGTCATGTTTCCCATACGTACTAAATACTCTGCTATAATTACTGGGCTTTTTAAAGGAGTTATACCTTCTAGTGTTACTCCACTGTAGAACAGAGATAGCTGTGTGTGAGGTCATTAGCCTTGCTGAGTGAAGAGAAGGGGGAACCCAGCCTGCCTGAGGTTGTCCAGAGCTAGTCCAGTTCCTTTTTCACAGTCCAGGCTTCCAAATGTGAAAGGCTCTTGTGTTTCATTACTGCTCATAACCTATCCAGAATTTCTTAAGAGTGTGGAGGTAAGGGGAAGAATTTATTTCATTATGTATTCAGAAAAAGAAAGATAATTTTTTCTGTAAGACAAAAGATATAATGAAGTTATTCTCCACAGGAAAGATTACATAACTCATGAAGTGTTGCCACAGAAACTTAAACCACCTGCAAAGCTAGTCAAGAGTAATGAGATTATGGATTTGACCTCCACTTATAAACAAGATTATAACTCATACCCTATTTCTCAAGTACCTCCATGCCTCCCATGTGTGACAAGACACATCCCCAACACCAAGATGGATACAAGAACCACTTACAAAGGTATGCACCTTTACAGTTTCTTTAGGACTTCAGCAGTAGTTCATTTTTAAAGAAGACAAATCAAAACAGTGTGCAGTTGTTATTACTTCTGCCTGCGTGTGCCAACAAGCTATGCATAAACCACACAGACATGAATCACTGGGAATAGGGCTTCTCGTTAGTGGTAGCATTGAGATCTCTCTGAGTTCACCTCCCTTGCATTTCTGGCAGGCCTACAGGTACCCTAGGTAGAAGCAGGGATGATCAGGTAAAATCCTGCAAGTGGGCCCAGGACATACTGAACATACTCTTGGCATAATGCAGGGCTAGTCCACACATTCAGTGATTCACACACATCTGAAATATGTAGAATTTGATAATTTGATAGGACTGAACAGGTCATGAAGCCTGGGACACTTTTTTTTTTTTGGTCCAGAATTAAGCTGTGGATGTGCAAGAGACATATAGGGGAATTACAGACACACATAAGTTCCATACAAACATCCAAAGCACTCAAGCTCTACTCAAGTTGAAAGAGGTGAACTGTACATCTAACTATGGCCTTGTTTCTCAGTAGCAGTAACTTAATGTAGGTAGTTTGACTTGTGGGGCTTTGCTCTTCTTTCCACACCAGCATGAATTCTTTTTTGTATGCACTGGGAGAAAAATTCCATGTCCACAGTTACAGTAGCCGTGCTGGTTTCACTAGCAAGTCATAGTAGGAAATCAGAGGCACATTATTTTAAACTATTTTATCTGTAATTTTTTTTATTATTCTGTGCAAATATAAAAGATTATGATTTGTGCTGGAATTGACATACATATTAAAGTACGGAAAAAATTTTTTCTTAAAACTCAGAGTGATAAAGGATGTAAGGAAATAAAAGATATGTGAATGCAATGTTAAGCTTACCCAGATGAAGTAAATGAAAGTCACTCTTTAGTGCAGCTGCATATTTGCAGTAGCATAAACTGGAATTTTTACATTAAGCACTCAGGAAATACTGTCCATTTAGAATGACTTGAGTCATGAAGACTATGACCCACAGCTTCAAAATAGCCACACTTACACAATTTTAAACACTTCGTTTGGCATAGGCAATTTCACCAGAGGGTATTCATTGGTATAGCTTCAGTGCCAATTATAAAAAGGATGCTTTGTGCAAACAGAGAATCTTTCCTCCTGCATTTAGATATCCTTAACTTCTCTGTATCTGAACCATATGTGTACTTCTTCTATCGGTGTTCAGGTCAGCACCTTAACCGTTACACTAGAGCTCCAATAAAATGTATCATGGCCACATGTGGTTGTAATTTGCAATATTTTTCAAAACACAGCAAATGGAAGTCTTAATCCAAATACCCTCAAAGATCAAGTTGCATACTGAATTAATTCCCTTTTAAAAGCCTGGGTTCACAAAACCCCCACATTTTCACTGTGGTGCTCTCTAAATATTAATAGGTTTTACTGATCACTACTAGAGCGTGAAACATTTTATTCAATTAATTAAAATACTTCAAATATTAAAGCAGCATATAAACCAATGCTGCATTGGTATTAAATTAACTTTTCTTATGTAATGTCATACTCTTTCCCACTAAACACAGCAAATCCCAAAGAAGATTCTATTGCATATCACAGTTAGTGTCAGATGAACTTGCAATTTTCAAAATTCTTATCTCCTCCAAGCTACATGCATAGCTATTTCTATCCATCTGCAGGTACATAATCTAATCTTAATTTTCTCTTGCTTGGTTATAGTGAGATGTGCCTAACTCTGCAGTAACATATGGTTTGTATCTGCCATTCCTTCCCTGTGCCCTGTAATGTTTTCAAGATTGTGCTACATGAGGAACTATTCATACCCGTGGGAGAAGAATTAGAGTTAAAATAAAATTATAACATACTTGAAAGGAATAGTAGCACCACTGGCTTATTTGAAGTAAGATAAATTTGTAATGCCTGAGTCTCAAAATGTGTAGAGCTTGTTAATTTTTTAAATTGAAGACAGATGGACTTGCTTGTCATATTTTTAATATTTTGCAAAAACAATTGTTACATCCAAAATGCAGATATTCTCCAGCAGAGGCCTAAAAGTTTTTTGGTAACTCTTGGTTGGTATCTGTAATATCAAATCTCTGAATAAGCCCTTGCATAGAGATGGGCTGAATAACTTTTAAACACTTTTATAGTAGAATACATCCCCTGTAACAACATATGTCCGTATATATTTGTGATTCACCCTGATGGACCATCTCTTCAGAAAAAAGACCCTAGGCAAGGTCACAAAGGTCAACATCCCACCAGTGCAGTGGTGCCTGGACGTTTATTGCCCTGGTGAAAGAGGAGCACCTGGGGCATTTGAACAGTAGCAAGGCTTGCAGCCTGGGCTTCAGTGGCACCAACAGTGGAAAATTAATGTCTGTGCTGGTACACACAGGCAAGAACATGTTCTCAGCTGACTACACTAACCAGTGGCATGAGGGCAGCTCTGCAATCAAGGGCCAGGGTGCTCACTGTGTGCTTGTAGATGCTCCTTCCCCTCTTGTGACAAAGCAGAGCAATTCAATTTAAACCAGAAGGACTTTAAATGGACACCTAATTGGGGCAAAAAGTTACTTTTTCCTTTGGTCAGCTTCATGCTGTAATGAACACGTCCATTGTGTAATTATGTTTGTGCAGTACAATAGTCACAACCATTCAAAAGGAATAACTCTGTTTGGATTGGAGAGTTCAAATATCCTCATACCTAACCGCATCATTTACTCTTTAGTACTTTGAAATCCAGACTTCCTTCCTGTGCAGAGTCAGCTGGAAGCTTATTTGCCTCATGACTCTCAATGTGGTTTAAAAGCAGGGAAAATGAAAAGAAGAAAATCTTGGGTTAGCTCCAAGACCATTTCACTTAAACTTCCTACCAGTAACTATAATGCTCTCTAGAGGCAGTTGCACAAGATTATGAGGAAGTGAAAACTATGGTCTGGTGGCTGCAACATTGGTCATATAGTTAGGCAGCTTTACAATAGATTACTAGTGTGAATGGGTGCAAACCTTTTAAGCCTCATTACCTTGTATTTTTTCCAGTATCCTGCCAAGGAAAGAAGATATGAATGTCTCTAAAGTGCTATCTGAATTGTTTTCTTAGTCATGAATTCAGACAGAAAATAGTAGGGACCCTCTTTGCAATATGATTCAATGCTTTAGATTAGTGTAGGCTAGGTCTGCAAATTCCAGCACATTTTTTTTCTAATAAGAAATAATTGGAGACAGTTACAAGCTCCTTCTCAGTTCCTGCTTGTGCTGACAGCTGGAGTAGCACAGAGAGCAAAGCCAAGAGCCAGAGAGGTGCCACACAGCACAGCTTGCCATCACCAAAATGAGCTGCAAAACCCTGAACTCAGCAAACAGCATCATGTCTGTGCAGCTGAGAAATCAAATCATCCTACAATGAGGAGGCATAAATAGGAAGGGTAGCTCTGCAACCTGGCTTTTACAATGGAATGGTAGACATTTGGTTCTCCTTGCCCCAGAGATACTGTGTGAGACACCTCAACAGTCTTAGGCAGACATGGGCATACTCTGCCTGTGCTCTGAGCCAGCCACAACACAGCTGCAGGAATGGGGTTGAACACAGTGCCATGACACTGCACCTTCATCATTTCTGGTTAACTGACCTGCAAGACTGAGAATGTAATTTAACCTTCCCACAATGTATTTCATGATCTCTGTAGGAATGTGTATGTACCAAAGTATTTTCATTCAATTTTCTGTGTAGATGCTAAACATTTCCAGAGGTTAGTGCACTGCTGTATAATGCATTCTAGAGAAACCCTTTTAATAAAATATGTCAATCATTGCAACATCAACAAATATTTATTACAGTAGAAAATGTAATTTTCAAAAGATAATATAGCATATGCCTAAACTCACCAAAGAACTTCAGTTGAGCACTTAGATAGGATTTCTCTTATATTTCAGGTGACTATGTGCAATGGGATAAACCAAAGACAGAGCCAATCAGACCGGATGACAGGTTTTGCCCATCAGAAGAGAAGTTTGACTACAGAACCATTGTCCAGGATGACTATATCTACAGGGGACCAGTTGCCACTGAAAGCTGCAAGCCTCTGAATCTAGTCCAGAAAAGCAAAGTTCCATTTGAGAATGTAACCAATTATAGAGTGAATTACGTGCCATATCCTCTGGAGAAACGTTATATCCATCAATACGAGAAATACAAGGCCACTGAAGAGCCATTTGAGGGCTTCACTACCCACAACACTTCTTACAAGGGGACGGCTGGTGAGCCAGCAAAGCTGGCAAAACCACACAGGGTGAAGATTCTCCATGATCTTCCTTTTTCCTCTACAACTGAGTTTCAGGAAAAATATCAAGCTTGGCCACGACATCCTGTGTTCACCAAAAAACCTGATGTATATCATCCTCCTCTGGAGAAAATGGACCTTTGCACCACTACTCAGATAGATTACAAGCACCAAAATGGCAAGCCAGCCAAGATGTGTAGATTTTTGCCCCAGCTTAAACAAATTACTGGGGCATTCAACAGCTCTTCTATAATGAAGGAAGACTATAAGCCCTGGCTGTGCAAGAGACCAGAACCAATTACTCATGCTCCACAGCTGACTTGCCCAGCAGAACCAATGGATTTCTTGACTACCTTTCAGACCCATTATGTCCCTCATCCACTTACAGTTACAAAGAACTACAAACCTGTCTGGTCCGGCCCCAAACACCATGTTATGCTAGATGCTGAAACCACCTATGCTAACAGCTACACACCAAAAGGTGTTGTCAGATGCTTGGCCTCTTATAAAAGCCCACCTGGTTTCGTCTTTGAGGGAATTGATGCTGATGGTCACCATCTCTATCTCCCTGCTTCCAAGAGTGCGTGTGAAGTGGAGACTGAAGGAATATGAAAGTGTAATGCAACATCGTTGGAAATAGATTTAAAGAGCAGGGCCTCATTGAGCTACAAATGACAGCTTGATTTTGTTTGTAAACTCCTTTCAAACCAGTAACTTGATTAAATATTTGGAGACCTCTTAAAATAAACTTAATTCCCAGTCACTGGCTTCTTCTAGATCATTTGCACAAATGAAAAACATAACATCCATATAAAATATAGCTATAAGATGTGAGATTGCCAAAGATGCCACTCTAGGCTGACAGCTTGCAAGAGTACGTTGTCAGTAAAAGCTCTTGCTGCAGGATGCAGAGACAGCACCAGACATGCCAAAGGGTTGAATCATTTATCATTTGGATAAGGCCAATATTAAGTTCCAGAGGAGAATTGTTCATTTCTGTGACCAAGGTGCTTTTCTGTAGGAGTATGCTTATTACATTAGCACTATGAAGCTTACTGGCTCCTTAAACACATTCTGTTTTCCTAAATCCTCCTCTACATTACTGCTGTCAGCTTGAATTGTTTCCCCAGTATTTAGCTCAGGTGCTAGATAGAGCTGTTGCATGCTGGAGGAAAGGCTTGTGCTTCACCATCAACGTGGCTGCATTTAAAGAGGAAGTAGAAGAAGTTTTCTATAAAAATGTGTTTTAGAATTTTAGAAAAACTTTGAAACTCATTGGGATATAAGTCTTCTATAGGAGCTTGCATGCTAAAGCCAAGCATATTCCATCTGGAAATGTGATTGCATAACCCTGAGGCTGGGAATCCACTGGAATAATCACTGTAGAGGCAAAGCACTTCTGCATCAATTATATAGTACTTAGTCTAGAGGCCTTTTCTAAACGTATGCACTAGTTCAATGAAATATGATGTGCTGGCAGCAGGAACAACTAGGAAAACCTTTACAGACTACAGTGTCCAAGGCCAGGTAGGAAGGGGCCTTGGGTGGCCTGATGTGGTGAGAGGTGTCCCTGCCCATGGCAGGGGTTTGGAATTGAATGCTCCTTAAGGTCTTCCAACACAAACCATTCCTTGGTTCCATGAAAATTGTCAGACTATCTAGTCACTGATGAACCCACACAGCCTTCACAAATTCAGGAATCTGTAAAATATTCATTTACCTGGAGTAGACTATGTTTGGCTTTTTTTTCAGCTCCTGCTGTCTTACCAGCCTTCTTGAACCTTCTTGTCTTTAATGCTGAGCTTTGACAAGAAAATATTTTCTTCCCTATATTTCTAATCACTTTTTTCCTGATTTTATTTATCAGCCTCTAATTCTGCCAATTCAGAAACAGAGTTTATACGAAAGAAATAGCAGGGGCTTGGGACTGTGTAAGAGATTGCTCTGTTAGGCAGGGAAGCTCCCCAAGTGTTCTTTCAACTCTCTGACATGAGACTAGCAGTGAATACAGAACACAGAGGGTCTAGTGTGTAAATTTATATTTATTTCAGGTTTGTTGTTTTGTTTTGCTGGGTGGAAGTTAATGTTACCAAAATGGATAACAACGCAATATGCTACTTAGTATTAGTAATTGCTGGATTTTGAATATTAAGAACAGGACTCTTGATTTTTCAGACAGTGAACCAGCTCCCAGTGGCATCAAGCAGATGTGATTGGTTTAATTCCTGTATCTTCACGGGTCTGGATTTTTTCCTGACTTGTACTTAAACATGTAAAAAACTTATTAAAACCTATATATGATAACAGCAAGGAACAAAGTGAGTTCACTTGAATGACTGAAGATGTGGTTCCAAAGAAAATAAAGGTGCTTAAAGCTTGGGGTGCTGTGTTTTCACCTTTCTCTTTGCTTGCAGCTGCATATTTTCCCTATTGTCTCTCTTCCTGATAGCATTAGCTCTGTCTGAATGCATGATGGACTGGTTCAGGAGACTGACATGGCTGAAGTCAAATCAGTCTTTAAGTAAGGTTAAGATCCATATACTTTATGCTCTTGAACCAGTAGACCACATGGTTGTACAATTATCAAGTGCAATTATCAACTTGGGTGCAGGAGGTCAGTGCAGAAAGAACTATGTGGCTCAGCTACCCCAGATTCAGCTTGGCTAGAACTGCTGTGGAAGTGCATCCCAGTCTTCCCAAGCAAGTTGTTCAATGCCTCCTAAACTGGTATTGCCCTGAAGTAGACCCTTTGTGTGCTGACTGACCTCCGTAGAAGAAAGTGTTTGTTTAGCTCTGTCACTGTCAGCCTCCTCTTCTTCTCCCAAGTGGATTACTTATCACAAGGTCAACCTGTCCACCTCATGGACAAGGCTGAATTTCTGCTCCTCATAGCATCTTGCACAGACAGCAATCTTCATTTCACTTTGTCACACAGTTTAAGTAAAGCAACATCTTTCCAGCCTGCAGTTTAATTTTAATTAAAATGGGCAGTGTCATGTGATTTGGGGAGAACCGAGGTGTTTTAACACAGAAGACAAAGATGGGCTGCACTGCGGTAGGAAGGAATAATGGGGGAGATAACTAATCAGTTCAGTTTCGACTTGCATGATATTAGCCTTTCAACCAACTGTGTCTGCAAGGACTGCAGCCCCCAGTGCCGCCCATCTGCATAATACAGTAATTCCATCTGGAGAAGACCTGCAGTGGCAATAAGTGAGAGGTCAAAAAAACCAAACAAACCACTGTTACATATTTATGGTCTAGAAACAAGAACAGGCAGAAAATTTATGAAAACTTTACCAGTACAAACTCTAAAATGCACCCAAAGCTATAGATTGCTAGAGAGAACAAAATGTAAGCACCTTATGTGTGTCAGAGCTATGAAGAAAGTGCTGAAAGATAAGTGGTATGCTTCACCAAGGACTGAGGATGCAATATCGGTCCTTGACATTTTACTCGAGAGCAGAACTTGATGTACTAAAAAGCAAGCCATTTCCTTGCAAGGCAAAAAGGGATCTCCCAGAGAGAACCATGTTGGAAAGAGACATTTGGGCAGACAACTGCCATCTGTGTTCACTAGGATAGGAAACTTGCATAATGAATTTTCTGAGCAGAATTTGCTTTTGGCTGGTCCTGTTACACATCCTTCTTCTCACTGCTATACTAGTGCCTCTCTCAGAGGCACTGGAATAGGTTGTCCAGAGAACACCCTGGAGATGTTCAAGGCCAGGTTGGATGAGGCTTTGGGCCAACTGATGTAGTGGGAGGTGTCCCTGCCCATGGCAAGAACATTGGAACCTTAAGATCTTTAAGGTTCCTTCCAACTCAAACCATTCTATGATTCTGTGACTCTTCCTCTTTTCTACATTGGAAACAGCAATTTGAGGATTTGTGCCTCTCTTCCTGATGTTCTGAGGAAATATTGCTTTTGGACAATCTGATTTTCACTTCTCCCATCTGGCTGCATGTTTGTTCCACAGATGTTTTAGGCTGCATTCAGCTGGAAAGGAAGAGGGTAACTCTTAAAGAGGCGATGGCATGTTTGGCCATCTTTCCATGAGCTCACTAGCACTGTGCTCTGCTAGTGCAGAGAACGGTCCTTACACAGGCAAGAGGACTCGTGGTATTGCTGAGCACCTTCACGTGGGCTTGAGAGCGCTGCTTTGCTGGGCAAGCAGGCCTCTGCTCTGCTTTACTCTCCACTGAAAAAGAAAAGTGTGGTGGGAACCTGCCTGCATAGCTGGATTTGATTTGCCATGATTTGTATGTATGCTGATAACAGTAAGAATTTTCTTTTTCCATAATAAAATCATTAGACTGTATGTTATTAGTTGAAAACTGACTCCATCAGTATTTCAGTAGGTGAAGTGTTTTAACAAGCATCCACCACCTTCATGGTCTCTTTATTTCAAACAATACTTTATGCACATTTTGAAAAGCAGCATGTTGAAAAGCGTGGGACGAATTCTCCAGGTAGCCCAAATAAAATTACTTCTCAGCCCAACCACTAAGCGCTTCCATCCTGTTTCCTCACCCGGAGAGCAAGCTGTTCATAGCCTGTCTAGTGTGATTTTTCTGGCTCAGGTTTTATTATCATGCTTGCCACTGACCCTAGGGAGTTCGTAAAGTAAGCAGCAGTCTACTTCACAGTATTAAAAAGGGTAGAAGGTGGGAGTGGTTTCCCATGTCCATGTACCCATATATGTCACTCTATGAATACGTGGATAACTGTATTCTTAGTATGCTATTGTTTACATCCAGCTGCTGCTTAAGTGAACAGTATTTATATGTATCCAGAGTATAATCCTCTGGTGGCCCCTTCCCTTTCAACCACATATAACTGCATACTTTTATTTACAGCTACACAAAGCTTTTCTTTGCAAAGGTCTTAAAGGCTTAGACAACACCATTGTTTCTCCTGCTTTTTCCCTCTCCTAAGAGGTAAGCAGTATCTTAGCAAGAAGGATAAAGAACTGCAACTCAAACAAGTAGTTGTTCATTGTTTTGGCTCACAGAGTTTTGACTAAACAGCTTCTCTTGCCTAGGCTTTATTCAACTGGGGCCACAACTAGTGCAGTCTTGCCTACTGAGCTGTAGCCCTCCTATAGACTCAGGGATTTAGCCAAATGTCTGGTCTTCCAGGTAAACGGGAAATCTGTGTATCTGAGCAAGCATAGCGGCCCCTTGTGAGAAAGGAATGCTGCCTCTGGTGAAGGATAAGCATTTTGTGGCACCAGGGTTGCTTTTGTTGAGTGAGCTTAGTGGTGATGCTGCAGTAGCTTCATTGACATGCTATACAGAGGAATTTGGCCTTCAGAAATGAGGTATTTACAAGTACTGCAATCAGAAAAAGAAGTGCTGAGAAATGGCTTATCACTTTATAAATCTGGACAAACAATATGTTGAACTGCACATTACTGAAATGGTTTAGTGAAAACTTAACATAAAAATTTGATTAAAATGACTATGTATATGATCAACTTTTAGATTTGATTCTGATTGACTGGAGAAGAGATGGCTAAAGTTGATGAAAAGCAATGTAGATGAAAATGATGATTAACCAATATGCTTCTAATGTGAGAAATGTGTGAGACCAATAGAAAAAGGATGTCTGATTTTCCCTTTCCTCATTATTTTGTGAATTTAAGTATTTGACATTTTCTTTGGTTTAGTTTCCACAATAAAAGCTGAGTGTCACAGTTCATACATTAACATTACTGATAAATACACATATATCTTTAAACAAGAGGATGAAGGAAATGGTTAAATCAGCAATTACCAAACTAGTCTGCAGATAATATGCAGAACCATAGTTTACATCAGCAGTTCTGAGCTTCCCATCTGTGTGCATTCCTAGTCTGTGAGAAAATCTGACATTCAAAAGAGTCTGAAAGCTTATGTCTTAAATACTAGATAATTGCATTAATGACTTAACTCCATTCATTCAATTACTAGCTGAAATGGTCAGTGACTTGATGACAGCTGCCATAAAAAACTTACAAGGACTTCTATGGTCCTGAAAATCTGGAAGAGAGTAAGCACTTGGTTTGCCTTTTTCTACACTAGAGGTGTCAATTTATGCTGATACAGAATAACCAATATATTTGTGAATCAGTGTTTAGACTCCAAACAGATAATAAGGTGATTGTCTGCTTTTTGTTTGATAACTTACAAAATGGATCAGACCTTAAGAAACAAACAAACCTTCAATTGCAGTCCACAGGACTATGGACAGACAGTAGGAAAAAATTTCCAGCTAGAGGTTACTTATGAAAACTCTGCCTATGTCTTCTATGGTTTTAAGAGCATGTATGTAGAGATATAGTCTGGACTAGTTTAGCTGCACTTACCTTACCACGTAATAGGGGGCCAGAGTAGTTCTGTGGGAAACCTTTCAGTACTGCATTTTTCTGCTTCTTACAGGGCTGTTTTTCTTCTTTGAGGAAAAGTAGTAGGGAAAACAAGACTGAAATCTTACCACAAATGTTTTGAAGGCTTTCTAACTCGACTAGTAACTAGAACCATATGCATAAAAAGAGAATAATTATTCTCTTGTGAATCTAAGCTGGCCTGCTGTTCATTTTACATCAACACCACCTTCTATGCTTGTTTTACTCAAAATGAATGATTGAATTCCCACTGTCTTCAATATCATTGCTTAGAAATCTTAGGTGTGGTCTCTAGCTTATATCTATGTGTGTGTTCACATAATGTGTGAGGTATTATTTACCTATAGAGTAGGTATCTAAAAATTGTATCCAGGAATATCACACCAGGGAAACTCTCAGAAAAACAGGGCAAAATCATTGTTCCCTTTTAAAGAGACATTTTAGCACTTGTTGGACAAGAGCAGCAGAAGATCCAGTTTAGTTTTCAAAACTTGATTTTGTCTTTGTTAAGAGAAAATGCTTTTATTTTTTTTCCTTCACCTCCACCTCAGTTCTGGTCATTACTGGGACTTCCCCTTTCTATAACCTTGAGGCTTCAAGGAGTTGCAAACTTGATTACTGAAGGCAGCAGCAACCTATAAGGAAAGACTGAAGTAAAGGGGGTTGTTTCATGCTAGAGGTTGCTGACAAAAGACATAAGATGTCCTTAAACATTGCTGCATAGAAAAAAAGGAGTGTATGTTCCATGATCCTAGGACCAGTAGTGATGGCTTTATACTTCTGCAAAAGCAATAGAGGCAAGATATGAGCAAAAAAGAATAAACCAAGGCAAATAAAGAATTAAAACAAATGTCCAAAATAGGGTGCAGCAGCTTAATGGCTGGAGACATGTAAAAATGAGTTCAGACACCCTTTTTACCCCAGGCAGGTAGATCATCTGTACTTTGTGTAACTGGTGTGTGCTGTTATCATAATACAGAACAAGGACAGAGTACTCCAACAGCTTTGGTGTTTAGTTTGGCTTTTGTTTTTAAGATTAATAAACAACAAATCAGACAGCAGTAGATAAATAAGTAACCTGCATTACTTGTACAAAAAGTTATATAAATATAAATTTGCTGTTTTGTATTCTTTTTAGAGAAGGAAAGCATCTTTTCATAAAATATCCAGTAATCCTTATCTTAACTGAGATGCTGCCTAGTCACAATTTAGAGGACAGACATGTGAAATTAAATCCACACTGCACAGAGACAACACAGTGGCCCCTTCAGATCTTACCCTTTGCGTTTATCCTACGCACAGCTTCATAGCTGCTATTCAACATATGATCATCTGAATATATTCTGCTATTAAACAAACAAAAATACTTCCCAATACTGTTTTTTGTTAATTATATACTAGAAATATCCATCACATTGTCATCATCATTACTGTTATTGTTATTAAGGAATTGTCCTTAATTCCATGCATAATTATCATTTCACAAATTAAAAACATCATCCTTCCCTCATGTCATAGTTTATAAAGCACTCTGCACGGTGAAGCAGATCCCCAAATAAATGCAAATGCTATTAAAATTAAGAGAAATACATTGTTACTGTTGATTTTAGTGGAACAAAATTCTAGGGAGATTTAAAAAAAAAGCTTTATCTGAACAAAATAATGTACAATTATTAATATTGCACTTTTTGTACAAGAAATCCTAATAAATATACAGAAAAGATATAAATTTACATACATAGAAAGACATTCTTCTTTTTTTTAAATAAAAAGTTACACTGATACTTAGCAACACTATTTCTTGAAGACCCATTCGTTGTATTAAGAGCATTCATTGCCAGATGTGTTTTGAAGTAGCCCAGCTTGAGATAGTTTAATATCATGAGCCTGGCACTGACCTCAAAAGTGGACGCACAGTTTTGCTGAAAAATCCATGTGTCAGGGAAGCTGTAACACAGCAGTCTTGAATAGCATTTCATTAATGTACCCTAAGACACGAGCCTCCGAAGAGCCACAGCCATTCCTTTAATTACGAGTATGTCTGAAAAAAGCCTCAGATCCATACAACTCTCCTTTTAAAGTTTAATGATGCTCAACCCACCCTATTTTAAGATTTCCTCTAATCTTAAGGCCCTGTGCTGGGCACAGCAGAGTGTGCCCAGGAACTAAAAGGATGAAGCACTTCACTGTATGACCAACCACTGCAGCTGGCCGGGGCAAAGACTGGCAGACAGAGTAACATGAAGAAAGTCATATTATACCTGTGATGTTCGAGCCTCACTTTTTTTGGTGGCATCTTTAGGGTGTTACACATGGGCTTAAAAAAGTGCTGCTATATAGCACGTGTTTTACTGTGGAAGGCAGCTGGAGAGGAGCAAGTTTGTTACTAACTATTGGCTTCAGTCCTTGGAGACTGATGTTGAATCCATTCTGTTCCAGCTGAGTAGGAATAATAAGAAATTAGAAAATAGCTCTTTTCTATTACTTGTCCAAAAGTCTTGGCTGCCACAAGACAGAAATTTCATGTTAGCAGGATAGAAAACCCCACTTCCTCAAGTTCCTTTCCAAAACCCCAGGTCTCAAAGCACCTGAACTCTGGGATCTGGTACTCTTCTCCAAATGTGTTATTAGGATGCAGAATGCAAACAAACAATTTCTCATGTTACCACAAACAATTTCTCTCTTTCCTGCCTGTATTTTCTACAGACAGCATTTGCAGGTTTGTACTACAATCTGTCAGTGGCAGATCATACTTGCTCTCCTTCTCCTGGACAATAATTATCATCATCATCTCATACCTGTGCTGAGGGCAGCCATCCTATCCCCAATTTCCCCTCATAAATGCAACATGGGAACATTTTCAGGAGTGTTTTAGACTCATATTACACACCATTGTTCCAATTCCCAGATGCCAGATCCTCAAAGATCACAATGATCTCCCACTGAAATAACATCAAGGCATGGTGTAAAAAGGAAAGAGATGTTTAGAAAGAAGAAATGGAACCAATGTTGGATCTAACAAATAGGTTTATAAAGCAAAATCATATGTTTATATCCTCAAAGTAGTCTAAGATAGATAAAGTACCTGTAAACTGCAGAGCTGAATGTTTAGTTTGCCCTGTTTTTGTTTTTTTTTTCTCCAGTACCCCATGACACGTCAATCTGTTTGATTATTTGTTTCATATTGTGGTGGTCCAATGTGGTGCTTGGTTTTTACCCTGATCAACTTCCCTATATGTCCGTCGGTGTATCTCTAGGCAAGCATGTGGGGCTTCCCCACTCCTCTCATGTCCACTGCTATTGGTGTTGGACTCACTGACTCTTCATGGTCTACCCTCATGACCATGTTTTGCTGCATTCTGTCTCCCAGACTCATAGAAGGGAAACTTTTAGAGTCCCTTTATATCAATTTTTTTAAAAGGGAAATAAATAAATAAAATGAAAAAAAAAGAATTCCATCCCATCTGAATTTTCTGTAAAAGTCCTTGCCTTAGTGAAGAAAAGGCTTGGATCCCCTTGTTTCTCCGTTTTCACTGCTTTTGTCTTCAAGCCTTTCCACAAGTTCCACAGCAGTGTGACTTGAACTGGGTGAGCTGGCAAAGTTTGAGCTGCTTCACTTTCTCACAGTACCTTGTGGTGTCTCTGCACTCCACTGCCAAAGGAGAGACAAAATGGAGAAATGGTGATGAAGCAATGACAGAAGGATTTCTTACCCAAGAACATTTCCTGGGGTGGATTAGAGGGGGATCAAGACAGTCTTGTGTTGGGAAGTCTCACTATGAGCATAGGGAAAGTCCCTGCAAAAAGCAGGGACTTCAAGATGCAAAAGGCCCAGTGACCAGTCTTTGCTTTCAGAGCCTAGGGAGAGGGCTTCTGAGTCTGCTCCAACACTGTCATATTGTCATCTGCCAGTATATTCTAAGAGTTTCACACCAGACATTAAATCAACAATGAAGTAGTAAATAAAACTTTAGTAACAGTAAATAAATAATTTCAACAGAGTAACTCAAAGGCATTTTGACCAGTCTTTTCCATTTGAAGAGACAGTGTGGGGACGTGTCACCACAGCTGACTACCTGTTGTGTTGAGTTTTTCACATTTTTGACAACCCAGGGTCAAGATGTTAAGACAGTTTTGAACTGCCCATGGACTTAGATCCTGGTATCATTTGGCCAGTTTTTGAGGTCTGCTGGCTCCTGCTTTTAAATTGCAGACTGGAAAACCATCCAGTAACCCTGCAAGGCCTTGGGTGTATCACTGCTGGAGGGACTCCGCCTTTCACTGCTAAGGCTACAAAGAAGAACCATCACAGGGCAGTCAAACAGCCTTTTCCAGTAATATCTGTGCCAAATAACTCCATTTTTGTCTAGTTGTGGGGCACTTCTATACACAAGATGAGACTGGAGCGACAGCAAAGGTCTCACTTGGTACCTGTAAGCTTCTTCAACCATTCTATTTCCACTAGGGAACCCTAGACTCCACTTACAGGTTTGGACCTATGGAATCTGTTTGCCTCTACTGAGAGGGAGTGTGGGTTCTGCTGCTGTTTCTGCATCTACTGCATAGCAAAGGGCTTGCATGCTGGAGCATGGCATCTGCCCAGCATGGGAAGTGGCTGGTGAGACAAATGAAAAGATAGTGATTTATACTTTTGCTGCCTTGTGTTCCTGAAGCATACATTATCTTTTTTTTTTCTTTTTTCTTTTCAAATATTTGTAACTTTTCTGGTCCTTTGGCAGGCCCAATTAGTTGCTTGTGACCTCAAAGCAAGCAGCCTTCACTCCAGGAATAATCATCATTAACCACCTCACTGGATTTATACTTCTTGTATTTCACCTACAGGCAGCAGTCTGTTGTGATTAGTGTTTTTCTTTCTGTCTGTATCATTGATGGCAAGTTAAGACTGCATCAACTATTTCATATGTTATTAGCAAGGGGACACAATCCCAGCACCAACACCATAGCTGAAAGACCACATTTCCCACCAGGGCGCTGAGCTTTGGACACTCTATTTTGTACATGTTCCAACTAAAGGTTCCCCAGGATGCCCAGCTACAAGGTCCAATGCTGCATTTCTGAGAGACGATTCTTCCTCCTTTCCTCCACCCACACCATACTGCCTCTTCTCCTTTCAGCAAAGTACCATTTTCACAGGGCGTGATGTTGCAGCGCTGCCAGTTTGCTGGCCGTGGCCTCCAGGAGCAGTGATGCTCCAGCACAGGCTTATTGGTGTGGATGTGTACGCAGTCCACGCGCCGGGACTGGAAGCCGTAGTTTCCACATGTAGCTGTGCAGACGGTCCACAGGCTGACCCTCCAGTGCACGCTGCAGATGTCAGTCCAGCAGTTCTGGGTGCTCAATGGCCTGTGGCAGGAGGGAGAGAGGTGTGACCCATCACCATGCTGCCCAGGGAGCAAGCACATGCTGCTCCAGGTGTCATGCAAACTCTGGGCACAGCAAGACTTGCATATCCCAAATGTAATTTGCTCAGAGCACTGTACAGGTCAGCTTTTCAACAGGTGCAAGCTCAGGTAACTGCAGTACAGTGAAAGGCAGAGACAATTTGCAGTTGTGCTCAAGGACCAGACCCTTAGCAAGCACACACAGTTATAGTACTACTGGAGCTACAAGACCATTTTGGCAGAATGATCGAATGCTCTGGGGCACAGGTAATATTCAACTCCATCCCAATGCTAAGGAATCAGGAGCATGAAATGAGGAATAAGAAACTGGTTAATGAATGGCTGAGGGACTGGTGTGAGAAGAGGGGCTTTGGGTTCTTTAATCATGGGGAGGCCCATGCACCCCCAGGCTTTCTTACCAGGGATGGGACACGCCTGTCTCCTAGGGGGACTAAAGCTCAGTCCTGGGTCCAGTCCTGTTTAATGTCTTTATCAACGATCTGGATGAAGGCATTGAGTCCTCCCTTAGCAAGTTTGCAGATGACACCAAGCTGGGAGGAAGTGTGGATCTGCTGGAGGGTCGGGAGGCTCTGCAAAGGGACCTGAACAGGCTGGACTGCTGGGCTGAGACCAACGGCATGAGGTTTAACAAGGCCAAATGCCGGGTCCTGCACTTGGGGAACAACAACCCTAAGCAGAGCTACAGACTAGGAGAAACCTGGCTGGAAAGCTGCCAGGAGGAGAAGGACCTGGGAGTGTTGGTTGACAACCGACTGAACATGAGCCAGCAGTGTGCCCAGGTGGCCAAAAAGGCCAATGGCATCTTGGCTTGTATCAGAAATGGTGTGACCAGCAGGTCCAGGTAGGTTATTCTCCCTCTGTACTCGGCACTGGTGAGACCGCACCTCGAGTACTGTGTTCAGTTCTGGGCCCCTCACCACAAGAAGGATGTTGTGGCTCTGGAGCGAGTCCAGAGAAGGGCAACAAAGCTGGTGAAGGGGATGGAGAACAAATCTTATGAGGAGCGGCTGAGAGAGCTGGGGTTGTTCAGCCTGGAGAAGAGGAGGCTGAGGGGAGACCTCATTACTCTCTACAACTACCTGAAGGGAGGTTGTGGAGAGGAGGGAGCTGGCCTCTTCTCCCAAGTGCCAGGGGACAGGACGAGAGGGAATGGCCTCAAGCTCCATCAGGGGAGATTTAGGCTTGAGATTAGGAAAAAATTCTTCACAGAGAGGGTGGTTAGGCATTGGAACAGTCTGCCAAGGGAGGTGGTTGAGTCGCCGTCCCTGGAGGTGTTTAAGGTTAGGGTGGATGAGGTACTTAGGAGAATGATTTAGGGATTGGTGGGAATGGTTGGACTCGACGATCCAGTGGGTCTCTTCCAACCTGGTTATTCTGTGATTCTGTGATTTGAAGTATTTGAGGATTTGGCCAAAATGTCCTCTCCAAGACGTGTCAAACAAGAGGTCCACTGAAAATATGCAATGAATGAAGTGGCAACCCTTAAGACACAGCATGGCTTTTAAAGTTTTTTATGGCTTTACAACCAGTGGGAGCAAAATCCATCCTCTGAAACCCTCCTCTTCCTTTCAGCGCAGTCTCAGAGAAGATGCATAGACATGCTTGGTTCTCCCCTATTTGTCACACAGATGATGAAAACAGATGACAGGGAGCCGAAGGGCCAATTATATTAATCTCCAGACATGATTCTCCAGACATGATCAGGCAAGATTTACATGCTTAAATCTCATGTAAAGTACAGATATCTTTACAACACTGAAAGTGGATTTCATCCACAGGAAACTAAAAACTTTGGAGCATCTTTTTCCCCCAGTTATAGTTTGTGCTCTGAGAAGAAGACTGGCAATTTAAGAAGAGATACAATGACCTTTCAGTCAGTATGTGGCATGCCTAGAAGACTTCATAGTGGCAGGCCAACTAGTGTTTTTTTCTGGGGCTCACAGGAACAAATAGTGAAGCCTGGGCATAAGCCTGGTGAGATCTGTCCCACAGACCAAATACGGGTTGCAGTATGACTCCTTTTTTACATGAGGGAAACTCAAAAGTTGTCAGTTAAGTCATTAGTCCATTCAACATCTCTGCAAAGGGTACTGGTTTCAGACACAAGAGATTCCTGTCCTACCTTGGTAAGGCACTGCACTGATCAGACGACACAGAAGTCCCATCTTTGGTCTGGCAAAATATCTGTCTGTGCTGTACAGCCAGTCGTGGTCCAATGCAAGGCCCATTACACTGTGATCACAGAAAAGTCACTTAAGGGAGGTAAAAGGCAGGATACATTCCTCTTTTATAAGACTGATGGTGAAATAAAGTGCATGCTGCTGTGCAGTGACTGTTGAGCTTTCAAGCACTTCTTGAAGCTCTGCACACTCTGAAGGCAAGTGTGCAGTCATGTCCTACCTCACTCTCCTCCAGCAGCATTAAAAATGCATTTCTATATCTGCTCTGTAGATACATTATCTTTCTTCTTCAATAGTTCAATCTTAAATACATCTGTTAGCACAAATAAAATGCTCTTTTGTTATTAGCCAAGAGTCTATGATCCATACAGGAAATCTCAAGACATTCCTTTTTCCTGTGCAGCTTACAGCTTGTGCTATCACAATTTATGGGAAAATAGTTAATAACCAAGAACACATTGAACCAAGAACATATTCCAAACCATTTAATAATTTAAAAGCATGGCAAGATAATAAACAAAAGCAGCAAGCGTGACAAATACAGCAGATCTACAATCTTGCTCCAATACTTAAGTTATCCTAAACTATTCAAGCTTATCAATCGCATGCTTACTGTTTAACTCTTCCAATCCTTTCCTTTGATTAAACCCTAATTAACTACAGGTAATAAGTATGTATTTGAGCTCTTTCAAAATTATGTGAACTCTAAGGAAACAGTTTATTTTTCTAAGTATCTGGAAATTACATTCAAAAACCGATTAAGGGTTGAAGAAAGAGACCTTTGTGTAAGTGAGGAATTATTGCCAGGGGAGGGCTGCTGATTGATCCTTCTGACCCCTCCACCCCTCCTATCATTAGGGGCCCTATTTCACACTACCATGCACTCCACATGTAATACTTCCTTCCTGCTGCTATTTCTTCCCTCCCTGACAACTGAGAGATAGAAGCAGTAACTGCCAGACTTCCAGTTGCTCCCACTGAACCCCCTTTTCAGCAAGGTAGATAGAAACCTCATTTGTTGGAGTATATATATAAAGGGATAATACCAGGTGTTATTCATAAATGCAATACAGTAACTCAGTCATCTTTCATAAGTTTCCTGAATACAGAGGCAAGAGTTAAACGAAGTTCTTTCAAGTAGCAAACAATAATAAGTTCTAGTAGCTGAAGACAATTTTTCCTACCGACATTGTAAAAAATTGTAAAAAACCTGATGAAGCACAATGTATTGTGAATACTACTCCAAGCAAATACAGAATGTATGTAGTTATTTAGAACAAACTATCATATCAGTCTTGCCTCTAATTCAATAAGATAATATTTATCATAGTTTTCAAACTAACTTACCACATGCTAAATCAAAAGGGAGGTAAAGTATTTCATGATAGCTCAGTATATCAAGACTAGCACTTATTACTCTGGGTAACTATTTCCTTAGCCTTTTCTGGCATGGTAGAAAGTCTCACTCCTACCCCTTTACCTGACTTATAATTTCAATTAGATGTCTGACTAGTTTGGTTTTGTCAGACTCATTTTTCCCATGACCAGAAGTTATGATGAAGTAGTACTGATAGCCATCTTTAACCTCTAGCAAAATTGTTTCTGTGGTTTTAACCCTGTCTCCCATTCACTGTGGAGTGCCATACTGCTGCGTGAGTCACCACTCAGGAGAACTCTGGTCTAAAGACTGTGGGTTCCTACCCCAAAGTCTAGACTATCCCTAGCGGACTCATCAACCTTCACATATGTCTCAGTCATGCTGGAGTGGAGAGAAAAGGGATGAAGGCACGTAGTAATAACTAGCTCTGAGTTATAATTGACTACATATTAACAAGTGTCTTTTCAGGGAACCTCACAGCTCACAGAGCGACAAAGACAAAACTCTTCTGCAGATTGCCACAGTAAAGCAATTTAACTCTAAATACTTGCAACACCTGGTATTTAAGGAGTGAAGCTTTTTAACATCTGATCATCGTATGAAGATGGAAGGAGACAATTTGAAGATCTGCAAAACAGCATGAAGTGGTCTGAAAATGCTTTTTAGCCCTCTGTTTTTCTTTTTGCCATGAAGCAAATCAAGAAAATCCCACTTCTTGGCATTCTTGGGCAACGTCAGCAACTTTGTAAAACTAAGATATTGTACAACCATCTGTACCAAATGTATTAGTCACTAGTTCTGAATCCTGCCTGTGAAAACTGAAACACATTTACTGGGTGAATTTAAGGGGAATTAAGAACTGGAGAAGTCTATTTCCCAAATGTGTCACCAGCCACTATAAAGAAGAGCTGCAAAACTTTCAATTGGAGGTGATACAAGGTTCTGCACTAGAAGTCCTGTTCACATGCAAGACTTTTAGGGATTGTGGGAAGCTACAGAAATCCAAGCACGTAGTACATAAAACATGAAGTTAAATGAGCTGAGCAAATTAGTTGCCTGCTCAAAAGCCTGCAAACTATAACGTAAAAATTCCAGGGTGTAAGATCACTCCTCTCATTTTTGGTCTTTTTTATCTAGCCCACACTATAAGGCTGTCCTTGGACTGCTCGCTTGTCCCTTACCTGGCCCCAGGAGGACGACACCCACTCAACGCAGGGCTGCCTGTTACAGTTCTGTGTATCCACTGGGCGCTTGGACACCTGGGCACATGCCTCGGTCGACATTGGGACAGAGTTGCCTTTCGCTGTCAGGCACTGACATGTCACTCGTCGCATCTGGATGCCTCCACCGCAACTACGTGTGCAAGGAGACCACGATGTTACCATCCATCTGTGAGAGAAAAACAAACAGGATAGGCCTTCCACCATTTGCAGGATCTGTGATGTCAACAGGTCTCTATGTGTGGGACCAAAGAAAGGCAACAATGTGTTGGTCCACTCAGGGTGCAATACTGATAGGTACTGAATGCCTTAGCCTCAAACAGTAAACAGTGAAAATTGCTCAGAGGATGAAAGCTGAGCAAAGAGCACATTTTTCATAAAATTATCCTTCTTAATGCCTTTTGGGCCCAGATATCTTTTTTCTAGCCCTTAAGGTTGTTTTCAAAGGGTTAGTAAACACTTCTAGCCCAGGTGCAGGAGTTGGCCATAGCTGCTCTTACTCTGCGATGCCATGGAGGCCTTGGTCCCACGCTACAGTCACAATGCTAGCAATGACTTGCCCATTTACATTCCTCAGTAGGGAAAACTATCTCTGTGAAGTTGCTGAAGTAACTCACAGGTCACTTTGAACTTGCTGCAGACATAACAGCCAAAAAGCCTGCTGGGTCCTGTTGGTGTCTGCTGCTCTGCTAAGCCCCTGACAGCTAGGATAATCCAGAAAGTTTGAAGGTTGCTCAGGAATGGGGCCATTGCAGTCAGTCTAGGGACTTTTGTCTTGAGTTCAGACCAGCATTCGCCAGCTAAGGCTGAGCCTCCAAACCTCTATGTGGTGGGTTTTAAAAAAATCCAGTCTAACTAGTAAAAAGCCTGTAACAGCAGAAAGCAATAGTTCAGGTCCAAACTCCTTCCAAGACGCAAAATATATACTGACCTGTCAGCCTTACCTCCATGCCTGGGGAGATCATGGAACAGATCTTTCTAGAAGCTATGCTAAAGCACATCAAAGTGATTGGAGACAGTCATCAGGGCTTCACCAAGGGCAAGTCCTGCCTGACCAGTCTAGTGGCTTTCTATGCTGGGGTGACTGCATCAATGGACATAGGAAAAGCAATGAGTGTAATGTATCTGGACTTCTTTAAAGCTTTTGATGTGGTCCCCCACAACATCCTTCTCTATATAGAAGAGAGATATATTTAATAAGTGCACTCTTCAGTGTATAAGGACTTGGATGGTTGCATCCAAAGAATAGTGGTCAATGGCTCAGTGTCCAGATGGAGATCCATGACAAGTGGTGTCCCTCAGGGGTCTCTACTGGGTTCACTGCTGTTTATATTTTCATTGATGATACAGACAGTGAGATCAAGTGCACCCTCAGCAAGTCTGCAGATGACACAAGGCTGAGTGATGCAATTGTCCCATCAGAAGGACAGGATGTCATCCAGAAGGACCCGGACAAGCTGGAGAAGTGGGTCTGTGTGAACCTCATGAGGTTCAACAAGGCCAAGTGAGAGGTCCTACACCTTGGCAGTTGGCAGGTTTCAGTGCAGGATAGGGGATGATGTGATTGAGAGCAGACCTGCAGAGAAGGACTTGGGGATGCTGATTGGTGTGAAGTGCGATATAAGCCAGCAGTGTGGGCTTATAGCCCACAGGGTCAACCTTACCCTAGGCTACATCAAAAGAAGCATAGCCAGCAGGTTGAGGAAGGTGATTCTGTCCCTCTACTCCACTCTTGTGACACCCTACTTGGAGTACTGTGTCCAGTTCTGCAACCCCCACCATAAGAAGGATACGAAATTGTTGGAACAGGTCCAGAGGAGGGCCACAAAGATGATCAGAGGGATAGAGCACCTTCCCCATGAGGGCAGGCTGAGAGAGTTGAGGATTTTTCAGCCTGGAGAAAAGAAGACTCCAGGAGACCTTATACCGGCCTTCCAGTACCTGAAGGGGGGGCTACAATAAGGCTGGACAGGGGCTTCTTATAAGGGCATGCAGTGACAGGATGAGGGTGAATGGCTTTAAATTGGAGGAGGGAAAATTTAACATTAGGAAGAAATTCTTTCCGATGAGAGTGGTGAGGCAGTGGAACAGGTTTCCCAGGGAAGTTGTGGATGCCCCCTCGCTGGAGGTGTTCAAAGCCAGGCTGGATGGGGGCTTGGGCAGCCTGATCTAGTAGGAGATGTCCCTACTTATGGCAGGGAGGTTGGAACTGAATGATTTTTAAGGTCCTTTCCAACCCAAACCATTCTATGATTCTAGATAATCAAGTGAAACACTCGAACATTTGGATATGGGAAGGAGGTAGGTAAGAACAGGAAAGATGGAACTGATTACTAGTTTCCTGGTCAAGTCAGCAGTTTGCTTCATTGAGTTTCAGATTACATGACAGAACTTTGTGTGTTATTGCCTATCACTTCCCTCACAAGCATTGTTTATGATTATTTTACCAAATAGGCATTCTCCAGTCCCATGGAGAGGCACTCATTGCTGCTCCTCAGTCTTCTGCAGATTACCTCCCATGATCACACAAGTATAAGAACACACTCCCCACACAGAAAGCAAAAACACTGCTACTTTTTGTCATGCAGTTTGTGGAGTTTGAATCTGAAGTTTCTACACCCCTCATAAAGCTCTGCTCTGCATTTCAATCAACTTTTATTTCCGAGCTTACATCTCAGCAGTTTCTCAGCAGCTGGGGGAGGATTGCGGGTTTCCTTATTGTTCAGGGTAGGTATAAAAAGACATAATTATTCCCACAGAATTTACTGCCTTCACCAAGGAAAACTGCTGCTAATGAGGGTGTTTCATATTTCATCAAAACTCTCTTTGTTTCATTCTTATGACTCAACTGGCAACTCAGAAAACATTTGCCTGCAAAGACCAGTAGGAATATATTTTAAAAGGTAATTAAGCAGAACCTTGTCATATACCCAAGACACAACAAGCACGGTAAATCTGGCCACTTACTTCTCATCAGGTTACTTAGCACTTCTCCTTGCCTCCACTTAGACTTTCTTTTTTAATACCAGACCCAAATCACTGTTGAATGAAGGAAGCACTAAATTTCTCCTGAGATCCTGACTACTTTTAACTGTTTGTATACTGAAATACACCACACTCACAGTGGAAATAAGGGAGAGGAGGGAGTAAAAACCCAGAAAAATATGGAAAAGCATGTTTACACATCTCAGCTAAGGAGCCACTGAATTACAGAAGTATGAAATTTTTACGCTACAGAGCATATAGCACTGAACCTACTCCCTAGACAGGCAGTCAGGATGTATTCTTCTTTGTACCAAACAATGCCAAAGAAGAAAAAGTGTTTTCTGTGGGCAAGAAGTAGCAGAGGAAGTTGTAAATGTAGTCAGAACTCTTTCAAGATGTCCTGGCTCCACTGTATTTATCAGAAACTGGAAAACAGGATTACAGGGTAGAGAGTTACAATCCAGAGAAAACCACAAATTAAAAATCCTCAAAAGAAGCAGAACTCAGTTTGACTGCCTTCATGCCCACTAGATCTGATGGTACGTGCCCATTTCACAAAAGCTCTTTCCACTCTGCTGAGGGAATACTTTGCAGCTACAGTCCCATCCATACAGATACTCACGATAATACAAGAAGTCAGAACCGCCCCGCCCAAAAAAAAGCCCTGCTAGAGCTAACTTATTCTCTGTTATACTGTTGGGATATGTTGGTATGAAGCCATGTGGAACACAAAAAAGCCCATGACCCTACAGTTCTTGGGTAATGAAATTCTCATACATACAAAGCTTAGAAGAGGCATGCTATTTAGATCCAGCTTAGGGTGAGACTGGAATCACCCAAGACAACTCAAGCTGTAGAGTTTGCTAATAAAAAGTAGGCAATGACCTCTCTATTATTTTCTAATCTAAATACTGAAGGAGTAAACTGTCTTTCTACCATGTCCTGTCAATGTTTTCCACAAATTTTACTACAAATTTCCAACTCTTTGGGTCAAGCACTCACAAATTCCCTTTTAGCTACGACATTTCTCCAGACAGGCACCACAGAGGCTGGACATGATGTCTAGTGCAAAGGACTCTTCAAGTGCATCTCAAAATCATGTAGTACGTTTTAACATAACACAGACAAACCGTGAAGGGCAGTCTCTCCTGTTGCATGCGACAGGCTGCAGGGCTGGCTTAGGCTTCTCTTTGCAGTAGGATATGTTGACTTCGGCCCCATCCAGTAAGCACCTCAGCTGGGGCAGCTGCACCCCTTTGTGGCCGCAGGAAGCTGAACAAGCCATCAGCTTGTCCACTGACCACCAGTAGTCTGCCAAAAAGTGTAGGAGAGACGTGTTAACACTCAACAACTGCCAGGAGGAGACTCCTAGAAAAGAAAGAGTCAGGGATGTTCTCCACAATGAAATATTTGGACTTCATGTCTCATGTGAAGGGGAGATACTAACACCTACAAGCATCAGGCAATAAACAAAGAAGGAACATAATTCCAGCTGATGTAAGCTACTGACTGTCTTTGGTGTAAGAAACCCAATTTTTTGTTGCTTAGAAATATTGAGCATGGAAAGTGGATGACATAGTAGATCAGTTAAGTAAAGCCAGATGCCACTGAGGCAGGACAGTGCATCTAGGTTTTTGAAGGGGTGTGATTTAGTAAAGACATGGTTACCAGCTGCTCTTTTCTGTGGCTTTATCACCTTCAGCTTATTTCTAGGAGACATATAACAGTTGCAGCATTTTTTTGAAGTGTTTTCAAGCAAGAAGAATTTGTGAAACACTGACTTCAGCAAATTAACAGAGACACTTCTAATTTTTGGAGTTCAGACTGTGACACCTCTGCCTTGAATTCCTGGACAAGCAAATTGTACAGACACAACAAGTGTAATCATACCTTGAATCAGTAAGGTGTGTTTTAAGTTCAGCAAGGCAGAATTAGCAGGTGTCATTCTGGTAAAATAAACCCAAAGACAATGCAAAGTACCCAATAGCCCTGCAAATCTATATCCACAGCAATAAAACATCAAAACATCTATTTCTTGCTGTGCATGACAGTTCTGGCTTCATATAGGAGAAATCCAGGCAGTGCTGGGCAGTCCACGGCAAAAGCTTCACAGGGCAGCAGAACTGAAACTGGAAAGTTACCTTGTATAGCCAGGGACGTTTTTTGTGTGAGTGAGCCAGCCTCATTCTGAGCAAGGCAGCTGAATTCACCATGAAAAGCATCACTGACATTGAGTATCTGAAGAATCTGGCCTGCTGCCAGGAGGTGATGCTCCAGACGGAGAGGCTCACCAGAATAAAGCCAGGTGATATTCGGAGTTGGATGACCATCCACAGCACAACCTAAAAATTCAGGGACATGAAAGAAACCTGCTGAGTACTGAATTTGGTGCAAAATTACTTGCTTTGAAATGGTCAAAACTGGGGAAAAAGTTTCCCCATTTTCTCCTCATTTTCTTCTCATTTTCTTGTAATAAAAACCTACGAACACTGTAGTAATGGGTACCTTCTCAGCACTGAAAAAAAAATTATCCCAAAGCCAGTTTAATCAGCCATATGAAAATCTCAGATCAGTCTGTAAATATTTATATTGAGCCTTCCAAGGTCCCCATTATTTTGAATCATACTCATTTCACTATTGAGGGAAGTGGAATAGGGAGGTTACACACCCAGCATACTTACAAGCTTGAAGGAGCAACGCAAACAGAACTTGGTCTCCAAACCTTCTGTTTAAAACACAGGATCGCTCTTGTTTTTTTGTATTAAAAATCAGAAGGCTTTGCCACATGAAGGTTCACACAAAATTTTTGCTACCCAAATTACTGCTAAAAAACAGAGATAAAATTGAGTCTTAGAGTTTTGGTTTCTTTTTGGTCACAGCAATGGGCAATTTTCCAAACAACAACCAACCCAAACCAGCATCTGTAAGAAATCCGTTGTTCTGAGGCATTGCATGAGTATACCTGTGGATTAACAGCAAAGCTGATGAGATTTATGTTCACAGTGAGTTCTTTGCCTGCTGAGCTGAGGGAGAGTGTTTGTAAAATACTGTTTCCTGTGGTCCTCATACCAGCTGCACATTTTGGCAGTTTCAGGATGAATTACAGAAGATTTATGAGACTTGCGTGGCCTGGGAAAGATAGTTAAGTTGCCTTTCATATTTCATGAGGAAAAAGAAAGTAGGCAGTTTCTGTGATGCAATGCATCTGCACCAACTGCAGGGCTGAGGAGCCAGAAAACCCAAGTGCAATGGACAGGACATATTCCTTGTACTGCTTGTGGCTTAGGATAGTCCTGCTCTTCCGTGCATCTCACTGTTACATTAAAAGTCTGGCTAAGCTTCTGTGAATGCAATCTATACTAATTATTAATTTGTTATACTGCAGCTTTACCCTATTTTGTTTCTCTTAGTATGTATATATAATGAAAGAGTATTGTATACAAAAATCCCTCTGAAAGAATAGTAGTATCATTTTACCACAAGGCTCTTAACACAAAGCATGATCAGCAAAACAGCCCAAACTCTTAAGTACTCTGTGAAATCAAGTTTTACTCAACTTATGACAGCAACAAAGGTAACGAACGATTAGTAGTGATCAACAGCAAGTTAACAGTAACAGCTTTTAAAGGCAATACATCTAATCAATACTACAAGGGAACAAGTACAGTGATTAAGAAAGATACATCACCAATTACTTCATCATTATCATCATCCAGATCTGCCGTTCCTTGGCAGCCCCCTTTTTTTTTACAGTGATGATTTGGAGAGGCTGTCACAGCAACTGTGGTCCCTACGCAGTGTGTCCACTTGTGGATGAGGACTCCAACCATTGCTGCAAAGGGCTTAGCTTTCATACTACTGAACAAACAGCTCACATCACACCAAAAAGCAGAGTCTGGCCCCAGCTACTTACCACCCCCACCTCCTCCTGGAACGTGGCCAAGGTCCCAGGAGAGGAAAGGAGGATGCAGCCAGGTGTCTCTTATCTTTAAGCTATGGGGCTGCAGAGATGCAGCATTTCTGCACAGCTCCTCCCTGTCTTTTTCATACATCATCCATGCTCATGCTGATTGGTCAGCCAGAGTGTTGATAGTTCTCTTTTTCTCATCTCATATACTTGAGAAGTTACAATTAAGGGAGCCACATTGGATGGGGCCTTGGGCAGCCTAGTCTAGTGGAATGTGTCCCTGCCCATGGCAGGAGAGTTGGAACTGGATGATCTTTAAGTTCCCTTTCCAACTAAACTAAACTATTCTATGATTCTGTTTTACTTGCAGTATATATGATTTCTTTTTCCAAAATCTATATACAAAATACTAGCTAAAGTAATCAGTAATATGTGAGGAAACCTCCAAATGCCGTTCCCTACCAGTGAGTAATTACCATGTTTTTTAACATTTAACTGTAAAAATTTACTAACACCTCCGAGACCTGTACGTAATGGATACTCTTCATTTGTGTATGCAGAAAAATGTCAATCACATTCTACAAGTGTTATTTCCTATACATTTCCCGTGCGCATGGATGCATAAGCTGTGGGATAATGTTTTATGCATATTAAGTGAGAACCAGTGTGCAATAAAAAAGCATGTCCCATTAATATCCCCTTCTCATTTCCCAGGAATAATTTTAATACCATTTAATGCAGATTACCAACACCTCTTCTCTACTTCTTCCCACCCTTTTGGACACTGATTGCTTTATCCTTCCAAAGACCACATGTATTGCAGAGCTTTAGTGCATCATAACCCCTGGGAAGGCAGGGGGGAAGCATTTTTCTGTGACTAGTTCTGACCAGCGAAAGCTCTGGCATGAGAGTGTCTTCCTCCTTCAGTCCTTATTAAGAAGAGAAAGAAAATACTGCCTTCAGCCTCCCAACCAAAATGTACTCTGAGTTTTAATTAATTCAAAGCTAGGATGAGTCACAGATGTGCGAGAGCTGGAGATAAAAGCAAAAATCTAATACAAAATACATCTTTTAGTAGAGAAAATGTTAATATTTCAAGGATAACAAGGGAGTATTTTGAAAGGAATGACCAACGTTTCACAGCAACGCTAATAATTTATTGAGAGGAAAGAATAAATGCACAGTGCAGGCCAAATTCAGCTCCCCATTAAGCCTCTGCAGCACTTTTTGTATGATTGTAGCAGCAGAAAGACTCTTGGTGACTATGCTAATGCTAAGAAATCAAAACACAAAGCATGCATCACTCTCACTTGCAGACTCGAATAACAGGAAAAGAACTAGTGCAAAAGTGGTTGATTCGAGGATTCATTTTTCTAGCGCCTTGATACCTTACATCAACAGAACTGTATGGAAAACAACAGTGAAAACATCAACTGAATTTTGCATATGCTAAGTACAGTTTGTAATACAAGTAAAAAAATATGGCAGATCCATTGGTATTAGTGTTCAACTAAATGATTTTATCTTAAAGTTCAGTTCTACACCCTTGCTATTCATCATTGATTAATCTTCACAACATAGGCAAACTTCTGTGATGCATTAGTTTAAAATACTTTGGAACAATAACAAAAAAAAAGGCTCGATGTGAGAAAACACAAGCATCCCTTTTCCTTAGGGACTGCATCTTTCAGGACATCACAGAGTACAATAAATGTAGGACAGAAAGTTCACAGAAAACTTCAGCTAGGCTTACAAACCATAAGGCCTATGCCTCTGTCTCTGTAAGTTGCAGACATGTACCTGTCCAAATGCAAAACTGGGAGATGAAAGATGATCGCCAACTACTATCTGAAATGCCTGGCAAAGAAGGAAAGAAGAGACTTGGCAGCAGGATTATTAATTATATTAAAAGTGAAATAAAGCAAGCCAAAAAAATTCTGTATGTATTCCACTGAACTCTGACAGAAAACGGTGATAGACCACAATACACTGAGTTAAAGCTATAAATAAAATGCAGCTAAAGGATTTGAAAACTGTCAGTATTTCCACCCTAATCTCTACATTCAAAGAGTTAAAGTATGCTTTAAAAACAGAAAACATATTAAGGATGAAAGAAGAAAAAAATGCTTGGAACAAAATGTAGAGAAGCCACAGCTTTGTCTTACGAGGAAAGGTTTTTAAAGATAGTACAAAATGAAAACTTAAACAGATGCTTAACTCAGGCTCCTATGCAAATTACTTCTCAGAGCTTTAATATACTGCATGAAATAAAACTTATAAAGCTAATGTGATCCCGAACATCCCCAAAAGAACTAATTTTAAAGTAAATATAGCCTTTATTTTTAGTAGTTTAAAAGAGGTTAACTGAACATGAATTTACACTAGACAAAGAAAACTATGTATTAAGGAATTCTTGAAATAGTTCAATTCAGCTGGTAGCAGTAGCAGTGAAAACTAAAAGAAGGTATTTTAAATAACTATTATGGCTCCAAAGGAGTAGTTGAAACTTACTCTACTAAACATACAACACGGTTTTTAAACAGTCCTTGAAATATCTAAATTTGTCACCCAGTGCCAGTCATGCTGTTCTTGTTATGTATCACTTATATAGCACTGTAAACTTACACTATATTCAACAAAAATTCAGGTAGGCCTGTTCACTGCCCACAGAGCTTGTAAAAAATGGTCCCAAATACACAGCCACATGGTGGGCCCATTAAAAAAGCAAGGGAATTTTCAAGCTCTAGTAATAATAGAGTTTTCTAAAGATTACTCTGATAACAGGAATCCTAAATGTCAAGAACCTTGTATTAATAAGCATCGGGATGAAAACAGTCACTAGTGGTAAATCATGAAATGAAAGCCTATGAGAATGGATACAGCATGCTCAAATGACCTTCTGTGCTAACTCTGATGGGTTTATTCCGTGCATGCCAAAAATGGAAAAGGAGAGCGCTTCGGTATAAACTTCTGTGCCATCACTATGCTACACTGTGCTACAGCTCCAGGTTAACTGTTCAAGTACATTTATGTGAGAAAAATAACAATCGGTAAAGGTGCACAGAGGAAGCAATGAACAGTACACCAAAAACTGTTCAACAAAATACAGCAAGATAGAATCACAGTATAACCAGGTTAGAAGAGACCCACCGGATCATTGAGTCCAACCATTCCTATCAAACACTAAACCATGTGCCTTAGCACCTCATACACCCATGCGTTAAACACCTCCAGGGAAGGTGACTCAACCACCTCCCTGGGCAGCCTGTTCCAGTGCCCAATGACCCTTTCTGTGAAAAATTTTTTCCTAATGTCCAGCCTAAATCTCCCCTGGTGGAGCTTGAGGCCATTCCCTCTCGTCCTGTTCCCTGTCACTTGGGAGAAGAGGCCAGCACCCTCCTCTCTACAACCTTCCCTCAGGTAGTTATAGAGAGCAATGAGGTCTCCTCTCAGCCTCCTCTTCTCCAGGCTAAACAACCCCAGCTCTTTCAGCCGCTCCTCATAAGGCCTGTTCTCCAGCCCCTTCACCATCTTCATTGCCCTTCTCTGGACTCGCTCCAGAGCCTCAACATCCTTCTTGTGGTGAGGGGCCCAGAACTGAACACAGGATTCAAGGAGTGGTTTCACCAGTGCCGAGTACAGAGGGAGAATAACCTCCCTGGACCTGCTGGTCACGCCGTTTCTGATACAAGCCAAGATGGCATTAGCCTTCTGGGCCACCTGGGCACACTGCTGGCTCATGTTCAGTTGCTGTCAACCAACACCCCCAGGTGCCTCTCCTCCAGGCAGCTTTCTAGACAGACTTCTCCTAGTCTGTAGCACTGCACAGGGTTGTTGTGCCCCAAGTGCAGGACCCGGCATTTGGCCGTGTTAAACCTCATGCCATTGGACTCTGCCCAGCGGTCCAGCCTGTTCATATCCCTTTGCAGAGCCTCCCGATCCTCCAGCAGATCCACACTTCCACCCAGTTTAGTGTCGTCTGCAAACTTGCTAAGGGTGCACTTGATGCCTTTATCCAGGTCATTGATAAAGACATTGAACAGGGCTGGACCCAGCACTGAGCCCTGGGGAAACCCACTTGTAACTTGTCTCCTTTCAGCTTTGATGTCTTCTAAATCCTTTAAAACATAAACTTTACCACAAGCTTACTTATCATTCTTTTCCTTCCTGCTTCACTCTGTTGCTGTTTTCCTTCTCAACAGATCCTCATATCTTTAGATTTCCAAATACCAAGTCTAACTCAATGCCTTCTGAGTCACAAGAGATGGCAGTGCCTGTCAGCAGCACCACTGACAAGGCGCCCTATATATCATAATTTATATACTAAATGTTCTTATATGGGGCATCCACAGCATGTGGAGTGAACACCCCAACATAATCAATGATGAAAGACAATAGGATCAAAATAAATTGACTGAGTGATGAAATAGAAGGAATTAGAGGACAGCTTGTAGAGTATGTTGTGGACAGGGTACACAGATATGAGTCACAAGTTTACAAGTTCACAAGTTGTTCCTAAATAGGTGTTTGCAGTTGTTTTGTAGAAACATATGCAGATCTTCTTTCCAATATAGCAATTTTTCAAGCAAACATTTATTTTGAAGGTATCACAGTAGTCCATAATAAACTTGGCACTGCACTGGAAGGCAGTGGGGACACTAAATCTGGAAGTAAATATAGAGTCGTGTAATCCATACTAATATCAGTGTACAGAGTAAACTAAAGGTAGATCTAAACAACAAAAAAAATTTGACAAATTAGTTTCTTTTTGGACCAAATCCAAATTCTTTCAGATAAGCACAGACAACATATTTAAGTAACATACACTGAAGCTGAATGCCTTGTATATTTGTTTTGATGATACAACATGATGCAGCCCACTGGACTGTAGCTTCTTAATTGATCGGACAGCCTATTCTAACCTGATTTTCCATTAGAAAAAAATCCCTCAGGAAGTTGTCTTAATTTTTAATAACAATATGCCACAAAATTATGTCAGTAAAACTCCAGTGAAGTTGATGCCTCAAGAATGAAACTGGTTTGCTACTTTGCTATTAAGATTCATGGAGTTTCCTTGCCCCTGAAGTGGAGTGGTAACATACAGTGTTACATGACGAAATGAAATTAATTGAGAGATGATTACCTACAGGCAGCGCAGAACAACCTATGTGGTTCAATTGCTGCTTTCAAACAACAAAAAATCCTGACAACTACTGAAGACCTCTATTTGGAAACCCGAGAGGAAATGGATTAAATAGGAGAGTGACCCAGTCCTACAACAGTGAATACAATAAAACTATACTCAGAATTATTTATTCAATGCTAATAAATACCTTCAGATATTTCCCTCAGTAAGGAGCATTTCATTGCAAATTTTTGTGCAAGTAGAAAGGTAATCCAGAGCTGCACTCTAAAAGCCATTGCAAACGTATGCAGATGTTACCACTGGGGAAAAGTAAACCATACGAAACTAAAAACATAAATAGAAAGCCTCCACTGTTAAAATAAAAAACTTCAAATTAATACTAAGTGTGAAAAAATAATGTTTTGGAAGGCATAGTGACCAGAGCTAAAACCACTCAGGCCAGCTACAGACCCTTTACTAAAATTTTCAGATCCCTACCTCTAGAAAGACAGAAGATCATTCTGAAACTGGAGGACTTGACAATATTTCGTCATATGCCATTAGACAAGGCCATTAGAGAAGCTGTTTGCCTGTCTGAGCTTCACAGTTAGTAATGGCTCAAGACCAGCATGAGAAACAAAATTTTAAAATAAACAACTTTAGAAAGGGATGAGAGTCCCTTTGCAAAGAAATTGTGTCCATTGACCTGAAAGAAGTCTGCAGCACATTACAGAACTTGCAGCATAAAGAGAAGAAACCTGTATGGAAGGCAGAAAATGATGAAAAGAAGAAAAGTTCTTTATTGAGGACTATCCCCTTATATAACTTGGTGCAGATATTGGTTATCTGATACTAAAGAGGAATAAAATGAACAGAGTGAAACATGGACCTAGCATGAGAAAAATACGTCTAGAAAAGGGTCTAAAGAAGAAGGATATACAATATAAATAGCAGATATATGGAAAGACTAGTATACAAATGCAGAAGGAAAAGAAAAACAGAATCACAACCATTTCTTCTTTTGGATCAACTGGTACACCAGTTTGCCACAACTTGCGTTGAGTGAGATTGCCAGCCCCTGAAAGCAAAGACTTCTTAGAGGGTGTTACAAAGCGTGGCACAACAGAGACTGCATGCAGCTTTGAGGCATTGCACTAATAAGAGGACCTCCTTTTTCTAAACAAGTTTCTGAGTTCTGAGAACAGTTTGTCAGTGATTATGACTGACAATGGTTGTCAGTTTGATATGTTTTGTTCCAGTGCTCCATGGCTGGATAACTGGATACAGAGTTGTAATGGATAACCAGATGTGTAACTGTAACCTAAACTCTAAACCCTTTTTAGTTTAAAAAAAAATCTTAAAGCACTTGACTTACCTATGAGAGCAGATCTCCCTGGACTGATGGTCATTTTTGATCCTGAAGGAGATGCCAGCACTGAATGAGCACTGGTCCCAGCACTGGAAAGCATTGCTGTCAAATCTTCTAGGTAAGGAAGAGGGCGTGGAGCCTCTGGTAACAGATTAGGAGAGCAAGGGAATGAGCAGGACTGTAGCAGCAAACACCTCAGGATATAAAAAAACCTGCCACCAGCTGCTACTGCATTATGTACTGTGCCGCAATATTACCAATTCAGAGAAGCAGTCTAAGCAACTTCAGGCAACTACTGAAGGTGTGCTCTGCCTCATGTTACATAAGGCACTAGAGAAATTATTAAAATAACATCTGGATCAGTATGACCACAAATAAATGAAATTCTCTCTGAAGGCTGCCATGGCATTCTGGTTGACTGTTTTCTTATGTAATGAAGCTACACGGTATCATGAGATACAGCAAATTTATCTAACACAGAAGCTGAACCAAATGTCCATGGTAGTCAGTGGAAAACTTTTTAATCTCTGCTACCACCTTGATCAAGCCTAGATTAAATATGGTTACTGCAGGCTAGACCAGCAGACACACTGCAATTTCTGCAATACTCTGGACTTACCAAGAACCAACAGCTGTGAGCTTTCAGTTACCTCCCCACGAAGATTGGCTGCCTTGCAGGAGTACAAGCCCTGATCTGACCAAGAAACATTTGCAATTAGCAGCAACCCATCGTGCAGATGGTGAGCAGAGGACAGCTTAACCTTGTTCTTAAACCAAGTAACCTCTGCTTCAGGAACACCTGGAAAAACATTGACAAAACATCGCACAAGTAAGATATTGTGGTTGCTAAACAGTGCTAGTGCTGGTACAGGCAAAATTGCTGAGATAGAACAATTTAAATAAGATTTTAATATAATTTTCAAGTGATTTTTTTTGCTATACAAGCATGTCTAGACAACTCTTTCATACTGCTAGCCTTTAAATTTCTTAGATCCCTCTGAGACAGTGCAGAAGAGTTAAAACTGAACGCAGGTCTTCCCTTTTAGTGTCCCAGAATTGTACAAATGAACTTTGAATTCATAACTCTTAAAAATAAGCATCTATTATATAAGAACAGTTTAATCTAGTCTAGTACCGTGCCTCTGGAATAAGCCATGAGCTGCTGTCTCTCAAAGCTTCCCACTAATTTCAGCTCAGGATGTCTCTGAGCCACAAGTAGTTTCTGCACAGGTAGGAGTCTTCCATGAACTTCTATTAAGTAATCCAACATTCCTTTTTGAAATTATGCAAAAAATTAACATTTACATCCTCAGAAAAGCAGCTTCTCTTGTCACACCAGGAGTCTTCAGAAAACAAACTGTTACAGATTCATAACCTGCTATAGGAAGAATTGCCTTCTTTTGTCTTCTAGGTCTACTTACTCTGTTGGGCATACTCTTGTAGGAATGGGTTCTGATGTGTATGTGCCAAGAGCTCTGGTCTTGCAGTAGATAGTATTTCCTTGACATAGGGATTTCTACCTCAATTTAAATGCATATCAGATTGGGTAATTTAGTGTCAATGTCTACTGAATAATTGATTTATGTGAAATAGTATTGGAAGTCTCAATAGACAGGATAGACCCATGGAGCTGTGTCTTGAGGAAATCACAGGATGACAGAGAAGTTCAGTTTGGAAAAGAAGGAACTCCTAGCAGCTCAGGAGAAAGCCGTCCCCAAGTTCCGGAAAAGTAGTCGGCGGGGTAAGAAACCAGCGTGGTTGAGTAGGGCGGTCCTAAGAGACATCAATAGGAAGAGGAGGGTCTACGACCTCTGGAGGAAGGGGCAGGCATCCTGGGTGGACTACAGGGAGGAAGCGAGAATGTGCAGGGAAAAAGTCAGGAGGGCTAAGGCCCAGCTAGAAATGCGATTGGCCAAGACTGTGAAAGACAACAAAAAGTCTTTCTACAAATACATCAACAGCAAAAGGAGGGCTAGGGAGAATCTCCAGTCCCTAGTAGATGCAGAGGGAACAAGAGTAACAGGGGACAAAGACAAGGCTGAAGTACTCAATGCCTACTTTGCCTCAGTCTTTAACAGTAAGGAAAATTATTCCCTCTGTGCACAACCCCAAGGGTTGGATGAGAAGTATGAGATTCCCAAGGTCCAAGAGGAGGTGGTTAGAGACTTGTTTGCCCAGCTAGATGCCCACAAGTCTATGGGGCCGGATGGAGTCCACCCAAGAGTTTTGAGGGAACTGGCGGATGTGCTGGCCAAACCCCTTTCCATCATCTTCCAACAGTCCTGGATGACTGGGGAGGTTCCGCTGGACTGGAGGCTGGCTGATGTCGTGCCCATCTATAAGAAGGGGCGCAGGGAGGATCCAGGGAACTACAGGCCTGTCAGTCTGACCTCGGTACCGGGGAAAGTCATGGAGCGGGTGATCTTGAGTGCGATCATGAAGCACTTGCAAGAGAACCGGGTGATCAGGCCCAGTCAACACGGGTTCACGAAAGGCAGGTCTTGCCAGACTAATCTGATCACCTTCTATGACCAAGTGACTAAACTCTTGGACGAGGGAAAGGCTGTGGATGTGGTCTTCCTGGACTTCAGTAAAGCCTTTGATACAGTTTCTCACAGCATTCTGCTTCGGAAACTGTCGGTCTCTGGCCTGGACGGGTACACACTCTCCTGGGTGAAAAACTGGTTGAATGACGGGGCCCAGAGGGTGGTGGTAAATGGAGTTAAATCCAGCTGGAGGCCAGTGACAAGTGGGGTTCCCCAGGGCTCAGTCCTGGGTCCAGTCCTGTTTAATGTCTTTATCAACGACCTGCATGAAGGCATTGAGTCCTCCCTTAGCAAGTTTGCAGATGACACCAAGTTGGGTGGAAGTGTGGATCTGCTGGAGGGTCGGGAGGCTCTGCAAAGGGACCTGAACAGGCTGGACTGCTGGGCTGAGACCAACGGCATGAGGTTTAACATGGCCAAATGCCAGGTCCTGCACTTGGGGCACAACAACCCTAAGCAGAGCTACAGACTAGGAGAAACCTGGCTGGAAAGCTGCCAGGAGGAGAAGGACCTGGGAGTGTTGGTTGACAACCGACTGAACATGAGCCAGCAATGTGCCCAGGTGGCCAAGAAGGCCAATGGCATCTTGGCTTGTATCAGGAACGGCGTAACCAGCAGGTCCAGGTAGGTTATTCTCCCTCTGTACTCGGCACTGGTGAGACCGCACCTCGAGTACTGTGTTCAGTTCTGGGCCCCTCACCACAAGAAGGATGTTGTGGCTCTGGAGCGAGTCCAGAGAAGGGCAACAAAGCTGGTGAAGGGGATGGAGAACAAATCTTATGAGGAGCGGCTGAGAGAGCTGGGGTTGTTCAGCCTGGAGAAGAGGAGGCTGAGGGGAGACCTCATTACTCTCTACAACTACCTGAAGGGAGGTTGTGGAGAGGAGGGAGCTGGCCTCTTCTCCCAAGTGCCAGGGGACAGGATGAGAGGGAATGGCCTCAAGCTCCATCAGGGGAGATTTAGGCTTGAGATTAGGAAAAAGTTCTTCACGGAGAGGGTGGTTAGGCATTGGAACGGTCTGCCAAGGGAGGTGGTTGAGTCACCGTCCCTGGAGGTGTTTAAGGTTAGGGTAGACGAGGTGCTTAGGAGAATGATTTAGGGATTGGTGGGAATGGTTGGACTCGACGATCCAGTGGGTCTCTTCCAACCTGGTCATTCTGTGATTCTGTGATTCTGTGATCTTTGAGATCATTGAGTCTAGCCCTTAACCTAGCACTAACAAATGCACCACTAAACCACGTTTCTAGGTCCCACATCTGCTTGTTTTTTAAATACTTCAGGGGTGGTGATTCAACCACTTCCCTGGACAGCCTGTTGCAGCACTTGATAACCCCTTCTGTGAAGTAGTATTTCCTAACATCTATTTTAAACCTCCTCTGGCACAATTTGAGGCCATTACCTCTTGTTCTACCACTTTTTACTTGGGAGAAAAGACTGACACACCCCTTACTTCAACCTCCTTTCAGGTAGTTGTAAAGAGCAATAAGGTCTCCCCTCAGCATCCTTTTCTCAGCCACTTCTCATAACACTTGTGTTCCAGCCCCTTTGCCAGCTTTGCTGCCCTTCTTTGGACACGCTCCACCACCTCAATGTCTTTCTTGTCATGAGAGGGGCAAACCTGAACACATTATTTGAGATGTGGCCTCAGCAGTGCCAAGTACAGGGGGATGATCACTTCTCTAGTCCTTATGGACACACCATTTCTG
The DNA here is from genome assembly GCA_033459285.1 of Clamator glandarius. Taxonomy (NCBI): domain Eukaryota; kingdom Metazoa; phylum Chordata; class Aves; order Cuculiformes; family Cuculidae; genus Clamator; species Clamator glandarius. Next base: position 454,507 of record JAUNZM010001490.1, on the reverse strand, counting down.
ATACAGGCCAGGATGCTATTGGGCTTGGTGGCCACCTGGGCACACTGCTGGCTACTGACCAACATCTCCACGTCTTTTCCACCAGTCAGCTTTCCATCCACCCTTCCTCAAGCCAATACTGTTCCATGGGGTTGTTTCAGGACCCAACACTTAGCCTTGATGAACCCCATACAACTAGTGTTGGCCAATTGATCTAGCCCATCCATTCCCCTCCATAAAGCCTTCCTTCCCACAAGCAGATTGGCACTCGCACCCGACTTGATGTCATCTGGGAACGTACTGAAGGTGCACTGAATCTCCTTGTCCACATCACTGATAAAGATGTTAAGCAGAACCAGCCTCAACACTGAGCCCTGGGGAACACCACTTATGACTGGCTGACAACTGGATTTAACTCCATTCTTCACAAATCTTTAGGCCTAGTCGTCTAGCCATTTTTTTACTCAGAGAAGATTATACTCATCCAAGACATAATAAGCCAGTTTTTCCACAATAATGCTGTGGGAAATGGTGTTGAAGGCTTTACTAAAATCTAGGTAGCCAATATCCGCACATTTTCCCTTATTTACTAAGCAAATCACCATGTTATAGAAGAAGATCAGGCTAGTTAAGCAGGACCTGCCTTTAATAAACACATGCTGACTGGGCTTGATCATCTGGTTATCCTGCAAGAGCTGTGTGATGGCACTCAAGATGATACAACCTTCCTGGCACTGAGAACAGGCTGACAGGCCTGCAGTTCCCCGCATCCTCCTTTTGGCCATTCTTGTAGTTGGGCGTCACACTTGCTAATCTCCAGTTGGCTGGGACCCCTCCAGCTAGCCAGAACTACTGAAAAATGATAGAGTGGCTTGGTGAGCATTTCTGCCAGTTCCTTCAGTTCTCTTGGGTGGATCTCATCTGGTCCCACAGACTTGTGCACCTGTAAATGGCGCAGCCAGTCACTAACCATTTCCTCTATGATTATGAGGGCTCCATTCTGCTCCCTGTCTTCCAGCTCAGGGGTCTGGGTACCCAGAGAACAACTGTTCTTACTATTAAAGACTTAGATCTCTCTCAGAATCACCTGGTGACTTTGCCAAGACATCTGGAATGAGTATATCTGAGCTTGGAAGCCAGGAAGAGAAGCTTAAGTTCTCTAAGAGCTGATTCACATTCAGCAGAGAGCCTGTAAAAAATTGCAGGGTTTTTCTCACCTTTGGCTAAGGATAAATAGCATATGCTAATCTGGACCCTTAATGGCATACAAAGACATATAATCATTATTGTCTATGATACTGTTTTCCAAAGGTGTACCATTGTTTGTGTTGCTTACAATCCAGCTTTTTTAGAAGGATGGGCTGTTGGCCTGTTTCTGACAACTCCTGCTGGTTTAGGACCAGTACACAGTTCTCCACCTGGCTGCTGCTCTTTGACCTATGTGGCATGGATGGGCCAACTACCACTTAAAACAACACTGATTTTTTTACAGAGCATCCACAGTCCTCAGAGGACTCAGACAATCACTGGATAGCAAACTATCCCCATCTTTGAGCTTATTCAAGCCTGTGTGTTTATTATGTTTCCATTGTGGGGAAAGGAAATTTGAAAGGTGGTGTCTGAGGGCAAAGGAGAGAAAATGGAGACTATTCCATGTCTGCAATCCCTGAGATGGAAAATCACTCGCATCCCAGCAGTTCTCTTGATGCCACCCTACTGAAGTGATGATCCACTCTCTCTTGGAGTCTAAGCTACTTACAGCACACATGGGTATTGCCACATTAGGCATGGAAGTATCAAGAAATAAACAATCACAAAACATTCTCAAATTCCACACAGAGATCAGCACCTTTCTCTGTTTTGAAGACTAGAATTGGGTAGAGCTTTCAAGTTTTCCTTGAAAATAAAGGAAGATAAGTGCAAATAGTTGGAGAAGAGGAAGGGGTGAGGAGTACTGAGAAGGGTGAAGAATTAGGGAAAGGGATGGGACAATGGGGATGTCACATGACCACAATCACGAAGAGCAGAAACTCAAGTAAAATATTTAAATAAATATATGTAGACAAGTAAAAATCATGTGCTTCTTGCATATAGCTGCTCAAGACAGCTTTAGTCCAGAAAGACAGATTCCTCTTCTACACTCTTCACTAACAGATGAAGCAACAGGGTTAAAGGCAAGGCCCCTTAGTACTGTGGTACTACTGTTGACTCTAGGAAAGGTGCACTGTACCTGAAAAATGTCCATCAACTCTACAAAAAATATTTTTCTGATTGCTGGTCTACAAACTGTGTTCTTCCTCTGCCTTTAATGTGAAGTTTCTGCACTAACAGGAGATTATTTGAAACTAACCTGTAGGTCTGTTCCCACAGTTTGGTTTAGGGAAGATAAGTAGTATACAGCAGCGAGCAGCAGCTTAATTTTCCTTTGTTCTACCACTTCTAGGAACGTACGTAAACCACAATACAGGAATTGTAGAGCCAGCACAGGAATAAGCAAATATGTCGTTGCTCGGCATTGCCACAAGGGGGAGCAAGTGTGTTTAAATCAGTTTTGTTGGTTGAGGAGAAAGGGCGTAGTGTTTACCCTGCAGAAACTATCATACAAGATTGAAGTCTGAGAAGTGCTAGCTGGAAATAAACCACACTTTGCAGGGCTGGCAAGACTTTAGGTGGCAAATAGTTATTTAAGACTATTCATCTTCAGCTTTCCCCTCCACATCTATCCAGCACAGAAGTTACCTGGAATGTATGGCAAACAGAACTGTGCATGCCAGTCAAGAGAATTTTGTTAAACCAGGAGCTCTGGGGGAAAGAAATTATAGCATTACAAGGATCTAGCAGTGGTGACTTGTTTCCAATGCCACAATATTCTGGAACCAGACTTGCGTGTCAGAATCTGGTATAGCTGATGAACAAATCATAGAGCAACGTAAAAAATATAGCCTCCACCACATAGACGAAATACAGCAGAAATGACTGCTTAGGGAAGTTGAAAAAAGCTGCAAGCTGAAACATCAGCGAGAGGGCTATACAGGGAAAGATGGTAATATATTTTAAGTTACTCTTCCAAACTTCTTCCTACTCAGCCATGACTAACAGCACATGACACTTCGCAGGCAGATGCCTCTGTTAGAAGTCTTATGGCCTGAAGGATACCATGGACAAATGCCTCAGGAATGAAGTTCTAGAATTTGTTCCTTCTTTCAATGTCCAACTGAATTTTCAGTAACAGTTCAGGCCAGACTGACTGAGGGTTCTCATACCTGAATAAATTTCTGCACAGTTTAAATGCTGAAGTCAACAGAAAGTTTCTCAACAATACTGATGTGATTTGAACTACCTCCACATCCCACTTGGAAGTGAAATTGCCTGCAGTAATCAAATTGCCTACATCAGAAACTCCACTGACTTTCTGAAGCTTGGAGAAAATCCTCCAGCTGCAAGTCACAGGCATCTGCAGGACTGAGTGACTTCTGGGTGGGAGTTCCCTTAGGATTGGTTTTGGAGAAGTCTGAGATTGCCCACAATCATCTATGTTTAAAAAACATATTCTCTCACCTCTGTAGAAGAAGTGGGGAAGTTAAGTCAACTGGAATAAGGACGATTTTCAAGCTTGAACAAAACCACACCACCATCTTTGTGGTATAAGCAAAATTGAATTTCATCTTGACATAATTCATATCAGGGTCCAGTAAGACTCTAATGTATCCAGAATGATTTGGTTTTCCCCTGTCTTACTGCTAATATCTGTACTTTCAGCTCAGAACATAGATTTTAACAGTGCTTATGCCTTTCATAAGAAGTTAAAGAGAAATACAAAATTACTCCCTAAGCTCCAGTAATGTTCTCTTTCATTCTCTCTTGTTTTTAAGAAGCTTTCTCAGGCCTTATCAGCACCTGTCAGCAGCAAGTGTATATTACTGTCCCTTGACAGCAAAGGCAGCTTTAGAAAAAGTTATAACGGATCCTTAGAATTAATATTTCTCTTATAGATATTTATTCTGCTGTCCTGCTGACTCTCAATAAAGACATCTCTTTATATGAGCGAAGATAAAAGATCCAATACGTGAAGGGTCCTATACCTCAGACCATACAGCACAGTGATGAGACTAACTCACATTAAAATCTGTTCTGGAACAACTCTCAGTTGCTGTGCTGGGTCAGGGCATTCTGAAATGACTAGAGGTAAAGTACTAGAAGGAAAAAGACTATAGCTTTAAAAAGCTGTGTGAAGAGTTTCTTCATCTAGATAAGCCTTCACGTAATTTTTGGATATATTAGTTTGCTTTGTAATTATATTCACTTCATTCTCACAATCTAATTTCTTCTTTATTATCAGATATTATTGCATTAACCACTGCACACTCAGCTACTTAGATCTGAAGGCCATTTCAGTGTTAATGCATTCTGGGGAACTCTGGCAATCCGTTTAGGTGTAAAGTTCATCTGTGCTGAAGAAGTCTCTAGGATATGGCACATTTTCTGACTGAAACCATGTTTCTGACTGAATCCATATTACTAATCTACTCACAAATGATCCTTCTAAGTAGAATGGTCAATAATATATTAACTGTTTGGATAACCACAACCTGAAGCTGAAACAAAACAAATTGTACTTACCCTAGAAGGAAAATTACTTTATTGTCACACATTTTAACAACTTTTATGAGATCTTATATTTTCCAGGCATAGGTGAGATAGCTGATAGAAAACACTCTCTTCCTGGATCTCTACCCATATGTCGCTTTTTTTTAAATTGCTGTTGAATTATCAACACTACTTGTATGAAAATACGATTCTAATGCCTATGACATATTTCTGCCCTCATAACTCACCCTCTTATCCCTAGTGTAACATCACAGCTTGTGGTTTATGACTTTGTCATAATTTCAACAGTATTAATCTCTGGTGTGAAACATAGTTGACATTTTCTGTGGAGGCAGATGATAAACACCCACAATGAAAATAATTATTTAAGTAAATGTCTTCTGTATCACAGAAGAATCCAACATACAGTAATGCTACTAGACAGCAAAAAGCCTTCTTCTGGGAGACAGGACAGTGATTCTGCTATGACACTGCTAAAATTTTGCATTGTGGGTGTGCATCGTCCCAGTAGGAAGGTTTCATAGAATTGCTAGAGATTATATTCCTCCCAGAAAAGACACTGAATCTGCGCCCCTATCCATGCTCTGCTCTCCTCCTGTGGTTTTCTGATGCCAAAAGAACTATGGCAACGTTGCTTCATTTCAGGTAATAGGCAACCCTGTTCCTTTCATGATATCTTTATACTGAGGAGGAATGGCTGAACTTCTTAAATGGGCAATCATTCTCTACATTTGTGGGACCTCTCCAGCTACAGCTGAGGGAATCCAGATGGAGAAATCCCAAATAATTTATGTTCATATACTGCTTAGTCTATTTCGTCAGTGCAGGTGGCCAGGCAGGGGCCTGAGGAAAAAGAATACAGCTTTCAGTTCCCTGCTTGAAGGACACTGGCCATCAGTCTGATTGTAAGAGAGTGCCTAGAGTCCACGTTGAGAGGGCAACAGAATTCTGAATTCACTCCTTCATGAACCACTAGGAAAGATTCTACTGTATTTTGCCTTCATTAATCCCAGTGACAGTAATTAATAAATTGTGATACTAGCACAGTGTTTGCACAGCTACTGTGTATGCTTTGCCAAAGGACAGATGACTGAATAGTGAAACTTGAGCCAAATACTCTTTTCACTTAAGAATTTGCATAGGGGTGTGGTTGGCTGAACTTGAAGTAAGATAACTGACAACCACTAAGTGCCTAAAGTAGGCAGTAAGTGTATTTGTAGTGCAAGTGCTTACTTAGAATCATCTGAAGTAGCTGTTAAAGACAAGAAGCTAAAGCAAGGGTCCATACAAGTCTCCATTGCAGATATTTGTGTTAACACTCAGCACGGCTCACTGTGTTTTATAAGCTGCTCCCTTCCTCTCCCATTCCCCCTCACGATAGGCATGAGAGTATAATGAATCACAGGTCTGTCCCTGGATATTTAGGTATTTCCCAGCTCTCTCTCCTCTCCCATCCCCCCATACCAAAACTAATTGCACAAACAGCTGTAGGACTGCAAGCAGATAAGGTCAAATTTTTGGTCACTACTGGAAAGAGGAAAACTGCTGTTGTAAGACTGAAGGGCATTGAGTATCTGGCAGCAAAACAGTTTCAGCGAAAATTCTATTTCAGCAGAATTCCTCTGAATTGCTGCACTCACAAGATAAAAAAAGAAAAATCTGAAAAAGAGTGGGTGGGAAAAGGAGGAACTAACTGGACTAGACTTTAAACCCCCCAGAAATGAGGAAATGAGCCCATCTGTGTTTGTATATTCTCACCAAACATCCCTAACAGGTAGGAATGTATATCAGTTTTGGGGTGTCCACATTGCACTGTGTAAGTCTAACAAAGATGCCTGTCGTATTGTCCCAGACCAATTTTCTTAAGCTGCCATAAGCCACTTGTATTGGTAAAATGAGGACAATTTCTGTGCTAGGAATTAATGGAAACTATGAAATTTCTCTAAGTTTTAGGAATACCTTATAGTTTCATACAGCTGGACCTGGAGGACCTGGAACCATCATTTTAGTAAAGAACCCTGCAGAAATTTATAGCCAAAGGTACCTGCATGGGGGACCAAGTAATTGCTCACCTGCAACCTGGCAGCTAATGGTAACATTTACTCTCTGGACTGTTTTCACTGTGCTTCCAATATCAACAGTGACAGCAGGCGACTCAGTGTTGATCACAGTAGCTCTTGATGCTTTTATCAGTGGCTTTCCTGTATAAAAGCAGAACCATAATTTGTCAGATGAAGCACACTAGACTCATGTGGGACAGTTGGTCTGGGGCACTCTGTATAAAAAGTACCTACACAGGACAGGTGGATAAGTGAAAATGCTGGAATATGAGGCCACCTGCTCTTTATAACATTATAGTGTCACCAAATTCCATGGGAAAAGCTGTCTTGCTAAAGAAAAAACATGCTTAGAGCTGAGGGAGAACAGCACTAAAGCCATATGGACACAGATGAGAACCAGCTGAATCAATAAACACCAGTAAAATTGGAGCTGTAGCAAGATGTTTGCCTGGTATGGCAGCCAAAATACCACCCTTTGCTAAAGGCTGAACATAGGAAAAATAAGTCTGAGTGATGGTTACAGGTACATCAATAGTATTTGACACAACAATCATGCTTTCTTTAACCTAAAGTGGAAACATTAGGTTTGGGAAGACCAGACCATAACCAGAATGTTTTCTCATAATCAGTAGTGTGAGAAGATGAGAAACGTAAACAAGCTCCTTTCTGTCACATAGCCTTGTTTGGTTTTATCTAAAGCCTGTACTAACAATGTGAGGCATTAACGTTGTTTACATGTGACAAAGACACCTGCTTTGCCTCCATAACAAACTTTTCAAATTGTTTTCAGAGTCCTTCCAACATCACTGACACTGAGTAAGTGTGTCAAGGTGTTTCCCTGCTGTTGTGCCTGTCTGCATGAGATTAGCGGTGGAGTTATCCCCCCTGGGGGTTCGGAGAGCCTTCTGCAACTCCTTTTGCAGGGGCACTGTAAAGGTATGCATACATGACAAAAAACAGCTCAATAATATTGGGGCTTAGCTCTGAGAGAGGGGAGTGAAACTGGAGCTGACAGAGCTTGGTTAAGGCAGCCCCTGGCCAAAATGCTCTGCAGGCAGGATGTTAGCAGAAGGGGGAGAATATGACAAAATTGATTTAAATGGTATGAGACCTGGGTATTCTTGACTCAAGTGTTGTATTTCCAAACTCATCTTTACCCCAGAAATCTATAAACACATCTTTTCCCCCTGTAAATAAATTGTCAGTTACAAACCAGGTTCAGATACCATTACTTCCTTCCAGAAGCGGCAGCTTTAGGCTAATGTCTACTACTGGCTTCATTTATGTGCTAATGTGGAGGTGACCAAGCAAGAAAAGATGGAGGAGAGAAAAAGAATTTAGTTTCATTGAGCTTATGAAGAGTCCTGAAAATTTAATTCAGCTTTAACTACAAATTGCTCTTTATAGACGTATTTCCAGGGCTTTTAAAAAATGTCTTTCATCTGAATTCCTGTTATATCAGGTGCTTTTTTAAAAAAAACAAAATCTTCTTCAGGTGCATCTAATGCTTAAGAGAAATAATACTGCATTTTATTTTTGAAATACCTCCAGAAGTTTTAATGCTTTGTGACAATCCCTAAAGAAAAGAAAGAAAATCCGCCAGCCTTTTATTTTCCTGACTGGCTTCCGCATTCTCATCAAAAGATTAAAAATCTGTTAGCTGTTCAACCCACAAATGAGGAGCAAACCATTGACAGAAATTGAATTATATCCCACTCTCTATTTTTTCCGTGCATGTGTTGAAATAATCAGAAAGTCTTCAATGAAATAAGCTTTTTGCCCTACTCCTGATGACTCTAAAGACAATCACACCTTTCCACTTTTTTTTGAGAAAGAACTTCCACTATGCCAAAAAGGCTGTTGCTTTTCTCCAAGATCTGCTCAGTATCTCATTTTGATACTTATGGCCTCATTTTATAAGATATTCAGCTCTTTGCCTTGGATGTGAAATGGAAATGTACACCAGTTTCTAAGCAGATTTCAACTTGAGACTGGGAAGCAGGATTGTTAATTCATCTAAAAAGGTTGAACTACAGTCTTGATAATTAATTATATTCAAAAATCTAACAGCCTCCCTGTACCACATGTATACTTAACACTAATACTGTTTTTCTATAGCTTCGCAAAAAATTGTTTCCAGAAATTATGTTATACAAAGACTATGGCTTTAAAACTCACTGGAGCTATATTGACTGAATAGCAGTTTTGACTGATTATTTTTTAAGCTTATGTTCAGCTTCTTGCTGGTGCAACACAAGAGGTTTACTGTGGAGTTGCTCCTTATAAAGCACTGTATTGCTTTAGCAGTAGCAGCCCTGCCCTGCTGCCTAGAAATCAGCAAGGATATTCCTGATCTGCAGTACGGTAAAAATGATCAGTCTCTTTGGGTTTGCCTACATGTAATATGTAGCTCTGATGCACAGCATCCTTATCCACCCCAGGGGATTCAGCTGTTCTCCTGCTAACGGACAGACAAGGTCTCCTCCCAAATGGTTTACTGATCATCAAAGCTTCACTGCTTGTCATTGCTGCCTTTTTAGATTTCCTTTATGCTCCTCTAATCTGAAATTTTTCCTGCATTTGGTGTAAAAAACTCAATCTTACAAATAGCCATTCCTTTCTCTAATCATATGTGAATATATTGGCAGCTGACAGTCATGGCATGCACACTGGAGGCTTCCAAATGCTTCCACATTCTGGACCAGTGAAATTGAGAGATCTGAAAAATGAATAAGCTTTCTAGCATTCCTCAAGTGTTTCCTTTTGCGTTTGTGATTAAATAGGATCCTCCATCTTTAAGACCTCTCTGCTTCATCACAGTCCTTGGCTGTCTCTTTTGTTCCTTCATCTTACTCAACAGCTCCTCATTCATGTTTGCTACTCTGTCCCTCTACTAGACCTGACATGGTGACATTGCCTGCTGATGAACCTCGAAGAAGCTCTTTTGTGCCCTACCTCCCATTTCCCTTGGCTTTCATTTGGATGAGTTTTCTTTAGAAATGAAATCTAACCGAACTAAATATCTGAGGATATTTAGTCTGCTTTAGAACTCAACCATTATAGAGGAATATAAAAGTTAATTTTTTATGAACCTCTCTTTGTCAGCCATGCTTGTGCCACAATGGATCAAATGTGACACAGGGTTTGATCTCACAAGGGCCTAGCTCTTCAGCTCTGTATTTTTCGGGCTTTCTTAATGTACATCTGAATAAATCCTCCAAACAGTCTGTTTGACTTGAAAGCTGAGTGACAAGTTTAAAATGAAGCACATGAATTAGGAGGCTTGGACTGCACTGTCCATATATGGTATTAATAACCAGGATGAGCACAGTCTTGAGAGCATGTCAGATGCCAGAAGTGAGAAAAATCATTGATCACTTGCAGAAATCCAGAAATCTCATGAACTGTCCATGAAAGCTGGACTGTGTCTCAGGGGTTTGCCAAGTTCACAACCGGTGTTTTCACCATTGTGCTTTGGTTGACTGATCTTACACACCCAGCATCCACAGGCATACTTTCCCCCACAAGCAATTTCTGTCCAGAGTCACATGATTGGCAGAGAACATCCTGCAGCTATAGAGTGTGACATACTACCTGCTAGAGTAACAGCAATTGAGACAGAGTCAGATCCCAGGGCATTGGACGCATTACAAGTGTAGAAACCCACATCAGCTTCCACAGGTGCTAGAATCTGCAAGGAGTCATCAGGCTGAAGTAGCATCCTGGAGTAAAGGAGGAAAATATAGTCTCTTAGTCTGTGTAAGCATAAATACATTTAATGAGATTTTTTCAGTTTCAGGTGATTTTTGTACACTTTAGGCCTTCAGCCTATATTTATAAAACTGCTAAGAAAGTTAAAGTCTTACATTGAGAATGTGAGCTATGATTACTTGGATAATATTTTAGACACATTTCTGGTTCTTCTACTGCTGATATGCATATTAGAGAAAGATCTCTGAGTACTTAGGATAATATCTGACCATCATTTACGAAACCTCCTCTGGTATATTATGTTAAATGAGTTGCCTAGTCTCCCTGTCTCCCACTGCTGCAAAGCAGGAATAGCAGTAGTAAAGAAAAAGCCAAATTATTGCAAGGCAAAAGTCATGAAACCAGCTGAAGCTAGGCATAAAGAAGTGAAGTGAATCATGGACTCAGTGTCAAAGCCTGACATAGGCTCAAAATTCTTTGATTGCTGGGCAGTTTGTGCAAACTCAGCAGTCTCACTGCTCCCCTAATAGTCAGTGAGGACAGAGAGAAATGCTCCTTAGGCTGAACCAACTGTTTCATTCCTCTGCCACTAAGTGAAGCCTACCGTGAACTCAGTTAAAAGGGATGAATATGGCCTCAGAGCTTTTACGAACTACTCCTTTTCACAGTCTCAGCCTGATTTTGCAGTGGTATAACTCCATCAAGTCCTGATGTGTTTAAACAAGAATTCAGTCGATGGGCTGTTTGTCAGTGCTTATGTACACTGATTTTCAGCACAGGGTATTTAATGACTATTGTTCCTTTCTCTTTATCTGAAACTGTTGATAAAACTTAATGATAAATTACTTTTCTAATCAGCAACTTTGAGCAGCTGTTGAATTTAAAATCTTAGTTGAGGCTGTGATTTGACAGTGACAAGGGTGAAAGTGTGTGAGGTATATGCCTATAAAATATGCAACAGAAATCTGCTTGCAGAAATCCACTGGAATTGATGAGTGTCTTTTCCACATCCAACCCTGCAATGAAAACTGTAGTGTCGTGGACCAGAAAGTAGCAGATACTTGATCTTGCACAACACTGTGGGTGGTAAATCTCTAAAACAAGCCATATTAGGGCCACCCAACAAAATCTATTGTAGAATAAAAATGCTGTGTTAATTTTCTCTTTTTGACCCTTTGTTTGAGTAACAGTAAAAAATACTGTTAATAAAAGGAAAGAGTTGCCTTCTGTCAACCAAGTTTTGCAAGTGCCTAGAAAAATGCATGTTTGCAAAACAATCATGTTTAAATAGCATCTTTGTTTGCACAGCAAAATAACCCCAACAGTTAGATGAATTCCTTCCCCTCTTCTGCTTTCAAGGATCTTTTCTTTCTTACCAGTAATCATGAACATGGCAGGCTTCTAGTTAGCCACTGGTAACAGTGCCAGCAACTAACAAATTTCTTTACTTACAGAACTAGTGTTAACATATGTTCTGACTCAAACTGGACTGTCCAGGGACTAAATGCATCTCACATGTCATTTTCTTAGTTTAACACTGACTGGTTCAATATGTACACAGAATTCATTAGAGCTTCATAATTTGTCCCAGCTTATACTAGCATGTAACAGTTAAAAGTTCTGTGAGTTCTGCTTGCATGTGTGCAATATAGTATGTAGGCTGATCATTGCCCTAGAAAAAGTTTTTAGAAATGTTTCTGTCACCTTTGGGTTGAAAATGATGTTTGCTTCATTATTAACATTATTACACTGTTATTCTTGAAAAAAAATATTATTCAAAATTAACACCTTGTAAACCACAAGGGATCAGAATTTGTTGTTCATCAGTTCTTCTCATGTAAATCTCTCTTTGCCAATTTAAATCCCCTCAAAATACAGAACAAATATTTTTAGAAACAGAAATAGGCCAGGTAGGTACCTGCCTTTAAAAAAAATAATCTCAAATGCAGCTTGGTCCTCCCATCTTTTCAAACCAAGTTTCAACTTCCTTCTCTAGAAACAAAGCTAATATTTTCTTCTTTTCAATAGTTCTTTCTGTTATTTGTGTGTCACAACTCGGTATAGCTGCTTTTCTTGAAAGCACATCTTCTATTATCACTCTCTGTGCAGAATGATTTATTTTGGCTGTATTCCCTATCTTGCTCCAAATTGCACTGTTTCCAAGACAAAAATGTATTTCATAGGACATATATGAATGACTAATTCAGATGACACCTCACAAACACCCAACGCTATATTACCTTATGTTTACATTCTGCTTCATATCCATTTAAAAAACACATTTCTGTTTCACAAAAGTTGAATTATCAAGTAGCAATGGGTTCCCAGTGATGGAAATTACAGCACACTTGGAAGGCTTGCTAAGCAATGCATAAATCCCTTCAAGATTTTTCACTTTTAAAATTGGCCTTTAAGGACGTTAATCCAAATTTTCTTTGAAATAAAATATTTTCCATCATTTACAGAAACGTGCACACTTTGGTAGATACTAGGCTCTGAAACTGCACTCAGAACCCATGCTAACCTGACACTTGTAACTTTAGGGCACAGTACAGACACACATTAAATACGCACTCAAGTTAAATATGCAGGCTCAAGTCAAGGATCTTTTACTGCAACCACAAAGATATTTTCAACTGCTGCAGCCTTTAGTGTCATGTTTTCATTCTATTGAGTAACAGAAAACCAATAGTTTTGGGAGGCCTGCGTAATATGTTTTTGTGACAGTATCTAGACTAAAGCTAAAGAAATTAATTTTTGCAAGTGGAGCTATGTGGTAGAAGTCACAAATACTTTTAGATGGATGGAACAGTTCATGAAAGGAGGCAACAGGAATAGAGCCATTCGTTGCAAGATCACTGGTCCAGACAAAATGCGCAGTCACAATACATGGAAGTCAGTACCATTATCTCAGTATTTGGTAATACACAATATGGGTAGCTATCACCCAAACTAAAACAAGCAGCCTACATTCTAAAAATTACAACAAATACTAGATACAACTGGAATCTCAGTATATTCAGCAGGGCATGAGCTGAGGGACTTCAGCATAACTCTCTGACCTTCTTCACCAAAACTGTCTCTCTTTGATACTGGTACAGAAAACCCCATCTAAATGGCAATAAGAAAATTAATAAAGATATAGGTAGGCTGGAAAAGTGGTTTCTCTTTTCCATTCAGTGGCAGCCAAACTATGAAGACAAGCTGCAGAGCTGAAAGACAGCTAAAGCATACCAAACATGACTGCATGCAGATAGCCTTGCAGTTTACAGCAGTATATTGTGAGACTGCTTAAACTATGGTTTTCATTTACACAGCAGATTGGCAGCCAGCAACTGTAATCTGAGCCAAAACCAGAATATTGTTGTTAAGAATCCAGCAAAACATCCACAAACTAATTTTTATATGCACTATGATTTCTAAACTTTTATTAACACCAGTGTCATAGATGTTGAGTATCTCTGAAGCCCAGAACGCGGTTCATTTTCTGTGTCCCCCCACCCCCCAAACCTGGAGGAAACATAAGTGATAAGTACAGAAGGAAGTTCATACAGTGGGAACTGCCTGAACCATTAAATATGAGTTATTAATGAATAATGCTACTAACTAGCAAATAAACTATACTTCCCTGAGTCTTTCCAATAGAAATTTTGAGCACATATAGTTGCCTAGTAATTTAGAACTGCAATGCAGTGTTTAATGCTACTTAGCTAAAATGAATGATAAAAAAGGTTGAAACATTGAAAAATAAAAAAAACCCTAAATTAAAATTTCAGAAATGGTAAAACTGTTTTTCTGTCTACTAAATGAATCTGCCTGTTGCTATACTATACCATGACTGCTTATATGGTGTGAAATAAACTTGTAATTTTCTCATGACTGCAGTGTTCAGCATTAACCATATAAGCACTTCATGTAACCATTATTCCCTTTCAAGCAAACTCCGGAATCACAGTAATTTAAAATAGCGAGGAAAAAAAAATCCCTTAAAGGCACAATTCCAACAGGATGTAACCACTGGCAATGAAAATCTATATCTGAAAGTTCTCAGGGGCCATGAAGACATTTTCACAGGAATATGGCCAAAAAAAGGATACTGTAGGCCCAAATCTTGATTAAGACTGCATGTCTCATGCTCTTGGTGTCACTCCCCCTGCAAGAATTACCATTTTTTGCCTGAAACCTAATATACTTACTAGCCTTCATACACAGAAAGAGAGACAAGAGCAAGAAAATTCAGCACATTAGAAAAAAGACCAATTTTGCAGGGATTCAGTTGCAAAAGTGAGAAAAGAGCTAATAAACTAATTGAATAACTACACAGGAGGAACAACTGTACCTAAATTAAGACTTTACTGAATGATTCACAGGCACCACACTGGAAATTAATTTTTGCCTTGATTCCATCTTTTCTCTTTACTAAAGCTGACCTTAGGACAAAATTCAGATGTCTTTACCCGAGGTCAGTATCTCGTGCAGAAAATGCTGCTAGCAGATCCCTGGAATGCTTTGTTGTACCATATTGGTCAATACAACTGCCTCTCATTCTCTCTGCCTATCCTTACATACCACTTTCTTCACAGAACAGAACCAACATATAAAATCTCAAGTATAAACATGAAAAAAAAATGTTATCAACACAATTAAGCATATAACTAGCATTAACAGCAGTCTCTTTTTGTGTACTTTGCACACAAACAAATAACATTCAGTGATAAGCAGGTAAAGGTTACCTGAAGGAAAACTAGCACCTTCTCTGTGGTGCATTGACAAAAGCATTTTGTTATTCAAGTTCTAAGGCTACCCTGAGGGCCAGTACAATGGAGTTTGGAGGATGCACCAACTCACATCACAAGACTGATGCTTAGAGATCAGTGTGTTGAGATGACAGCAGAGCTTTCTAGCCTTTATCAGAGCACACACAGGGAACCTCCACCTTAATATGTCAAAATATATAAAGCTCTTAGCCTCCAGATGTGGAGTGCTCCGTTAGCTGCATTAAGCACTGATTTGCTTATTTTACAAACTTTTTTTTTTTTCACTTAGTGAAACAGAAATAAAGCCATACCATACTGCCTCAGCATCCAGACCTTGTTGAAAAGTGACAGTGTGTGTGTTTACTACTTCTCATATTATAACTCTCCTTTCTGCTATGAATACAGACTACAGCAAAATATGGTTCTGTTCATGAGACTGACAGGTAATGAAAATATAGAAACCTAAGAATCAAAATATCAATTATTTTCTTAAAAGTTAAATAATACGTTTTACCTATCATTGTATTTCACCTCCTCTCCATTCTTAGCCCAGCTGATGGTGGGCTTTGGGTTTCCCACTGCTTCACAGTGAAGCAGCACGCTCAGTGTGCCACTGGCTAGGACCACTGTCTGTCCTAGGTGGGTAATAACCTCTGAAGCAGAAAGCTGTTGTGCTGCTGAAATCTTTCGAAGGATGGCAGGCTTTTGATGAGGTCTGAGTAAGCCGCTTGCCGGGTCTACAGAGGTGGGAAGAAATGTTTCGGCAGATGATGTCCTGAGGGAGCTAGTAAATCCAGAAGCATATCTGTGGAGAGGGTACTCCACCAAAGTTGAATCTACTGTTTGCTGTGATGCTTTGAGGACAGATTCCTGGTGCTCCAAGTGGCTCCTGAAAACCTCATGAGCCAGTTGCACAATAAACTGCTCAGTGTAAACATCTTTAAGCTCTTCAGGCTGTTGAGACAAATTCCTTATGATATCATCCAAGCGCTTCTGCTCTGTGACCATAGTAAATGGCAGGTTATAGTCCCGGCTCTGGTCCTCCTCGGAAGATACATTTCTTTCTGTGGACTCTTGGGCTTCCCAGGACTCCAGATTTTCCCCTGGCCAGCCTCTGTGCTGTAGCAGCCGTAAGATAATATCATCATACCAGCTTTTGGGGTCAGTAAGGTGCCCTCGCTTTTCAGCCTTGCTTCCATTGAAGAAAATCCCATTGTTATGTTTCTCCCATGTTCGCAAGGCTTCATGTAAGCTGGCCTTTCTCATGGTCTCTTCCTCCTTAATACCAGTTGGCTGCCCAGTAATGATCTTCTTGTTGCTTCCAATTAGTTTAATTACAAAATGCTCCTGGGCTGGTCCTGCTGTGCAGGTGTATGTCCCAGTGTCTAAAGGCTTCAAACGATGGATCTTCATGTACCCGTAGGGTGCAACGGTGATGTGAGCTGAGCTGATAAGCCTCTTGTTATCCTTCTCCCAAGTAATCATTGATTTCCAGAACCTCCTTGTTGGACATCGGAGAATAACAGAGGTTTTGGGCAGCAAGTAGGCATACCCACCCACAATAAAGTGTAACTGCTTCTGCTTCTTTGTCTGGATGTAAATTTTCTTTATGGCCATAATATGGGGGCTTTGCTTATGAGCTGGCCTGTGGTGTCCTGAAATATCATTAATACTATTAGTATGTGATATATTAAACCAAACAAACAGTTCACTTTGGTGCTGGCAACATTCAACCCATTGAAGAGTAATGGGAGAAAATGACCACTAGCTCCTGAACATTGTTAAAACAATCAAAATAAGAGGAATAACAAGGCACTTGTCATGAATACAAAAGTAGTCCTGCCCAAGGTACATGCAGGAATAAGAGAGCCAGAAACAAAAGCTTTATTACAGGGAGAAAACCTGAGTGAAAATGTAGTTCTTCTTAAAGCATTTAAATGAAGACTGTTGCTTAATAAATACACAGAAAAGACAAACCCTCAAAGACAACATGATCTTGCAGTTTACAGCAGTAAGAAAGAACAAAATTGATGATACCTTAGGGAGCAATTTTGAACAGAACAAAACTGCATGGACTAGGCTTAAAAACACAGTAAATACGCAAAAAGAAAATGTACTAGTTCAATGTGTCCTTCCAGTTTCCAGCTCTATGACAGAGATGTTTGTTATGAAGCACTAAATAAAACAGTATAGGTACATTATCAGTAAACACCATGCAACATTTGGTCCCAGCTTTAGTTCCGAATGTCAGATCTTTTCTCCCTCACATACCCAACATATATGAGTTTCAGAGGTCATAGTCAGCTTTGGACTGAATCTAGGGTAACTTTCAAACATTAGCACATGCAGTTAGCTTATTGCAAGCAAGGGAAGGGTGTACAAGGAGACTACTGCTCTTGTGAAGGGCAATGACAAATGCACGATATATCAACGTAAAATACAACTAACTTAGGTTGCACTGTTCATTAGCAATCCCAGGTCATAAAGGGTTCTGAGTAACATAATGAAATAATAAGTTTTTAAATGATCTCCAAAAAAATTCCTTACCAAACATTTTCTTTGCAGCTGTTCTAGCAGAGAGTTTATTTGCAGCTGCCCTCAGACTGCTGTGCTGTATCTCTGAGCCTCAACATTCCAGCTGTGAAATTTAGATCTAGATTTCGATCAGAATTTTGAGCCAGTTCTTCCAGAAACAAGCAGCTTCCTTCCAGCACAGTGGCTCGCATGCAGTAAAATTAACAGTTCTCATCCACTGACTTGCCTTATTGCTAAACAAAGCATACTTCTTCCCAGACAGAAAAGCTCAGCAGCAGTCACTCTGCAAGATCAAGTAACACTACTGCAAGAAAATATTAGGGAGCAGGTAACAGCATGGATTTCTTAGTGATGGACATCTAAGCTTCCTCTCCCCAGATACTCCCAAGCGCCTTTTCTACTTACTTGCACAGGTGGCTAGTGCACAGGACCTGATCAAGGACGAGAATGGCAAAGGTGGACACATTGAGGAATTGATGACGACAGAATCCCCAGTTTTCAATACCTTTCTGCAAATGGCATTTCGACTCTGGGTGCCTTCTCCACAGCTCACTGAACACTAGGAACAGAACCAAAAACATTAGGAACAAGGTGTATTAAAAACAAAAGGATACTCCTTGTCACACCCTCCCCACCCTCCTTCACATTCTGTATCCATTTTACATACACATAGCACAGTACAGATCTGTTACAAAAATATTGCAGTGGAATAAAGCAGAGCAGCATTTGGTCATTCAGATACAAGCAGTGCAGGCACAATAGGGAGATGAAATATCAGGTATTTTCTGTCCTTTGAAGCTTTTGGTCTTCTCACACTCCCTTTCGCACTTTTTTTACTCAGATGGTTTCCCTTATTTTAATGCTACTGCACTACAGTGTAAAGCTTGTCTTTGCATTTTATTTCTAGATGTCTGTCTGCTGGATGGAAAAACTCCTGCTCATAGCCAAGAGCAGACCATGTTGACTTGCACTTCACAAACACATCCTGTTCTACTAAAATCTAGCCTAAACTTAACCTTTGAGCTTTACTGTTGCACATCTATTAGAAATAGTACATAGCTGAGTGTTTCAGATACCACTGAGTTACCGCAGCCTAGTAGTTACCACACAGGGCTTACACTAAAGAATATAAATCCTGTAACACCAGACTGTGGTGTTCAATGCACTGGTGGGCAATGTTTGATGGAATTTGGCACACCTATTTTATTTCATATTTATGAATACAGTCTCACAAAGAAGGGAGAATACAGGCAATGCCATTGCACTGGGACCCAAGCAGCAGTCTGTACAGGTGCTGCAAAATAAACTGCAAAGTATAAAATTGGTAGCACAAAGATACACGTGCACTTCTGTTACATGTAGGCGTGCACATATGATAAAGGGAATGGGAGATGAAGTGAGGAGGCGAAAACATGCTAATGGTAAGAAAAGCAAAACTATGCCATCTTTCAAGTGAAATGGGAGGAAAGAATGAAGTCAGATTTGATTTTAGTAAGTGCCAGTATAAAGAAATGTGAGCTGTACAGACGTCAACATAAAACAAACCATGTAGCATCTTCTGGTGAAGGAGTACAGATTGGGAACAGAATTACAGTCTTCACTGCCAGAGTGGCTATGTGCCTTCTGGCAGCAGACTTCATGAGACCACTTGTCACTTGAGTAAAATGTCAAGTCAGATCACCATACGAAGGGTGCAGGTGGGAGAGCTCTGCAGGGTGACTGGTGTTTCTTACACAATTAATACAATTCCACCTCATTCCATGAGAGAACAGGGAGAGCTATGGCAGAGATTGCAAGATGAGGAATGATTTTTATGCTTACTGGCATTAAAAGGTCACACCATATTTTCAGTTACACTGTCATAAATATAAAGAGAATCCTTCTTAAGCCAGATGAGGCCAGAAAGGGAGACTGGAGAAGGGAATGAAACTTCAGTAGAGTGAGTTTGTTTTGCAATCCCTACACCGAAGGAAGGAAGTAGCTAGCTAACATCACAAAAGCAGTGTCCTAGAATGAAAGAGTTTTGGTGTCTGTAATGATGTGCCTACAGCAGACTGCAGGAGTCCTTCCCTTCTCTTCTCTAGATCGTAGGAAAGGTTGAAGTGGTCTCAAGAGTAAAAGACAATTGACATCCAAACAGCCAGGCTTTGGGAAGAAAAAGCATTTAGCTTGGGAGAGTAAAGATTACTTGTCTTTGGTGCCTTGCATGAATACGAACACAAGCATGGACAGAGGCAGGGATTTATTGTTTTGAGCAAGGCTTGTGTTTATGCCAGAAGGTATTAATAGTTTGGCTGGATGGCTAAAACACATCTGCTGAGGCAGTCTCAAAAGAGGAACATGGAGCTAGTGATCAAATTCCCCACCAGGATGATAAGGACAGATTACAGGACAAAAGTAAGCAAAATACACTTTGTCCAGTCTGAGCTAATTTAGCTCCTTTATTCCAGAAGACCAAGGAACCTTACTGGCAAGAACAGTACAATTATTAGGTACATGAATATATACCTGTGTCCAGTCAGAGAGAAGCCACTCATTGGGACAATCTTCATTTTTGCAGGCTTGTTGGGTATCTGGTTTTGGTGCAAAGCAGAAGGTTTCGGGCAGCTCTAACAAGCTCCCATCTGCTAGGCGCTGCTTACAAAGTGTATCTCGCTCCTGGACACCACCACCACACGTCTGTGAACACTGTGGGAGATAAGAGTCAGCCACCTTAAATTATACTTGCACCATGGCAACTTGCCGCAAAAATTACTTGTGAATTTGGGTAGAAATCAACACTCCATTTTGACCAAATAAAACGTGCAAGAAAACATTTCACAGATGTCAAAGCAGATTTCTTTTAAAAAGTCAGAAATATTTTGGAAAGAAGCAGCAGGTTTGTTCTTTTTATTTTTTGCTAATACTTGGGAAAACTGCTTCAGTATTTCTGAACTGTTATGTTTTCAGGTGTTTTTACGAAATATATGGAAACAATGGGTCAGAACTGCAGTATGGAGGTGGAAACTTTGTCCTTTCCTGTAACCACTAACTGGAAAATGAGGGACTTGCACATGATGTAGAGGATCTAGATCCTAATGTCTCTGTCTGAGCTCTTACCATGCTACTGACAGTGCCAAAAAGAGTGGAAAAGCCTTCTCCAGCAGCAGAAGATTCAAGACCTTAATTTCCAGGATTTGCTCATACATATTGGATAATAATAGCTATGAAGTATATAGTTAGCTTGAACAAAATTTAGCTTGTTAAAAGATGTTTGTACTAGCAAGAAAAGAAGTAGAAATTTAAGTGTGCTAAATAAAAAAATCCCCCCATTTATCCCTTTGCTTTTATCCCTTTCATAATTTTCTCATTTCTTGTTTCTACCCTGCATGAGATGTAGCTCAAAACTTAAACATTCAACACAGAATTCCTGTCCTTGAAGACTTCTTGCACTATGGCGCTTCTCTGATTTTTAATTAATTTAAGAGCTGAATATCAGCTGCAATATGCTGTTTGTCTCAGTAATTTGTTTGTAAGGTTAATATAATAAACCATTAAATATCCACACAGCCCTTTTCTTTTTATGATTGTGATGACAGCAGTGTGCACCCTTTGCAAAAGGCAAGGTGGAAGGTTTAATTTGAATAAAAATAAATGAAGATAATTAATATTCAGAGAATATACCTTCCCTCTCACTTTAATGTCAATATACCTGTCTGTATCCATTTTCAAGGCATGCAGGGCAGGAAATTTTGAACAAGCAAACTTAATTGCTTTCCTGAATCTGGTTTGTAAACTGTGCTCAGCCATTTTTCCTGAGGATCAGTTTTCTGAGACTGGTAACAGGATCACAGTTCTTCTGTTTAGTCCAGTCAGCTCAAATACTTTACTCTCTTCTCCTAGTAAATAAGAAGTGGGATCTTGCTCTATACTGACATGACCATGAGTTGCTTATAACTTGCAACATGGGAATTATGCCTGAGATGCAGAAAACCATATGAAGTATTAAACTTAAACTCAAGCAGTTAAAACCAAACTGTTATAGAAAATCTTGCAGTCATGAAAGGCCTCTCTGTCTTAGATAGAGAAAGCTGCATAAACTTTAATGCTAGCCCAATTATTTAGGATATACATTTTCCCTGAAAGACAGAAAGGAAGTGCATTTATATTCATTGCGGTTTGCTCTCTAATGAATAAAAATAGCTTTTGTCCTACTCACTTAAAATGCCACAAAGCCCAAAGGCTTCCAAAAACTTAAACAAGTAAAACAATACTTCAATTTTCAACAAAAGAAAACATTTATCAGCCTTTCATTTGAGGACAATTCATTCCTGAGTAGAGAGTAAATAAATAAAATTATGATTAAAAGTATTATTTCAAGATTGCCTAAGGACTGTCATTGTATACTAGAGCCAAAATGGGTTATGCAGTGTTTGAATATAACAAAAGCAAGCTCCTTCTGTCAATCAATCAAATGCCAGGAAGTCTTCCTGCCCTTCCATCACTACTAGGTGAAAAGGTAAGACAAAGCAGATCTTTTCTTGCTTCTTGCCCTTCAGTCACTTAGATAGCTTTGTTCCCTGAAGAATAACTTACTACTTCACCCCAAACCCTATTGCTGAGTGGTAGAGAGAGCCAAACCCAGTAACGAGATTCCCCTTTGTCTGCAGGAAGGCTCTTCTAGAACAGACCTGGACTACTGCACTGAAGCTGCGCCTCTACCCACATTTCGCCTCTGAAGCATTCACTACTCTGGAGTCTTTGCTGATTTTTCTATAGTGGAAGATTCCACTGTTCACATTTTGACAGCAACATCTGATTGTATTTACAGGCAATATGAAACAGTAGTTTTTAGAGGACCTTCATTCAGACATACACCATCTGAATAACATGATCAGAAAAATATCACAGCACAGTTACAACAGGGAAAAGCACTTGTATTACTGGGTGGTTTTGCCTCACTTATACAAGTAGGTAATGTGTGGCTGTTGGAACTAAGTCTCCTGATATTTCTGCTCCCTACAGCTTCTGAGCAGAACCAAATCTGATATTCCCTGACATTACAGGGGGTTTAAGACTAAGCCATGGTACCAACTTCCAGGCTGTTATCTCCCCATAAGCTGACTGGTTATGCCTAGTTCAACAATTAGCTTAAGCAAACATGAGGCAAGGCTGACACCAAAGGAGACAACCTACACATCCAATTCTGCCAGCCAGTCATTAGTAGTTTTGTGCTACCTGTTCCCATATGGTGGTGAAAGCATTTGTGTGGTTGCATAGTGAACCAGAGTTGAAAATTAATCTAGGCTGACGCTAATTATATTTCTAGCTAGGTTTAACCAAGACCATTGCATTACTGCACAGCACTTCCAGAGGTACAAGGGACTGGAGGCTGTCAGGGCAAGAGAGAGATCCCCGCAGCAGCTGTTTTCTCTTTTAGTAGAAGTGCTGGCACATATCATTCTAAACTGCTAGTGGAATTGTGGTCTTCACTTCTCTCACAGTAGTCACTGTTCTGTTATCTGTTCTGCTCAAACAACAATCTGCAAATGATAATTAACACAAAGAATTGATGGTCACCATTGAAAGCAGAGAGGGAAAGCGGGCTGTCTCTCTGCCTCAGCACATTTCTGTGAGCATCTACACACATACACACAATGCATAAGATTTAGGCAAACTGACCATTTCTGTTGCCTGGGAGGCAGAGAAGCTAGTCTCTTCTCAAGCTTAAGGGAAAAGGCAGTTATTAATGAAAAATAAGGGGCTAGGCAACTGCCTCTCAACATGATAACTGTTACGGGTTTGGGACAGTAGCTGAATGTTTGAAAAGATGTCATTTTATGGCCAGTCCTTGTTACATGGACATATGAGGAAGGGGTTATTGTACCCCTCAGGTCTCGCAGGTGATTTAACTATCCACTGCCCTCTACTTAAGGTGGTGTTACTACAGCAGTATAAATTTTTGTCTTACTCTCAAGAATGAATTCTTTGTTATAACTCTACAGTAAGATAAAGCACCTGCAAAAGGAGTCAACATTTTAATCTCAGCAGGTCTTTCAGTTGCTTTCTAAGGCCTGACACTTGGAGATTCACAAGGACTTCTTACAATATGGAGACAAAATAGCTAGGAAAATATCTGAAAACATTAATAGGTTTCCTATGTTGATATTGTTGTCAGACCATTTTTCTAATTAACTTTGGAGCAAGGACAAAACCAAGCAGCCACAAAAGAATGCTAGGACTGAGACTATGGTGCTTATTCAGTAATAAAATAAAGGCAGATGAAGATTTATTAATGGATGACTCCTATTTGAGGTCTGCAGAGTAGGTAATTAATTGGGCTTTGTAAAAATGAAAGCTTGCATCCACTTCCCTCCAGAAGCACACTACTGAAAACAAGATAAACATCCTAATGGCTTTAGCTAAGAAACACATCTATTTAAAAATAAATAATCTTGAATCGGTAAAGAGATATTTTAAAAAATGCTTGGAATGTTACAACATTGAGAAATATCATGTTTTTATCTGACAAGAACATGGAGGCTTCCAATGTCATTTAATTCAGACAACCCTTCTTTAACAACCATAAAAGGATTTAGAAAAGGAAACATTGATCACTGCAGTTTAAATCTTCTGTTTGTTTCTTTTCCTTGAAACCCTGTGAAAGGGTGCTACAAAAAGCATGATGAACTCCACAGATGAATCCAGAGAACTGGCTTCAAATGAGACTGTGTTGAGAACAGATGTTACGCTCTAGTGTCAGTGAAGCTTTCAAAGACCTTTCTTAAGGTGAAGAAGACACTTTCTTGCAGGATCCTCCATCTGGCCATATCTGGGGAAACCTCCTAGGAATTTGGGGACTGGGGAGGTGATGTGGGTCCCTTAATGCCAAGAAAGAAATCCTCCTGCAGGATTTCTTCTGCTGGAGGACTCCACAGCAGCTCTTCTGCAGGACAGCAGCTCACCACCAGAAGTCCTGCCCACTCACATCCTGTCCAAAAGTTTTTTTCCCTCACACATTCCAGGAGCCCAATAGCTGTAACAATCCCCAAATGCAATGCACTGGCCTGATGGTGCAGGTTTTCACATGGGAAACCTGAGTGAGACCAAATTGTGAGGCCTGACTTTCTTACAGGGTGGAAATAACTGTATCAGGTTGGTGGTGCAAAGAAAGAAGACAGATAACTTTCAAAAATAAGAGAACGGAAATTAATTTTGATGGATTTTCTTGCAATATAGTAATCTAAGCAGACATAGAAGACAAAAGGCAGAGAAGAACATTTCTTGTGCTATTTCTCCTGGTGAAAGTTAAGCACAGGAAACACTCAGTGACCCTGTAGTGAGGAGCTATGCTCACAGCTGGCCAGCTTGCAAAACCTGTGGAGGTAAGTGCAGAAGTTATAACATGACCTTCCTTAAGATGCAGCAATGAATTGCAGTACAGGTTCTTTTTCTCCATTCAGCCTAGAGAAGGCAACAGCTAACACAAAAGGTGTGAATTGAGCAGTTTTATTTAATTCCTGATTAACATGCATATCAAAGCCTTTATATTTAATCAACCCCCCTACTTCATAAGATCTACTATACATTTCAAAAAGAAAGCATATTTCAGAGCCCCATAGCAGACACAAAAAATGACTAAGCCATCACTTCAGCAGAAATACATGTTTGCAATGGTAAGGAAGATGTTAAAATTTTGAAAAAAATCTGTTTGGATGTTGCTGTAGTGGAAACGATTTCAGTACCAGTTTTGAGTGGCCTATAGCTAATGGTCATTGTCAGCAGAAAGTAAATTTTTCAGCATGCTGTAATGTCCACCTCTTCTGAGTGTTCAAATAAACTCACAGAAAATTGCTTTTTGTCAGGACTGTGGCCAATTATAGCATTTTAAAGAGCAGAGGCACTCCCTTTACCATATCCTATCTTTGAAATGCTCAACTTTACTATCTTATGTGCTAGCAGAATACTATTTTTCATTTACACAAACAGCATTTATGTAGATCTATAACCTAGAAATATTCTGAAGTACAACTAAATAAATAAATGTATATGAATATCAGCAGACAAATTCAAGCATGAAACATCACTGAACTGTTTTAAACACAGGACTAATGACATAGGCTAGTTGTCTAGCTTTGACAGATCATTAGGCTTGCATAAATTTTCATTACTAGTATTGTTGCCCAAACACAGAGCTCTCCAACGCAGCACAGCTTCACAGACTTATTGACTCTATTAGGTCGAACATCTCCCTGGCTGTTAAGTAAAGAGTAGATGACATAGATTGGCACTGAGTAGGCATATGCAAGTACTGTGCCAAGAACTCATAATTTTGTCATAGGATGAAATGAATCTGTGCACTCATCAGAAATGAAGACTTAAACAGGACTTTTGCTTGTGCCTCCACCACACAGTCTTGCACCTCCATTATTCCTGACAACAGGGCAGGACACTTTCTTATTATGCAGTATTATATCCGACAGAAGCATCTTTAGGTCTTTTGAATTGCAAAAGTGCTTTCATTTACAACCAAATAGCATCAAATAAACTCATTGCAGGTTGCTTTCCAAAACCAGAAAGTCTTGTACAGATCTACTGAGTAGACGACAATTGCAGCATTGGCAAAATAAGGCATTCATCTCTTAAAGGGAACTGCCTAGCATTAATTTGTGACTCTGAAGGATGAGGACTGTATCTTGTCCTAAACTAAATAATTATTTGAGAATATATAGAATAAGCAACATGCTTTAAAGATTCTCTTCTACTTGATCCTTACAATCTTGTATTCCTAGAAAAACTGGCACTGCTAAAGCAAATCCAGTCACAACGCTGACCATCACATTCCAGATATTTTTGTCCAGAATCCCTAACCAGCTGGTAGGAGTTTCCAGTAATTTACAGCACCAGTAGCTACTGTCATTATTTACCTGTAAAAACATTGATGAAATCTTTTAAAGGGGAAAAAAGCGCACTTTTTCAGATTTTTAATTGCTCATTGAATGATTAAGGAATCCTCTTGATGAGCTAAAGTAAAATGATTCCTCGATAATGCACGTAATGACTACTTTGACAGTCATAAAATGAGATTACACATACACTCTTACCTCTTGCCATTCTGTAGGATACCAGGAGGGTGGGCAGTCAAATCGATTACAAGCTTGCACAAGGGCTGGCTTAGGTTTATAGCACAATTCATCTGCCAAAACCACAGTCTCATTAGTTTCTCTTGATAGCAGATGAGAGCAGAAGACATCTCGCGTCTGCAATCCAACCCCACAGGTAAGACTGCAGGTGCTCCATTTCCCAATCTCCCATCTGTGAAGGAATCAAGAGGGAAAATCTTAAGCATACAATTAACTCACATGATTTTTTTCTTTTTGTAACGACAGATGGAGTTAAGAAAAAGTAAAGGAAAGAGAATTATATGTCTGATTACAGTCTGATTACTGTCACTCTCCTCATAGCTGCAGAATGAGTCTACAAAGAATACTTATTGTTCCTCTACGGCTTCAGTTCTCACCTAAGGCTTTTGGACTTCGAGTCTTTGGGACTCCTGCTATAGCATAAGAACAGTTTTGTGTCCTAAATTAAATTTTTTTGTATGCAGCAGCCTGGACAATGTATTTCAAGACCAAGCAGATTTAATTAGCTATTAACAAAGTCCATCAAAGGAATATATCAGTGAATTGCTGAGCAGGAATTTCTCCCAGAAGATTCAGTCATGATGTTCCTCACTGACTTTGCCTTCTTGAGGACACAAGGAGTACTACGGCTTTGCAAAATGCAATGGGAGAGCAGGGGGATTCTCTTCAACCCCTGGGTGAACACTTGTCACTGATCCAGACTTTCTCTGCACTAGCTATGTAAATCCTGCATCAACGGGATTGCTGCTGACTGAATTTCATCTTTCATCATGTTAAAACCAGATTTCTGCTGTTTGCACTGTATGGAATACAACCCCTAATTCTATCAACCATACACAGAAAACTGCTTAAAATAGTGTCTTCCACTCCTGTAGTCTGCTAGAAGGTACTTCAGAGATATGCCATAAGTATACACAAAAAAGTCCTATTTCAGAATGAGAATGTAATAAAGTAGTCTTCTCATCAACTTTATGCATAACACTACGTTGACCAGGACATACTCCCACATCCAGAATGAAAGTGTAAGAGCCAAATACTGCCACACTTTCTAATGATGAAGAATAGCTTCCTTGCCTGCATGACTTTATTGAAATCAATAGCTGGGGGAATAAATTAAGCATTTAGGACAAGGAGGGCTCAGAGCACCTGTCTGTGAAGCAAGTAAAGCCAGGCAGAAATTAAACAGACTGATTATGAAGAAAGACATCCTCACAGGCTCAATGGAGGATGTAAGCAGACGGTAAAAGAAAGTTATGAAATACAACAGCAGTATGAAGCTGAATATGTGGAAGAAGCAGAGGAAAACCAAACATTCTGACAGTCTGAGATCAGTAGTAAATGGAAACTGCTTAGCACATTTAAAATGCATCATGTTAGTAAATACACTGTGGAAATAATTATTCAAGGTTGTGCCATCCTGCAGTAACAGAACAATTCTAACTTCTCTATTTATTTTATAAAGTTGTTTTCTGCATTTGTTCCCTCCCTCTCAGTAACACCCATGACAAATTGAAACAAGTAATAGGTAAGAAGCATTTTTTCAATCCAGATGATAACGCTGATTGTTCAAAAAGCCACACTGTTCCCCTTCTGTGCTCCATCTGCAGATGACATTCCCTGATTTTATAACATGACAGGATATGTCCTAGTCATCACCATGAACACTACCAGCACGTTAGTTGATTTTAGACAACAGCCTTGCTTCTGCTAGTAGCAATGATAAAAATGTGTTTAACCCTTTCTAACAATGAACGCATAACTTGCATACTGAATTAGAAGTTACAATGGTCACTTTCCAGGCTATAATACACTGAAGGCCACTAAAGCCTGATATGTGTCCTGGAAGCTATTTAGCAGAGGAATAGGAGTGACATCTGGCTGCCAGTTAAACTAATCTGGAATATATTCTCCCCATGAATGACCTTGGAGAGAGGTCTTCCCAGATTTTCCTATAAAATTGTCAGTCAGAATTAATGCGGATATCTGCTACCCTCCAGTTTTGGCACAATCTAAAATAAGATACTTGAGTACCTGCTGAAAAGGAGGTATTTCTTTATTTCAGAATCTGTTTTGATACATGGTTAGTTGCCAGAGTTTCTTTTATTCAAGTGATGGTAATAGCTGTTGCCTCCAGCAGCCTATTGTTTGTTATTGGTATAAGTGCACAATGTTTCTGTTGGCAGTTCACTTCTCAGTGGCTAGAAGGCCACATAAGCTCTTTGGAAATCTTGGCTTCTGCTGAAGAGGGTGTCTGTTTCTTCTTCCAGAAAGAAATAGTACATTTCAGTAAAGAAAATGGATTTGATTTTCTAGTGTTTGAAATTTCTCTTGCAGGTTGCATCTGTTGTACTAATTGTAGCACTGTTTTGTTCACAATTCTTTCCAGCTGCTTTAAACAGTAGATTCCTTCAAGGTGCTCAGAAAACAGGAGGTCAAATTCTCTCTTACCCTTGTACTTTCATAGCCCCCAGTGATTTTTACAGACTTTCACAGACAAAAAGTAAAGAATGCAGAGTAGAGCAGAGATATGCAAAGTGGAGCAGAGATGCATAAGTAACAAAACCCGTAAACGATAAATATGACTGTCAGAATTTCAGAGCTCTAAAAACCAAGAGGTTCGATGATAACCCTACAGAACAGAATTACAAGGCTGTAGAATTATTTTAAAACAGGTAAATGTGCTTGCAAAATAATAGTATTATATTAAATTTACGATTTAGGTTTTAAACTACTTGTGCTATTGGAGATGAACTTTTTTTTTAAATACTGCTGTTGCAATACAGTTTCACCCTTATTGTACAGCATTAGTTGATCTAACTGAAATAATTGCTGATTTATTTCATGTGCTCCTTATCTGCACGTTCCTCTGTCTCTTTGTTCTTTTGAGTGTTTTGGCACACTGAGCTGAATCATCCAATGTGTATGGGAACAATGCCATCATGTTCTGCACGCATCTGACAATATCCTAATTAAATTAGGAAACAATCTTATACTCAAAAAATAACTACTTATCATAGTTACAGGATCAAGCTAGAGGAACCTTGTGCAGGTAGAACTGGCATCTTTGTGAGCTGATCATAGTTGTTTCTTTAGGAAAGAACTGCACACTTTATAACCCAGCTGAAAGTCGTTTGTTTGGTACTTCCTGCATTGCTTCCCAGAGCCTAGTGAAGGGACTATGGCTTTGGTCCAAAATGTTGTTTTTATCCCTCCTTCTGTCTCCTCCACTGGAGCCCAAAGCTATACTAAAATGTAGCAACAGAGAAACAATGTCTTTTATTCTTTTTTACAACAAGATTTTGGCACATATGTGCTCCTAAACCCCTGACTTGTCCTAACTCTAGTTCTATGAGCTCATCTGTTGCCTGCCTCTGTCTCCTAGATATCTAAGTAGTGGTTACATATTTAAGAGCAAATTAGACCTTTAAAATATTTCAGTTACTGTAGTTCATAAGAAACAGAATTCAAATGGTTTTCATCCTCTGCAGAGGCTGACAGACATGATTCATAGAATATTCAAACTGATTGATGGAAAGCTATATAAATACAAAACCACGAAGACATAAAGAGAAGGCTAACAGAGGGGATTGTAACAGGAGAAACGTAATTCATAGGGCTGTATGTGTTGAAATAGAAATATGGCTATATGAGACATATTCAGACATGTATATATACACATTTTCCAGATAAACACAGATGAAAATAAGTTTCCATTGGGAGTGTATAGGGAACAGAGGATGCTACCAAAATACAGCTTATTTCAAGTATTATCACAAATTCAAAATACAAAACTGATCACAAAAACTTGTCATTTTCTGAATAAATAATCTCCTGCTTCCAACAGACTATTGTGATACCTTAGTTGCATTTTTAGAGTTGGTGAAGTATATGGAGACATGACAACAGACAAACTAAGTAGTCAACCTGATCTGACTGCTCAAGGCAATGGTATTCTTCAAGGTTGTCTAACAGAAAATGTGAAGGATGTGGTCTAAAAACTGCACATAAATTCATGAATAGCCCAACCAACCACAGTACTAAATTTCTTTTACTTCCAGAAACTATAAACTAAACAAGTGAATTAGTAATGGATGGATTTTATGAACAGAAAACACCAGTTAAAAAATCTAACAATAAATTCATATTATGAATCAGATCAATAATCTGTAATATGCTATTAATTTTACAAATTAAGATTGTAATTTCTAAAGACCCAATAATATAATGTAATTTTGCAGAACAATCTCATTGAATAAATTAAGTTTGACTAAACAGTACACATGTGTGCTTCGGGTAAACAAGCTGTTTCCACAATTAATCATGGTCAGTGTATTTTAAGGTGCGAATACTTGCAGGTCCCTTGAATAAAAGAAAGAGAACAATTGCAAAACTCCACTTGCCAAAGAAAGCCCAATAATCCGAAAATCTTGACTGCAATCGTAGCACAATTATTTTGTATCATGAACAAGTCTAAAAATCTTAGAGATGCTCTCAAAAAACTGTTTAAGTATGCTGTTTCTAACACTGTCTGTGATCCTTGAATTAAACTTTATCATCTTATACTTTAAAAAGTTTAAGGCTTTGTGAGAACCCATATATTCAACTCACATATAGCTTGGACAAATGTGATCAAGTTGTTTAAAAGGGAAACAAAAAGGCTTCTAAGACATAACATGAGTATGTACTTCTAAATAGTTCTATACATTTAATTTTAATTTGAAAAGATATTTTTTTCTTTCTTGTGATAGAACAGAAAGTGTCATAGAATCATGGGGTTGGAAAAGACGTTTGAGATCATTGAATCCAACTGTACCTGTCCATTACTAAATCATGTCCTCAAGCACCTCATCTTCCCATCTTTTAAACACCTCCAAAGATGGTGACTCAACCACCTCCCTGAGAAGCCTCTGCCAGTGCTTGATAACCCCTTCTGTGAAGAAATTTTTCCTAATGACCAAACTAAGCTTCCTCTGCTGCAGTTTAAGGCCATTCCCTCTTGTGCCATCACCTGTCACTTGGGAGAAGAGATCAACATCCACCTCTCTACAAACTCCTTTCAGGTAGCTGCAGGCAGTGATAAGGTCTCCCCTCAGCCTCCTCTTCCCCAAGCTAAAAAACCCCAGTTCCTTCGCCCTCTCCTCACAAGACTTGTTCCCCAGACCCTTTACCAGCTTTGTCACTCTTCTCTGAACATGCTCCAGGACCTCAACATCATTCTTATAGTGAGGGGCCTAAAACTGAACACAGTATTCAAGGTGCGGCCTCACCAGTGCTGAGTACAAAGGCAGAATCACTTCCCTGGTCCTGCTGGCCACGCCGTTTTTGAATACAAGCCAAGATGCTGTTGGCTTTCTTGGCCACCTGGGCACACTGCTGGCTCACGTTCAGTCAGCTGTTGCCCAAGACCCCCAGGTCTTTCTCTGCCAGGCAGATTTCCAGCCACTCTTCGCCAAGCCTGTAGTGCTGCATGGGGTTATTGTGTCCCAAGTGCAAGATTCTGCAGCTGGCCTTGTCAAACCCCATCCCATTGGCCCCAGCCCATTATTCCAGCCCGTTCAGATCCCTCTGTAGAGCTTCCCTACCCTCCAGACAGTTCCTTCTAGCTTAGTGACATCCACAAACTTGCTGAGGGTGCACTCAATCCCCTCATTCACATTGTTGATATAGATATTGAACAGGACTGGACCCAGCACTGAGCCCTGGGGAACCCCACCTGTAACCAGCCTCCAGCTGGAGTTAACTCCATCTGCCACCACTTTTTGAACCCCGCCATCAAGCCACTTTTTAACCCAGCAGAGGGTACACCTGTTCAGGCCAGTGGCAGGCAGTTTCTCAAGCAGGATACTGTGAGAAACTGTGTCAAATTCTTATTGTGTCATATGGTACTCAAGCAGTTTAGATGATGATCAAGTGAGCAGGACCTTGTTCCCAGCCTTTTGCTGAACTCTAGAGGTGACTGAGACCAGAACTGCTGAAGCATGGACTAGTCTGTGAGTACGTGAATATATACCTTTTGACTATAATAGGAAGACTCAAGTGCTGGGCTGGATCATACTCTTCTCCCATATGTGCACATTTGCAACACTGTAACAATACTTTTTTTTCCTCATGAGCTCCACCCATGTTGTCTGCTTATGTTGTGGTCCTACAGAAGGGATGATCTTTCACTTGGTCTTTACCTTGCTGCCTAGCCCAATGGCATTCTCAGCTTGATAGGAGCCTCTAGGCATTAGCGTGCTATGCATAATAAGAGGCACAATCATACACTGTTGCCTTAGTTTTTGAAATGTCCCTGTCAATTGTACAAGAACTAGAGCCTACATAATAATTCTGTTAGCTAGGTAGACCAGAAAGTGGCACCAGTTAGTAAGCAGCTCATAGCAAGGGAAGCTCCTAAAATCAGAGTTGTTGCCCGAGTGGAGCCATAAGCCTTCAGAACAAAGCACTCTTGTACCCCCATAGTCAGACTGGAAAAAGCACATGATGTAGGTGGAAAGTGAAAAATGTATAGTCTTGAGCCAAAGCACTGTGGAGCCAACCACTTTGGATCAGTCCCTATATGCAGAGTATATCTGGTGAAAACCAAAGCATTCTAAGCTGTTAGGTGTTATAAGTAAAGAATATTTTCTAGAGATATATGATTTCATCCTGACAGAATCCTTTCAAGCATTGCCAAGAAAACTGAACACTGCACAGGAAAAGTAAACACCCTTCTCTACAAAGACCTCCCAAACGGCTTCAAAAAAATGGAATTATTGTGATTTTTATGTGGTTAAACCATATGGAAGTGATACAAAAGAACTCTTCTTGTTTCTAAAATAAACATTAATCAGTGGGGAGAGAGGTTTGCCTGGAAGCATCTTACTTAATGTCTGACACCTGCCTGCATAGAGATGTTCCTCAGTGCACCAGTGCTGGGTGGCAGCTGTGTATATGCGCATGCAACAGACTGAGTAAATCACATAGTACGTCAATACTGGCTTTCTTCTGTCCCTTGTCATCAGGGCATACTCCATTGGATCCTGCAGGCTGAGAAATCTACTTGGAGCCCACACACCTCCTCCCTTCCTTTTCTGTTATTGATCTGAGCTGTGTTTGTAGCAAATCTTCCTGTTTCATAGGTGTAAAAGGCTTTCTTGAAGCTTCTTCAGCAGATTTACCTTGAGTCAATACCCTCAGTGTCAAGTTGTAAATACCATCCAGAATGTGATCTTAAACTTCGGACAGCAGGGAGAGTTACTGTCAACTGTGTTTGGGCAGCATACCTTCCTGCAGTAAAGCTACATGATGGAGATGAGGACTCCAGTCAGTTCCTGGTTTTATAACCAAAATAGACTCAAAGAAGGGGACACAAAAGTAAGAATTTAATTACAACTATTTTTTTCATTCAGTCATATTAATTGACAGTGAAATCAGTCTACTCTTTTGAAATGAAGTGTGAGAGCTAAGACCTCTCCCTAGGTGCTGAAATATGGATGAGCCTCTAGGAAATGATCTCCCTACAGCTATGGTTTAGTTCATATTAGAGAGAACATAACAAGTATATATGCAGTATACATACACTTCAGAGGAAAACAGATTCAGCTAAGTTTTGAAAAAGTTAATACTCAAT
This sequence comes from Clamator glandarius, assembly GCA_033459285.1. Lineage (NCBI taxonomy): Eukaryota > Metazoa > Chordata > Aves > Cuculiformes > Cuculidae > Clamator > Clamator glandarius. The sequence goes on along the minus strand of JAUNZM010001490.1, from coordinate 420,123 downwards.
TGAGAAATAAAAATGAAAATGCAAAGTACTTCTAAGTTAGCAGCAGCAGCAACAGAAAAGTAATTCATGCCAGCCTGACAAAATCTATTGTTCAGTATTACTGATGTGATGAGGGAGCAGAACAGGCAAGGAAGGTTTCAGGTCACTGTTGTACACAAAGGAGAGTGAGCTGCTTTTCTTCATCTTTCTTGCAAGTGGAAGGAATCTGTCAAAGAGATGCCTATGCAGCCAATACATACAAGCAGATCAAATCAGACCAAGTCTCAGTGAGAGTGCTCTGGAAGCTGACAGAAGTGGCCTGCATTCACTTTGAAGACCTATCAGTATCAATGAATATTGCAGCTCATTATAGCTGAAAATAGCAGGGAGACAATATTTATATAACAGAGCCACATGGAGGAAAATAGAGGTGGAACTCAAAAGTCAAAGAAGAACAGAGAGTAACTGGAGTATGGAACAACTCCACAGATGGAAATTTTGGTTGCTGGGGTTAACCTTGTGACATGTATATATGCAAGCAATGTATATATAAGATTCCTTACAGAAAAAAAATCTTGTTGTTCCTTGAGTTGAAGGCAGATAACATCAATTATTAAAGCAGGTCAGAAAAGAGGATTTGTGGTTTTCTGCCAACACTTTGAACAGTAGGAGGTTGTACAGCGGATCTTTCAGGGAACGACTGTGGATGCAGAATGCAAAAGCCACAGAGGAACATGAGAAGACAATATCCCTTCAGTGAACTCTTTTGGCAGAGAACTGGTTTGAGAGATTAGCAAACATACTGGCTACTGAAAAGTACCTAACGAGACTTTTACTCTGTATGATAACTGTGGCATTGAGATAAACTATAGCAATGGCCGTCTGTGTATAGCTACACAGATCAGATAAAGCTTGACAAACAAATGAGTACTAGTTTTTACCTCAAGTTTAGATTCGGGCTCATGCTTAAAGCAATGTCTGCTTACAAGGAGGTTGCTCGGTACTTTATGTGAGATACAATGAAAATATTCCCTTAGTAGTGCCTTTCAAAAATGAAGATATGATACAGTTGAAGAACACAGTCAATTAGTGTAAATGTGGAAAGCTAGTTAAGAAGTAATACAGAGAAGTTTGAGGAAAAGGACAAAAATTGTACAAATTTGACTTGTAAGTGCAGATGGCAGAAACTGAATGAAGAGTCTATGGAGGAACACTGTTCAGGAACTACAGCAGAGCAGGATAATACCCCTTGCCCCAAACCTACATTGAATTAATGCAAAACCAAAGACCTGCTGATTAATGAAATAAATTGTGTGCATCAGTCTATAAAGTGCTTGCATATGTTTTTTTCTGCAAAGAAGCAGAGGGACAATTTAATACTCTGCTGCCCAAGACAGAGCTGCTTCATGTCAAAGACTCCCTGGATCTTTTCACACTGGAGCTCTCCATGCTGGACTGTCTCACAAACCAACACCTTTTCTTAGAACTAACTTTATGCCATATGGAAAATGTGAAAAAACAGTTGTTCCAGAAGGAGAAATCAACAAGATCACAGAAAACAGAAGGGGAAAAAAAAAGCCAAAAAAATCTATGCAATGAATTTATTATTCATAATCTGAAATACCATCTAAGATGAAACATGTTAAAATTGACATGTAGACGGCATGAAAAGAATACACGAGAAGACTGACTTCACAGTCTGTAAGATCAATATTCATAAACATGCAATTTCGTCCCACCGAATAACAACTCTCCCAGTATCTAAGGATGCGTTTCCTGAAATGATCCATGCAGGACAGAAGTAAAGGAGATGCCACTGGATTAAATGGACAAAGAAAACTCATTCATGAATAAAATAATGTTCAGATGAAAGTGAGTGGGCTTAAGTAATTCTCTAGCAAGTCCAAGTTTTATGAGCAGTGCTGCCACAAACACAGCAGATAACATAACCTTCTCACTGACCGACCTGGCTGGCAGCATTACAGGGATAATATTTTCATTAGGATGAACTGTTCCTGAACTATTTTACCAGTGCAGAAGGTACAAAAATCTCTCAAATCAGGCATACAAGGTTTTTCTCTAGTATTTTAGTAGAGGGAGGAGAGAACAGTTGAACTTAGGTATTTATATCTGTATGGTACAGAGACTGAATTTGGGGAACTCCCAGTGTCTGCTTACATTTGTGTTCCCTTCAATAACTTTCTTGCAAAATACAGTTAGTAAGGCAGTACAAGAATTTTGTTCCAAAAGCACATTCAGATCCAATGTTTCCTTTGTACTTTCCCCTTCAAGATCCTGAAACTGTGACTCACAATTTATTTAGTAACTCATTCACTCTTTTGCAATAAAAGATGTTTTTCCTCACAGTGATACGCAGACATCAATCATACAGGCACACCTCACACAGAGTGAAGAGGTTCTATACTCATATTACATTGTCCATAACTAAGCAAAGTAACCATGGTAAAGTATTTAGAAGAATCAACCAAGATCTGATTCTGACTCAAAAAATGTATGGAAGGAAGTTATCAAATTCAAAGCGATGGAGTCAAAAAGGTTACTATTTATGCAGGCAGACTTGTACTGAAGACTGTCATATCTCCATCAAAACAGTTATATCAATCTAGGCTTGTATGTGGAGTCAACAGACTACAGAATGACAACTTAGTACACTTCTTCCCTAACTTTCCCTGAATGAGAAACTAGCTTCTTAGACCTTGGAGAAAATAATGAATTTGGACAGTACAGTTTGCTTCCTCATGGAAAGGTGAATGAACTTGTCCGATGTATTTGAACACCTTTGTTCAGATCAGGAACCACAACAGTGTAAATATTATAATTTAAAAAAACCCAACAAACTAAGACCCAAATCTCCATCCAGTCTTAGTTATAACAATACAAATCTGTGCATCCACTAGGTGATAATAAAGTGCATTGCTGTTCACCTCTCTGCAAGTGGTTCAAGTCTTTCTCAATATAAAACACTTAGGATCTACCAACACCTTGTTACAATGTACAAGTCAGCTTAGTCACATTTCTAATGTGTTACTGCACATCACAAACTCTACATCATCAGTAAGATCTTCAGTGTTTCACAGTGTTAGCACAGAGACCAGGGGAATGGAGATCATCTAACTGAAGCTGGAAAATTCATGGACACAAACACGAGGGCTTGCTGTGCTTCTGCAGACATGACAGCCTTATTTGGCAGATAAAGCACTGCTATTTTAATCAGACTATCTCCTTGTATAGGTACTCGGTTCACTCCAAATTTAATGTAAATAAAAATGTTAATTTCATGTATGACTCTTTCTGATGTGTAAGTATAGTACATAACTGTACAGTACCTTTCCAGAAGTTAAGGACATATTTTTACTCTCCTTTTACATACCTTACCTCTTCAACAACAAAGTTTTCTTGGTTTTTAGTCATTAGACTACTGCTATTACAAATTAGTTCAGCAGTACTCTAAGTGGAAGATATAATGGTGTTCTAATTGCAATTATTTTTAAAGGAAGTGATGATGCACAGGATTATCAACCGTTTATAAGACACTGCAGGTTATTTCACAGGTTAATGCTGCAGTGAAAAAGTTAATTCTGGCCATTATGCTACAAAACATTTGATGTAACTTCATATTTGCCACAAAAGTAAAGATCTACTCTTTATCGTCACTGTTGGGAAAGCTTTTTTTGGCAGTGAAATGCTGCTGTTGTGGCAGTAAATTAATATTCAAGACAACTGAGAATAAATTAGAGAAAGAAACTAAGAACTAGAAGCTACTGCATGAAAGGATGAAGTGGGAGCATTTTTGTTTGAAATAATGAAAAATATCAAGTGCCAGTGAGTACTAAGTCCTGGTTAGCCCAAGCATTAGAGAAAAGAAGGGTGCAGCAATGTGAATTGTACGAAGGTGACTGGAAATTAACAGTGCCTGGAAAAAAAGAAGAGAAATTGTCCTCTCCAGAGATTCATTAAGTCCCCACCATGACTATAAGCTCATACTCATCACAAAAGAAGTTATAAAAAACCTGTGCTGTTGCATAGTGAGATTGTTTCAACACAAGGATATACTAATTTGGCAAAACCTGTGAACTGAAGATTTGTGTAGAGGAAAATAATCTATCCAAGTATATAGGATTCTGAATAATAAGTGTAATCTACATCCTTTGAAATAAGAATGAAACATGGTCTAAGTTATTAAAAATCATTGACAAGTGCACTCTAGTATTTTATCAACACAGTATCCTGAATGGAATATAAGCTGCAGTGGAGGAAAAGGTTTGATTGAAATCCTATCTATTGAAGGAACCCCATATCATTTAAAAAAGCAAAATGGATGTGAAAGACATCTGAAGTCTTAAACTAGAAGAGCTGAAGGCAGACTGTGACAGAGATTCTGGAGCTGCTCCACTGATCCTGGTAACCTGAACGCTGCTTTGCTTCACATTTAGGTGCAATGTGGGGCTGAAAATGTGACTTTCCATAGGTTCCCTTGGTGATTTCACTGTAACTTCTTTTGAGTAAGAGATACTGAGGAGCATCCAGTTACTGCTCCACCACAGAAAGGGGAACGTGGGCTGTCACGCACATTTTGGGCCATCTCTTAACAACTGGAGAGGGTAAAAAGAGGGCAACTATACTACAAAAGAGTGAAAAGAGAGATATATGTTTTTAGGTCACAGATGAATACATATTAAGACCAGGATGGTATTACAGTAGTGCAGGACAGGCATGCAGGTTATGCAGCTACAGCATAATCTAGGGATAGCTGCCTGTTTAGATGTCTTTGTATAATCCTGACTTCAGCAAAGTAAACCTAGACAAACAATGGATTATGATTCTCTTGCTGAGCCCATGTCACCTGATAAAGCTGTTTCTCAGCCTAAAGGCTTCAAATAAGCATGAATCTACCTTGTCTGACAGCATATTTCTTCTAATGTCTACAACATCAATAATTCAAGCTGTAGCCTGTGATCCCAGGAAGCTGTGTGGGCTACATATTAAGAGGCTGTCAAAGACAGTCTCAATGCACTTCAGTTTAAAATAGACTTAAATACATACAATATATTCAAAAATGACATACATTTGTATGTCTGTCATGGGCTGAAAATCAGTCTGTGGCACAGAGACAGTAAGACCACCATTGCCTTAGACCTCTGAGAAAAGACTGCAACAAAACAAGAACTGGCATCTCCTGCCAGAAAGGCTTTACTGCAGTATCTGTAGACATAATGACTTGCAATAGCATTCAGCTGTTCTTTGTTGTAAAGGAATAAAAATTTAGTTTTGAAAATATGCAAGTACAAATCTGTAGAAATTGCCTGGAATTTCCTCCATTTTTAGCTAAATGGCTTTCATAGAATCATAGGATCATAGAATCATTAGGTTGGAAGAGACCCACTGGATCATTAAGTCCAACCATTCCTATCAAATACTAAACCATGCCCCTTATCACCTCATACACCCGTCCCTTAAACACCTCCAGGGAAAGTGACTCAACCACCTCCCTGGGCAGCCTGTTCCAGTGCCCAATGACCCTTTCCATGAAAATTTTTTTTCCTAATGCCCAGTTTGAACCTCCCGTGGCAGAGCTTGAGGCCATTCCCTCTCATCCTGTCCCCTGTCACTTGGGAGAAGAGGCCAGCACCTTCCTCTCCACAAACTCCTTTCAGGTAGTTATAGAGAGCAATGAGGTCTCCCCTCAGCCTCCTCTTTTCCAGGCTAAACAACCCCAGCTCTCTCAGCCATTCCTCATAAGGCTTGTTCGCCAGCCCCTTCACTAGCTTTCATTGCAATCTTCTCCCTCACTCCTCCATACATGTTAACCAAATCTTTTCAACACACATTGATCAAGCTATTGAATAGTTATAATTTATAACACAGTTTCAACATTCTCTTTCACTCGCTTGGACAAGTTTGTTGGCTCACCACGAGGTGCCTATGCTATTGCTGTAATAAACAAGCAATTATATGTGATTAGATGATGATTGCCTCTGTGTTTTGGGTTATAGAGGCTGAGGAAATGCCACATTTTCATAGAATCATAAAATCACAGAATAGATGACCCTTAAAGGTCATCTAGTCCAATCCCTCTGCAATAAGCAGGGACATCTTCAACTAGATCCGGTTGCTCACAGGCCAGTTCAACCTGACCTTGCATGTTTCCAGAGATGGGGCATCTACTACCTCTTTGGGCAGCCTGTTCCAGTGTTTTACCACCTGCATTGTAAAAATATTTCTTCCTTATATCTAGTCTAAATCCATCCTCCTTTAGTTTAAAACCATTATACCCTGCACTACCATAACAGGCCTTGCTAAAATATCTGTCCTCATTTTTCTTATAAGCCCCTTTAAAGTACTGAAAGGCTGCAATAAGGTCTCTCTGGACATTTTGATTGGGAGTGATTTTGTTGTTGAAAACAGTAAAGCCAAATTTGAAGCAGGATTTTTCTATTCTGGAGTAATTTAGAATACAAACACAGCAATTTGAGTGACCTGCCTTTTTGCTTTTTGAGCTCAGGGAAGAATCTTCTAGACGTTGAACCACTATTCTGCATTTAATTATAGGAAACCTGTGCTCTGCTCAAGTACTGCTATGTAACTCCCAGGAAAGCATGGAGCCGTCCAGGTCTCGGTCTGCACAAAGTGCCACCAGCTAGCACTGGAAACAGAGGGCAGCAAGGGCAATGACTGCATAAGATGTGAGCAGGCGGACTACCTCCTCAGCCTGGTAGCAGGGCTGACAGAGGAAGTAGAAAGGCTGAGGAACATCAGGGAGAGTGAACTAGAGATAGACTGGTGGAACCACACCCTGAGATCTAGGATGCAGAAGCAGAACCAGCCTCAGGGAAAGTCCCAGTCTCAAAGGGATCCAGTGTCTTCCCCCCATTAGGTTGTAGGCAAGGGCTCAAAAGGAACTAGTGAATGGAAGCGAGTCCATCAATGGGGCAGAAAACCAACTCCCTCCTTGCCACACCTCCACAGGTGTCTCTCCACAACGTATCTGAAGCTCTTGATGTGGAGGACAGACTGGAGGAAAAAGTCGGGGATGATGCATCTACATCAAAGCAAGGGCCAAGACTGCAGTGATACACATGCTGCATCCCAGAGTCCTGAAGGAACTGACCGATGTTGTTGTCAAGCCACTCTACATGATATATGAAAAGTCACAGCAATCAGGAGAAGTCCATGGTGACTGGAAGGATAACATTGTGCCCATTTTTAAAAAGGGTAGAAAAGATGACCCTCGGAACTACCAACCTGTCAACCTCACCTCTGTGACTGGGAAGATCATGGAACAGATCCTCCTAGAAGACATGCTAACACACATGGAGGATGGGGAGGTGATTAATGGCAGCCAGCATGACTTCAATAGGGGCAAGTCCTCTATGACCAACCTAGTGGCTGTCTATGATGGGGTAACCACAACAGTAGACATGGGCAAGCCAATGGATATGATCTATCTGGACTTGTGTAAAGCCTTTGACATGTTCTCCCACAACATCCTTCTCTCTAAATTGGAGAGATATGTATTTGATGGGTGGGTGGTTCAGTAGATAAGAAACTCATTGGATGGTCATATTCAAAGAGTAGTGGTCAACGGCTCAAAGTTCAGATGGAGATCCGTGACAAGTGGTGTCCCTCAGGAGTCTGTACTGGGGCCAGTGCTATTTAGTATCTTCATCAATTATACAGACAGCGAGATTGAATGCACCCTCAACAAGTTGCACATGACACCAAACTGAGTGGTGCAGTTGCCACAATGGAGGGATGAGATGTCAGCCAGAGAGACCTGGACAGGCTGGAAAAGTAGGTCCATGTGAACCTCATGAGGTTCAACAACGCCAAGTGCAAGGTGTTGGGGCAATCCCCAGTTTCAATACTGGATAGGGGGATGATGTGATTGAGAGTTGCCCTGCAGAGAAGAACTTGGGGTGGCTAGTTGATGAGAAGCTCGACATGAGCTACCAATGTGTGCTTGCAGCCCAGCAGGCCAACCATATCCTGGGCTGCGTCAAAAGAAGTGTGGCCAGCAGGGTGATGGAGGTGATTCTGCCCATCTATTCCTCTCTTGTGAGACCTCATCTGGAGTATTGTGTCCACTTCTGGCATCCTCAACATAAGAAGGATATGGAGCTGTTGGAACGGGTCCAGAGGAGGGCTACAAAGATGATCAGAGGGTTGGAACACTTCCCATAGGAGTACAGGCTGAGAGAGTTGGAGGTGTTCAGACTGGAGAAGAGAAGGCTCCAAGGAGATCTTATAGCAACCTTCCAGTACCTGAAAGGGTCTAGAAGAAAGCTGGGGAGGCACTGTTTACAAAGACCTGTAGTGATAGGACTAGGTGACATGGGTATAAACTAGAGAGGGGCAGATTTAGACTAGAGGTAAGGAATAATTTCTTCACCATGAGAGTGGTGAGGCAGTGGCACAGGTTGCCCAGGGAAGCTGTTGATGCCCCATCCCTAGAGGTGTTTAAGGCCACATTGGATGGGGCCTTGGGCGGCCTGATCTAGAGGGACATGTTCCTGCTTGTGGCAGGAGGGTTCCCTTTCCACTCAAACTATACTATGATACTATGATTCCATGATCTTGTAATCCATGGGGTGACTACATGCCCAAGGTTGCTTTAAATTAGCTCTGCCAATCAAACTCCCACTCTCAGTTCTAGTGATGCTGCTGCCTATGAATTACAGTGATATTTCCACCAACAAAGTTATTTTCAAGCAAATATATTTTGTGTTATTGCCAGCAGTACAGCCAATTTAACAAGTCAGGGCTGCAATAACTTCATAAACAATTTTTTTAACGCTTCGGTGGAATGCATCAGTCTAGTTGACCCTACTTGTCACAGACTTAAAATCCTGATAATTCAATCAAACCATTATTTCCATCCTTATTATTCTTGGATGCTGGTCATATTTGATGCCACATTGATTTTTAAGGAGAACCTTCTCTGTGTACCCTATATTTCCTAATATATGTAAAAATACACCTCTGCACAGCTTGCTGTCATATACATACACCTACCAATATACACTCTAAGGAGTATCTGCCACCTGGACAGCACTGAGTTTTTAAAATAGCTTAAAGTTATAAATCAATCTATTCTATATCTGCTGTACTGCCTACCAGAACAGAATAAATGAACCTATGTACGGCTGGGAATAAAGACAACATGTATCTAGTACATCTTGAAGATCCCACAGGCTCAGGTCTATTTACAAACCATGGGAAACTCATGACACCTATTTACTGTCATAGAGGTTTCACATGTGAATCAAGACAAAGACCTGCTATTTTTAGGGTCAAGATACTGAAAGCTGCCTGCGGCTAGGGAGGAACAGGTTCTGTAAAACCTTTTGTGACCGAAGAGGTTGGTGAAGTCTCCTTAAACTCAACACAACTCTGGGTAAATTAAAACCTTTTGTTTTGTTTTGTTTGCCTGCAGGACCTGAATAGGCAACAGTCTGAGGTTTGCTCTTTTGTTTTACCTCTGATCTGCACTTCTCAGTCAATAAGACTGCAGGGTGAAGAGACTGCAAGCCCCTGTAGTCCAAGAAAAACCATGTGTGAGACAGTGCAGGCCTCCAGACTGAAAAGCCATTGAGTTTGGGGTCACAGTATCTTTAAATTTTTTTTTCGTACTGTTAGTGTTGCTTAAATGGCTCTGGGCAACATACTGGACTACAACAGCCCACACTTGTGTATTTATTTTGCTTGTGTCATGAATTCCTCAAAATCCGCTAAATAATGTCTAGACAAGATTGAAGAGCTCTGGCCTGGGTAGCGTCACCTGTAATAACAACATGGTCTCTGCAGAGCCAATCCACTAGCTTAAGCGGCAGCAGTTTTACTTACTCACATCACCTCTGCTTGCTTCACAACAGTTAAAAGGAATCCTGGGTGGATGACACAGATGTGCTGAGCTCAGACAGGTGAGCATGTGGTACTGCAACCTGGGGAGCTGTCTTAGTTTCTCATCTGCATGTTTTACTCTCCTGCTTCAGGAATCATTTCAGTAACACCCAGATTCAATAATCGCTGGCTCCAAACATTTCAGATTCATGGAGAGCGTTAAGATTAGTTTCTCAGCTTCATTAGTGATCACATCTCGCTTAAGTCTGGAAAAAAATGTATGCCTGGTAATAACATACAAAACGCCTACCTTGGGGGGCAGGGGTCCAGGCTACAGGCTTTCAGCAGCTGTGGAGGACGGCGGCTGGTTACACACAGCATCTCATCCGCAGTCTCCCTGGTTTGTTTGTTCAGGCAGGTCACCACAGTTTCCTGGACACCTGAACACAACAACGCATGGTCACAGCCAGCTCTCCACACCTGGAGGGGCAGTCGAGGGCAGAGATGGGCCCAGCAGGGCTACATGAGACTCATACCCAGATCTGCCAGTCAAGGGGCTGCAGCCCTGGCTGCAGAGAGCAAGAAGGCTACTTCCTGCACAGCAGCGAGGTGTCTGCTACCCACATCCAAGTGCTCTGCCTGACGGTCTTTGAGGAGTATGTTATGAATGCCTACCAAAGGAAGATGCTTCTTGGCACAGTGTACCTGACTAAGTAGGGAAAACGACAGTTCCTTTCCTGCCTTCTTTGGGGAAAAGCCTTCATCTGTAACTTTTGCGATTTTCCAGACACAGTCATACATTGCTTATTGCACATTTTGTACCCTGTTCCCCAGTCAGGAGATGATCTGATCAAAACACCACATAGGTTGCTGGGCTTTTACTTGCTCTTGCTTTCATTTTCACTAGGTGTTTTGACTGCAGTGGAAAGTCTATAGGTTCATTTACCACAGCAACTCTGAACAGAAAATTGTCCAGTGCCCTCTAATAACTCATCCTTTCGCTATGAGGGCAATGAGGCTGTTGATTTGTCAGTTAAAGCAGGCTAAGGAGTGAAGATGGCCTTGACTTTGGCATGCTGTATTTTAAGAAACAGTATGATTGCCACACATGAAAAAGTAACATAAAACATGGTCAGGCAATTTGGCTGCTCTCAGTTACTCTTTTGCATCCACAGACCTGCACCTAAACTGAAGATTCAAACCTACAGGGTATATCTGACACCTGGTACAGAACAAGGGTAGCTGTTTGGAGTAAAAGAGAAGCTGGAAAATTTGGTAACTATGTTTTGTCTTAGGAAATCCTTGGTGACAATTAATTCCTTTGCATCACAAGTTTAGAAAACCAGAAAATCAAGGATTGCAACACCATGTGCCATAGGAAAAAGAACTTGGTGAAAGAGGTTCTACTTCTTGCCCAGAAGGTCTGAGGATAATAATTAGCCTGAAATTTTCCTAAAAATCCAGTCCACAATGGCTCAAGCAAAGTGAGAGTATGCTTTTTATAGTCATTCTTACTTCCTGAGTTAGGAAAATACTAGCAGAACTCATAACAACTGCATCATCTTCTCAAAACCAACAATTAATTTTCCAAAATACTTCACAATCTTTTGAAAACATAAATTTTAAAAAACCCCACAACGTTGGAAAAGCTTAAACAGCTCCAGGAGCAGTGCCACAGAATGAACAGATGATACCTTTTGCTGTACCTAATGCTAAAGTGTATGTTAGGCCTAATTATATCATACTACTCAACAGGACCAAAGTGCTGCAACTTATGGAAGTACTTCCAAAACCATTCATGGATTCCTTCCCCTTATTCTCAGTACAGGCTGAGGAGAAGCTCACAGCAAAGTGATATGTTGAGCAATTTATTGACTCTTATATGTGCAAGCCTATTCAGGGCATGCCTATCAGTTAAGAATAGGAGGCGCCTCTGCTGTCCTCAAGGTGCTGAATATTTTTGAACATATTTGACATTTTTGAACGTGGACATTAATGTTAAAACTACCAAAGACCCTGAAGTCAGACAACACTGTTGTGGGTTTTCTTCTTTGAAAGGTGGCTCCATATCTTCAAGCTGTTTTGCTATTCAAGCAATCTCCCCAAAGACTTCAAAAAATGGTGGAAAGGACAGCTCATTGAAACAATAAAACAAATGATAGTGATTTATTTCTAGGAAATAACTGAAATTTATTTCAATGAAATTCTTATACATAAACAATATGTTCTATATCATGTCAGGTTTGTTAACTTTCCAGCTCAATCATATTTTACTTTAAGCATGTTATCATATTGTGTACAGCAGAGGCATATGGATTCCCAAGGACAGATTGCTCCTGGATGCAGAGCAGTGGTGGTTCTCTAGCTGGTGGGAAATGGCACTCTGTTCAAGTTACTGGTGTCTGCTCTGCACTGATCACTTTTACAGGCTTGACAGCAAGACCAATCTGATGAAGCCAGGAGAGAAGAACTACTAATCCGGAGGTATGGAAAATGGGAAAGTACTCTTCTTAGCTCTATGGAAAGAAACCACTGACTCCTGCCGCATGCTAGTAACAGAATTCTGTTTGCTAGGGAGAAAGCTCACTCAACATCTGTATGTGCTGGATGTTTTTATTTTCAGATCAAAACGTTATAAACTGAGTGTACTCCCACAACTTCACTTTCTCTTCTCTGAAGTGTGTCACTAATGAGCTCTTGACCAATGACTATCAATTACTTTAATACTTTTCCACTGTGTTTCAGTGCTGACCATCCAAAAGTAGTTGACTATGTGGTCTTGCATTCAGCCTTTTCTCTATTTCTCAGACTGATGGTTTTGTTTATCAAATTTAGTTAGCCAAGCTCTGACACTACTACTTTTCACTTTTCAATATACAATCCATGCCTTCTGGTGAATTAATTCCTCATGATTATTCTTGTCACCTAAGTGATCTCTGATTGTACTTCCAATATAGTTTTAGTCCATCCTACCAGGAATCTACTTTGCTCATTATAATTTTCTTTCAGAGTTTCTTACTCTTTTAATCTTTTAAAAGTACTGATAGGATCAGTAACATTGCTTCATAGCATGGGTATTGAAGAGTTTCCTTCCTGAATTTAACCAGCCTGTGGTTGCTGGACTATGTATTGACAGGAGTTTCTGGCTCAAATAGCTTTTGCCAATGACTAAAAAAAAAAAAAATCTTGCTTGCTGCACCGGCAAACATACGTGCTCAGAATCACTTTCTTTAGCTTCTCCTTGAATCTTGCACTGAGTGTGTATCTCAGCACACTGACAACATCCATCCCTCTGTTTTTGGTAGGTTGATGCAGCAAATGGTTATAAGCTTTAAATCAAGGGACATGCACTAGTGTTATATGTTTTATGTAGGAAGCAAAGCAATAGTCGCAATCATCTGGCAACTCTCTGTGAACTGCTCTAAACATTGATGACTGTCAGCAAGCTAAACTAAGTACAGAAAACATTTGCCTTGTTTTCTGCTAACTGTAGGTGTTAAGTGTAACTGACAAGTACCATATCTGTAGAGATCATACTATTAACCATTCATAAAATGCTGATTGGTTTCCAGTTCTACAGTATTCTGTATTTATCTGTAGTAATACCTTTTTAAATTACCATGAAACTTGTAATGTTGTAAAAGACTGCAGCTGGAAAAATCTAGGTTTAATTTAAAAAAATTAAACATTTTGGACATATTTCTCAGAACTAGCTGGACAAAATTATAAGGCAAAAAGGATATTGGAAATCTGTGCATTAATATTCTATAACATGTGGAACCTGCGACGTTGATTAGCTTTAAGAGATTCAAAATGCCATGCCTGCTAGCTTCAGACAGTCACAACGTTAATGCTTTTTAAGCATATTTTCTATTCCACTGGGAATGGACCTGCTATGTGAGGACAATTTACTTCCAAATGTTTATGCTTTAGCAGTACAAATCAAGAGATAAAAACTAAAAATGACATGCGATTTGCAGCCTGTATTATGAGGTCACTTTAGCATTCGGCTTTTCTTTTTTTTTTTGCATGAGTGCTTTTTTGAGTGATGAGCTGATAAAAGAAAACAGAAATATGTGATACACTGATCACTCTTGGTGACAGCCTAAACCTGGAAGTCTTGGGCTAAAACATGTTGTGGGCATGTGTTTTTTTTCAGTTTTAATCCATGTTTCTTCACGTATGGTTGGACTCAATGGTCTTACGGTTGGATTCAGTGATCTGAAAGATCTTTTCCAGTGTGACTGATTCTAAATAGCTATGGCAAAGCAGTGTGTCCATGGGTGACAATTCCAAAGCACACGCTTGACAAAGGAAAGCAAATCCAGCAAAGAAACATTTTGCACTTACCTCCTCCACAGGTCTCTGAACACTCTGTAAAGCCCTCATATTCCCAGACATAGAGCTCATCAAACTCCTGTAAGCTGCTATATAGCAGCTTGATTTCTTCTGGAGTATATTTGGTAGCCTCTCCGCTGCAGGGACCACTGTAACAGGCTCTCTGAGATACAGGTTTGGGACCTTCACATTCATCAATGGGCAAGTCAGCCACAGACTGAGAGAAGGAGAGGAGCACTTGACATTTCACAAGCCGCACCTGGCTGCCCACTCCACAGGTAACACTACAGGTGGACCAAGCCTCGGGGATAAACCTGTGAGAGAAGGAGAGGAAGGCAAGATGTGTCTATGAACAGTTAGGCAAGCAAAAGCTACACAGTCCTGTCCAGGCCAAATTCTGTTGCATGAGAAACAAATGCTTCACTTCATCATAGGGCTACTATGAAACACACATAAGAACCATGACACATTGTAGACAACTCAATGTCAACAGTGGAAAGGCTGTGGAGTACTCATGTGGAGTGTCTCCTTATATTCAGGAAGAAAGACACATGCTTAGAGCACCTGCCTTGATCCTAAAATATTTCAGTGCAAGGCACCCTGCAGTCTCCTTATGTAGATTACAGTTATGTCATTAATAAATATTGAAAAGGCTGTTGTTACCTGCTAGTTGCAGTATTACCAGAAAAATAATTTCAACTGTAGTTTCTGTACTGCAGTAACCATTTTTAAGCCTTAATTTGAAGGCATAAAAAAGGTAAAGTACACATAATTTTCTCGCACCCCACCTCCCCAGCGTATTTACTTTCCCTTCTTATTAAAAAAAACGCAGTTTCCATTTCTGTCCTGGATTTCACTGGATGTTGCTCTTGTTTCACCGATTAGGAAATCTTACCTGCTCCAAATTTTTGCCTCTGAAAGTCCCTACAGGTCCTTCAAACTTAGCTGTCTTTTTTTCTTTTACTGATATTTCTGAGTACTAATTTAATGAACAAAAGTTTTTTGTGATTGGATCAACTGCCTGACAGAAATCTAGGTCTTTCAGAACATAATCATATGCATTAGCTAAATCTATCAAGTAAATGAGAGCTTACAGGATATATTTTTTATTACAACATCACTATCACTAACTGTATACCTCTCTGTCTGGTCTTCACTTAGATAGGACACACCAGGCTTGGACAGCTTTGCCCAGAGCTGGAGGCAATACACATCTCTGTCTCTGCTATGGTCTAGGGCTAGTTTGGGCTACAGGAAGTTAATTTCTCACCTTGAGAGTCTCATGAACAATCTGGCAGGAAGAAAAAGAAAATTTAGTTTTGTGATCATCATATTTGAAATAATTTTTACATATTACTTTTTCTCATCCACTGTCTTTCTCTAGTTCATAAAAGAACTTTCCCTTCACTCTTTTGTTAAAAATAGAATTCAAACCCCAAAAAGAAACCCGATCTTCCCTCTATGCACTTATGTACCAGGATCCCTGAACAGAACAGCATAGTCTCCTACAGCAGAGAGTATGTATCTCTTTATCCACTTTTTTGCAGATCTTTATAACATCTTGTTATAAACCTGATATCCACTGCTAACACTATACATAGGAAGTCATAGAAAGGAAAGAAATTAATTGTATACATTAGTCAAAATTTGAAACTGCTACAAAGACCACAAAATTTCTTTCTAGTGTAAAGCCTTTGAGAAACTAATGATGCCAAGTCACTCTATTTCTCTGCTCTGAGAGATTTTATCTTAAAACATTTATCTCTCTCAACAATGATATCCTTCAGATTATGGTCTGTAACAGTACAGGAGGGACACTCATACTCTTTTCTCCAAGCCTGTGCAATTGCTGTAATACTACTTTGAAAATCTTCTGTTACAATTTGAACATCCATGTCAACCACTGTGATTAAGATATTTTGATCTGTTTAAATGTACCACTTCTTGAAGTGACAAACTAAGAGGCAGAAATCCTAATCAGGTTACAAAAACAATGCATTGTTTTATTACATTTTTTAACATTGTTAATTGTTGCATAATTTTGCTTTGCTGAAGAGCTGCTCTATTCCAAACCAAAAGCAATGATATTTTGCCAGGTATTAAAATTACTCCTTTAGAAAAACAAGAGATATTTCATATAGTAAGAATTTTGCACATGATGAATAGTACTCTTACAAGCACAGGAATGAAAGAGAAAAGACACAGAAGGGAAGCAAGAACATTATTAAAGCAAATTGGATTCTTTTTGAAATAAGGCTTGATCTATAAATGCCACATATTGTATTATTTCACTCTAGTCAGCAACTCATAATGAAAACACTGCAATACTTTCACTCTCAGGATATTATGTTTTATTCACCTTTCTAGGCCCAATTCCTACAGTTTAGGTAACAAATCTGAAAGTGTAATTTAATTCAAAAATTAATTGGCTGCTAAAGAGGGAATTGGTAGATTCAAAAAAGTTGAAAGCAGAAAAAAAGGGGAAAAAACAAGAAAACTCTGCAAACAAAATCTCCATATACAACTTGTCATTACTGAATATTTATGTAATGTGGATGTATAATATAAATATACAATGGTTCTGAATTTTGCATCATCCTAAAACCAGGAAATTACAGAGGCTTTCAGATATCTTTGTGTGGTCATTAATGATAAATGGCAAATGTTGAGCACAAATTACAAAAAGTATGTGAATAATAAGCAGTCAGTTCCATGTGTTTAAAGTCATTTGTTCTGCATATAGTGTACCTCCCACTGTACAGCACTGTGCTTTTATGTATGCTAACATCTGGCTCTTCTCTGAAAATGGAAATATTGGAATAGATGTACTGAAAAGTACGTTTCTTAGAAAACAGGAAATGATGGAGGTATTTCAGTTGTCATTGCATATTTTTTATTCAAATCCCTCTGCAATAACAGTCCCTATAGTAACCCTGACAAATAAGAAAAGGGCAATAACTAGTTCTAGAAACATGGCAGCATAGTAGCTCTCAGCCAGAACCCAATTGTGCTAATACCAGTACAAATTCTTTTGAAAAAAGTGCCTCTTCCCTCAAAGAGATTACACTGAGTATTTCATAGCTCTTATCATACTTCTCAAGAGATTCACATGTTGCCGTTGCATTAAAGGTCATCTTTTATTCCTCTGCACAGACATGAAAATGCTTCTTCCCTGAAGGAAAAGTACTGCAGTGACCATATTCTAGGAGCCCTGATGAATATTTTAAAGAGAAGTCTTTTGCACCTGTTTTAGAGATATCAATACTAGGTGGAGAAGTGAAAGCTAGAAGGAAGGAAAACCATGACCTTGCTTTGTTATGACTGACTTAACTGTGTTTGCCACTATTCAGCTGCTGGAGTGCTGACTATATTACAGCACCCAGCTGTGGGATAGGTGAAGGGGCTCTCTGCCAGTCACACCTCCGTCCTATATGGGCAGTGCTCTCAAGCTGGAAAAGAAAAAGGGCTGGAATGAAAGCAGTGAAAATAGATGGTGCTTGTACACAAATGCCTATACCTGTTTCCTTGACACATAGTCACTTTTATAGTAATGGACTAGCAACCTTTGCCTATTATACAAAAATCCCTGCAACATAGTGAGCTCTGGATTTAAAAGATTGCATTCAGCTGAAGGGGCTATTTTTGCAACATTTTGTCATAGGCACATTAGTCTGCACTAGGCTGCATAATGTGTTCTGGGAACAGAGTAAAAGAAATGTTATGTCACTGATGCTGATGGACTTCTTCAGGAGTCATTCAGGTGTGGTACTGAGCTAGTTTTGGCTTATTGCTTTTGTTCTTTACTACAATCACTGAAAATACATTTTAAGGAAACATTAGTATGACAGCAAAATCAACTCACCATATTTGTACATAAAGCACTTACATAATATATTAGTCAAACTGAAATATGCAGCAGTTCAGCTTTTAGTTTGCACATCTAATGGACCAGCAAGTACAACTGAACTGCAGTTGTTCACAGAATTTCATCCACACATGAAACACTGGGTAGAAACCACTTGCCCAGCTCAGTTTTGAAAGATATTTTGGATTTGTAGATATTATTATTCACATTCATAGATGAGGACTCCCCCTTTAGAAAACAGTGTGTCTGATGTTTTTAAAAAACTTCCTCTCTTTAGATTATATAAAGGGAATGTATTTAAAAACCTAGTTTTTCTAGACTAAAATGTGCTATGCAATGATCACTTGCATGTCAAGGAAGAAAAATGATGTCAAAATTTAATTTGAGAATAGCAATGACAACAACAGTACTTAGTCTTGGTTTAATGATGTATTTTTCCTTCACACTCTAGGCACAGCTAAGGACTGGTGTACATTCCCCTCTGCATAGCAACATATACATAACTGGGGAAGTCAGAAGAAGAGAAACACAAATTCAGAGTTAAAGTTCAGTAACAGGAGACCTGCCATAGCAGGTCATAGTGGGTTCAGCATGAGACTCATTAAGAGTCCTGCCAAGTTTTGTGAAGATCTCCAGAACACTTGATGCACACAGCCTCTTCTTTCTAGGACTTGAGTTCCTACAATATGTGTTATTAAGAGAAGAAAAAGTATGCATAAAGATTAATGTCCTTTGAGTAATGGAGAAAAATGTCTTAATTTCTTAATTTCTACTTACTTACGCTTCCTTAATTTTTATTGCTGAATGCTTTTCTTTAGTCCTTTATTAAGTAAACCCATGGTTCTGACAAAGCCTACAGTTTTGAGAACTGCACATACCAGCAAGACTGAGTGCTCAAAGGCACGGACACCCATTTATGAAGGCACTTAAAATCAGATACTGCTGGTGAAATAAAATTCTCAGTGGCTTGTTCAAAAGCTTACAGATTTTCTGTGATAGATTCAGGATCTGAGCTCAGACTTCCAGACTCTTTGTCTCGAGCTGAAATGCAAAACTGTTGTTTTTCTCCTGGAGAGGCCACCTTTCTGTAGTGTTTAAGGTATGGATAATACCGCAGTATGGTCACACACAGCACAGGGTAGCTGCTGGTGCCACTGTTCAGAGAAGTGAAACAGAGGTCATGACCACTTGTCAATAAAATCTCAGGACTCAATCTGTATAAGTAATAGCACCAGAGCCAGCTGCATAGATCCAATTCCAATCTGACTGATTACCATCTGTCCCATTATAGTTTCTCTTCAGTTTAGTTTGAATGTGACCTTTTCCTTCAGCTTTGTATCAAACCATTCTATGCTGCTGGTGCTCTCAATAAATTCAACACTGCCTTTCTCCCCTGGGAAAGATAATGGTTTCTGCCCAGTACAGACATTACACATAAATTCTACGTAGTGATGACTGTCTAAAGGGGCTCATTGAATTAACAGATAGAAATAATTACCTAATGTTAGGCTACTGCACTGCTGATCTTCCCTATGACCAACAACATACATTGATTTTATTTTTGCCACTAGATATTAATATGAAGACATTTCTCAAAACTTCTTTCTTCCTCTTCACTGCATGACATTGAAGTGGACAAGCAACAGCCTAGTAGTTGATAGTATCTGTGTATACCCTCACTATTCTTTTTGGCAATCAAAAAATCATAACACGCTTTCTTTTTAAAGTGAAACATTTGTAGAAGTTTTAAAATTATTTATTGACCTGTGAATCAGGTACAAACATCATGATGGGAACTATTTAATAAAGAAAACCAAAATAAAATAGCTTACATGTCTCTGGAAACATCAATACCTACTTAAAGGAACAAGGAAATATTGGGTGATTCTACCACACTGGCCTCTCTGTCCATAAGCAGTTCCCTGAGTCCTTTGTCACCTGACTGATGAATGCCAGGAATTTCCTTCTGTTTTTTTACTAAATCAGCTCCATCATTACGAAGGTGCCATCTGGCATCCAGATATTATTGTTTGCCCTCTTCCCCCTTGCCCCCCACTCCTTTTTATGGCTAGCACCAGGGTTATTTATGGCAGTATGTTAGAAGCTGGGTATGATGTTAACATTTAAAAACATTTTTTCAAGAGTTAGAGACAGAAATCTTTTAATCAACCCCTCCACCACCCATGAAACTAATCTCATTATACACAGAAAAATCCAAGCTTTTTTTAATCATGACTAGTGCACTTTCTGACTAAGGCTGTCATGCTGTGCTGATGTAATGAGCTCCAGTGAAAGAGGTCAGACACAAAGATACTGTGGCTTCTCCCTCAGACAATGTATTTCTAAGGCTTGATGAATGGTCATGTCAGAGGTGTGCAGCAATGGAAGAACAGTATGTATGACATTACAGGACAGCAAGGACTGCTCACCTTAAATCTTTGTCCTAACAAATATTATTATACTTTGTTACGAACCTGCAGTATTTCATAGTAGTTCTGCCAGCAATTAATATTTAATTGACCCCAGCTAGGGGTGCACCAGGTCAGACAACACAAACATAATTATCCCCTCCAGCCATAAATTAGCTATACTGGGTAGGATTAATTCTCTGCACAGCAGAACTGATGAAGACCAATTTAATATGGATTTACATTTGAAGGCTGAGCGTGTAAGTGAATTCTCTCGCATCTCTCAAAGACCAAATTCCTTTAGAAACTTTTCTTTCAACTAGGGAATTGTAGGATGTTAATTTTATACTTAGTCATTTAGTTGAGTGACATGTGGAAAATACTGCCACTGCATTTCCTAGTGAATATTGACCAAATTTGACAGAAGGGTAAAAATTCTTTGTGATAACGTTATACCTCTGTCAAATTCAATTAAAAGGAATAAATTCAGACACTAATGAGAGAAAAGGAAGGCAGCTGACAGATAAACATGTACAGATGAAATTAAACTGTGAAACTTGCTTCTTTTAGAAATTTGCAAATAAATAAATAATATCACGCACTACATGAGGAATAAAAATGAGGTGTTTGCTGTTCTACCAACACACATTAGAGACTGAGCACAAATTACAGCTAGAAGGACAGTGTAAAAAAACGTGTCTGACTTTATAACTCATACTATGTAACTTCATAAGAAAAATCGTGTTCAACATCAAGTCACAAAAGTTACACAACAGCGATATATATATTCACAAATTCAAGAACTCAGTGTACAGAGGAAATCTGGAAATTTTCAGCTTTACCTTTTAAACTTACAGTTAAAAGTAAAATTTGAGAAGGACAAGAGAGTTGCTTAAAGATAGGGCCTGCTTTATCTGCCTGAAGAATGAGAAAGAATAAAGGGGACAGTTGTAGGGCAGGAATGGTCTGCTGGCTACAAAGAATGACTCTGTATGTAGTGGAGAACGTAGGCGTTGACTTTATGGCATATGAAAGCTTGGGAATAACCTCAGATGAAGTGTAGGAAAAGAATGAGTCCTTACTGACATGTGCCTAGTGCAGTCATGCAAATGGTAGTTACTGCACCAATACAGAATGAACAGGAAAACCACATAAGAAGAAAAATGCTGAAGAAAATTCCATTATCCCAGCTTCAAGCAAACATGACCATGAACACACAACACTGCCTCTTCAGCACCTGGCTTAATGTGCCACTGGACGCCTTCTGCTGTTCCTCCTGCTCTACAACTGCTTCCCTCCCACTCTATTCCACTTCTCCTCTGCCCTTTGTTACCTCTCAGCTGAGTGAAGGAGTGGGGCCTCAAAGTAAGCCCACCCTGGCTGACTGGCCCAACCCCCATCTTCAAACTTTGCACAGCCAGCTCCACTCTACTGAATCAGAGAAAAGAAGTGGCTTCCTCAGGAGGGGAAGCAAGCGATTAGAACTGGGTTTTTTACAAATTCTGATATGTTCTCTGAAAATATTTACAACAAAGTAACATGCTACAACAGTCTTAAGCATAAGACAGTAAGACTTAAATTGACAGTCAGCAAAACAGTTGGCGACTTCACACTCTGTCTTACAACAATTAGTGCTTGATCAACACTCTAAAACTCTTGACTATTCTAGCCCTGAAATCAGCATGCATCGACACTCTGAACTGATTATTCATCTCTTTTAACATGTGGTTGATAGCCTCACATCTGTCAGCATGGCTGGCCATGGAGTATTACACAGTGTCTCTGTACAGCTGCAGAAACACAGGCCACAAGGTGTTTTATCATGTAATACAGCTTGCTTTTCAACTAGTCAGTGTGTTTGAAATCCCTACATAGCTGAATGAGGACAAGTGATGCTATATGACTGGCATCAAAATTGATTGTAGATTGTATCTTTGTGAGCTTGGAATACTTTATCTCCTTTTTTTTCTTAATGTCAGTACATGCCCTTTTTCAATCTAATAACCACCATCTAAACCAAATAATGGTTTAATGTTAGACATTAATGAAAAACACTATTAACAGCGAGGCACCAAAACTAATTTTATTGTGGCCATTTGCTGTTCCAGGTTGCTGTCAACAGATTAGATATTCTGGAACAGTATACAGATGGCTGTTACATTTTAGAGACAAAGACTGCATGGACGACCCTTTGAGCACAAGTTTTCTGAGTTCTTATTTGGTCTTTCTGTCTCATGCCTCATCACTAAAGATCATTCCAAACTAAACACCAGGCATGGATACCTCTGAGCTTTGGGAAAGATTGCATGAAGATACTGGCTTCTTCCCTTTTATTTTAGCAGTTAGTCAATACATATAAAAATCTATACTTGAAATTACTTCAATGTCTCCTTAATTTGTCATCAGTCTGCTGATCTGTCACAGGCTCCCAGAGTTGGGCTTTGCAGGGAGAAAGAAACGCACAAAACATCACTCCATGGCAGAATAAACCTAGTCAAAACTGCACCCCACTGTATTAATATATTAGTATCCCACTGGTATCACTGGAGTGTTGCATAAGATGTGGTAAAAACATTAAGATATCCTTGCAGAACAGGGGCTTTATTTCAGGAAAGCAGTGAACTATAAAGTAAGGAGAAGTCACAGCTGCACTTGAAACATTTCAAAGTTCTCAAATCTTGTTCCATTTATATCTCTCAAGATCTAGTTTTAATATCACAAGTGAGTTTTCCAGATATGTTATTAAAACACATGGTAACATGATAAACAAAAGCCTCTTCATCACTCCCTGCAGGTTATGCCTACTGTTTACAAGCCCTCTCTTGTTAATATTTTAAAGTACATAAACTTATTTAAAACTGCATATATTTTGTATATATTACTACACTCTTTTTCTACAGTAGCATTAATATTCTTCACAAAATTTATCTAAAAAAATGTTGATGTAGCAAATTTTTTCAGCTACAACCACATTTTAGTATGATTCCTTTTGATAAACTTCCCAATCATGCATCTTTTTTTTATGAATGCTTCCAGGGGTTATTTACAGTTTGATGGATGCATATTTAGCCAAGTTGTTAAATATAATCACAAGTAAAGTCACAAGAAAATAAGCTGTACTTACAAATGAAGAATATATTCACAAATATTGAATTTTCCAAGCCTGAATTAATCAACACACAAACCCTATGAAACTCTGGAAACAGCTAAACACTGCATTAAATTACACGTGATAGCTTCTCCTAATATACATACACATAAATGAATATGTGTGTATGTATATGCATGTATAAATGTGTAAATGTATACATGTATGTGTATGTATTTTTGTATATATATGGCAGCTGGATTAAAATAACTTTTTTAAAGGGCTTTATTATATATGTTGCTAGTTTAATTTCAGCATTACAGTTTCAAATTACTTCAGCTCAGATCAACCATGCCAAACCTGCAACTCTATTGAAAAAAGCAATGTTTTTTAACCTAATACACAGCTGCAGTTGCAATAAAAAATGCCATGTACTTTGCCATGAGGAACTAGATATTGATTAAAGCTGTGTACAGAGGTTACAAGTATAGCAGGCATTTCCAGAATTAAAAAATCCAAAACATAATCATAACAGTATTTTTAATTTCTAAGCCTCATTGCTAAAGGTTTATTGGTACAACAGTTTTATTGTAGCTTCCTTTTCATTGCAATTTTATTGGGCTAAGGTAGATTAACTATCCATAAATAACAATAAAACTCAATTCTGAATGAAATTCTGAGCATCTTCTAAAAGCACTTATTTTTTCTAACTTCTTCTGCAGTCCTACTATTAATGAAATGAAGCACACTGAGAATCTGCTAAAAGGTATTTTCAATCACATTCTGTGAAGAAGCTGACTATACGAGGTCAGCTTCATATAATAAAATTTTCTTATTGATACATTAAAAAGGGAGGTATCAACCCTAAGTAGAAGTGTTCTTCTCCATCTTTTTACTGTAATATCTTTTTCTTCAGTCTTACCTGCAACTACCTTACACCCTCCACCTCTTTCTAACTTGATGGCAATTTTTTCACAAAGCAGGAGACTAGTGCATAGGGAAAGAAAAAATGAAAAATGGCAGACAAAATGAGTTAATTTTCATTTATTTAGACGGAAAATGTACAGTGTCTATCACTTCAGGCAGCCATAATACAAGGGAACTGTTAATGTATGTAAGTAGGCCAACCTGTAATCCATGAGGGTCTGCAGCAGGAGGAAGAGCTACTAACAGGGTACATGGTACTGCCTGCTATTCATGTTGCAAAAGTGGCTAGGCAAAGAACATGAAATAGCTAGAAAAGCAGAGAGGGGAAAATCCTTGAAGTTATCATGTAAGTGATGATAAGGCAATCCAAACCACAGGGCTAGGTATATTTTTTACTAAAGTTAATTAATTTTATTTACTGTTGCTACACTCTTCCTATGGCAAGAGGTGAGGGGGAATCAACGTTGGCTGCCTTCTATTTTATCTCTTACTTCATAGGGTTATTGTGAGAAAAATTAATGTTACTGAGCTGCGGAGATACAGTGGTAGTGTATATACACATATACATGTAACTATGTAGGTAGACAAATTCTCACTACAATATTATTTTAAATGAATTTAAATAAAATATGTATATATGTGCCCAAATTACGGCTGCATTTGCCCTCTTGAATTCTGTCTCTTCATATCTAAGTGTGACACAGGCTTAAACCCATTGGTTTCCACAGGTTTGGGGTTAATCTTTACAGTTTAATGAAATCCAAATACAATTTCAAGAGACTGCTTGATATAAGCAAATTATTAAGACTTACGATGGCTCTTCAGACACTACTGCTCCTTCCTCCAGCTCCTGAGCCTGCTTAGACCATGGCAACTTTGCTTCCACAAGAAGTTTTTCTATGGAACAAACACAAGCACGTGAAAATAGGAAGCATGCAGTTATGTTGCTACGTGTGCCAGCCTCCCCTTTCTTGCCGACATTGCTTGTCATGCATGTGTGGCTTCATCCACATGGAAGCTGTGCACAAAGACGAAAGGGAGAGTAAGAAGAGCAGAAGAGAGAGGACGTCCCTCACCAACGTAACACAAGGTTTTGTGGCCAGACATTTCACTGTTTCAGCTAGAAGGGCTATGATGTTCTACAGTTAGAAAGGCAAAGTAATTCACTTTTCAGACTATACAACTGAGCTGTAAAAGCAGGCATTTCGCAAAGTATTTTTTGAAGAGAGACTTGCAAGTGTAACAGGCTTCCACTGACACTGCAAAGGCAAAATATAAAAAATCCCTGTGTTTACCCTTAAATTTTAGAACTTCAGAAGACACATTAAGATTGTTTTTGATAGATTACAAAAAAGGAAGAAAATCTGATATGATGAGTGATACCACAGAAAAACAAAGGAACGTTAATAAAATTGCTCAGCTATATTTTTCTACTTTAAGTTTATCAGCTCATCAGCTATGTGGGTTTTAAAAAATGAGCTTGATACTTTTGCTGTCATTTCTGATGGAGAACAGCAGAGCTGCTTTTCTTCTCTTCCAGGATGTGTGCAGTGTAATGAGCTGCTCTGCTCTGGGG
This sequence comes from Clamator glandarius, assembly GCA_033459285.1. Lineage (NCBI taxonomy): Eukaryota > Metazoa > Chordata > Aves > Cuculiformes > Cuculidae > Clamator > Clamator glandarius. Next base: position 394,081 of record JAUNZM010001490.1, on the reverse strand, counting down.
AGGGCAGGGCCACGTTGCTTTGTGAGCCAAACTCCACTTTCATGTGGTGTCAAAATAGGGTATTTGAGCTAAAGGCAGTGAGGTAATTTCAGCTCTACAGGGGAATAAAGCAAGAACAAATTTGGCACTATGATTTGAAAAGGAGGTTTGTATTTCAACAAAATGTTCTGGGCTAGGATCAGGGGGAAAAATGCAAATAAAATGGAGTGAGACTTAAGACCACTGAGGAGAACCAGTAACAAGCCTATTTGCCACTTCCAAATCACCTAAGCCTTTTGGGATTATATAATGCACAGAATTGTACTCATCAACGGGAGCAGATTAATGTCATTCAGAATAATCAGGAATTTTCTGTGACTGTTGTGCACAATGGTGAGGGTTTCACATACACAGACAAAGTTTCCCCTCAATTGTACCACAGAGGAACAACTTAGAACTTGCTTTCTCAGCTACTGAAACTTTCCTTGAAGCAACTTATTAGTTGAGGAAAAAGAGGACAGTAACATAGAGTAACTAAGCCTCTTTCTCATAAATAGTCTGCCAAGTTCTTACCCTAATGTAGTGCTATTTAGGGATGAATATTTGCCAGCACAGCTCTTACTTTAATTTGTATTTTACCACATTTGTTATCCAAAATACGTAGGAAAACTTTCTGTTCATATGTTCTGCAGCTTGTTTTATGAGTTTTGAAAGCTCAATATTACTTCAGTGCTTTTTTGCTTGGTTGCAGGTGCTTGTAAAAAGCTAAAGCTCTTGTGTACTGTTGCCTGTTATGTGACTTTTAAAATAACTTTTCTTTTTTTAAAGGTGTAGTTGATTATCATATACACTGTAAAATTTGTTAGAGGATTAGAAATGTTAATATTGTACAGTGTGATTTGACAAAAAAAAATCAATAAAGAGCACTCCTAGCACAAGTTAAGGAGGAATTTTTATCTTTGGAGATTTAAGTAAAATCTCTCCTTTTAAATAACAGTTCCAGTAAAAACATTTAAAGCCTATATTACACAGAAAGTTGAATGCGCCTTCTCTATTAAAACTGAAAATCATTACTCAATCCAGGGATAGCCTATTTTTCCCATTATTGGTATAAGGACAAAGTGCCTCAGTGCTTGAATAAATTAAAATGAAATAAATTACCTAAACTATTTGAATTATATTTTTGTTTAGCACAACGTGTTAACTGGAGAGGGAGTTCCACATCTTTCATCTTGCTGCTTCAGTCAACTTTATATTAATCCAGCTCCAAAAAGAAAAAACGTGCTATGATTAAAACATTCAATAGAGAAGAGGAACTTTTTCACCTCTACTGCTCTAGATTCTAATTCTAGATTTGCGAAATAAAAACTTCCAGCACATAAATAGAATAATTTGGATTGGTAGAGATGTCTAGATATCATCTGGTTCAAGTGTCTTCTGAAAGTACGATTTAGCCTTCAGATACATGGATTTTCAAACATTACCACTTGCACTACAACAGGATGACTGTGAGAACTGCAGAACCAAGACGAGGAATGCAAGTAAGTCCAAGTAAAAGAGTATGCTTTTCCTACGACTTTCCATCTCATGGGAAAATATGGAAGAAAGAAATAACTGTCTACAATCCTGTTCCAGTGCTTGATAACCTTTTCAGAGAAGAATTTTTTCCTGATAACTAATCTGAACCTCCCTTGGTGAAACTTGACACGATTTCCTCTTGTCCTATCCCTTGTTACCTGGGAGAAGAGACCAGCATTCACCTCACTACCTTCTTTCAGGTAGTTGTAGAGAGTGAAAAGGTCTCCCCTCAGCCTCCTTCTTTCTAGGCCAAGCAACTCCAGTTCCCTGAGACACCTCTACAAGGCTTCTTCTCCACCAGCCCAAGCCCTGCGCTGCAAAGGGCAGCATAAGACTTGATCCAGAGTTAAGATGGTACTGTGTCACAAGAGTGAGCTTCCAGGAAACAGCAATTTACTTTATTCCCAGGTAAGTCAAATTGGAAGAGGCGTTTTTACAGATGCAGTCAAATAAAGCTTTCCTGTCTAGTCTTGCACCCTTCTTGGGTTTCCTAGGCAGAAGTCAGTTGTGGATGGTTTGCAACGCCCGATTCTTTGGTGTCTTGCTGCATTTTGCATACACTGTATGCTGCAGGCTGACAGAATCTTGCTTTACCTGTGTTCTGAACACTATGAACAAGTAGAGCCAAAAAAAGCAGCTGACTGAGCCCAAACCCACTGAATCTCTGTCTGATCCTCAAGGCCATGCTGACACACACAGAGACTTTTTTTTCATCATGGAAAGTGGACAGAGTGAGCTTATGTCAGCTAGTAAAACAAGATGCAAAGATACCTATCCCTGCCCAGCAGCCACAGAAAATTCCCACATGTAGATAAATTCAAATCTTGAAACTTGGCAAGTGCACCCATTATCAGCCACTGAGTGCAGAAATTAAAAATCCAAAATGTCACCGTTTAACCTTGGATGAGCCTGAGGTCATAGGACACTTATTTCACAGGGCGTCATAATAAGTGCTCTTAATATCTATCAGGATAGCAATTAATTTTTTAAAAGGATTTATATTTTCTTATGGGCAGATCTAAGTCTCCAGCTTAAGGATATCAAGTTCATCTACATTGCTGTAGTCTAGAATTTTCTATAAGTCAGTCAGCATACAGATACAGAGGTCGTATCAATAGAGCTGCACACACACACAAACACATGCATGCTTATATACCCATGGAAACAGTCAAATTCCTGTGGCTGATGCACCTGGCCACTGCCCATTAATCCAATTAATTCTTCGGGACTTTTTCTAGTATTCCCAACCCAATAAGAACATCCAAACAGCTCGAGAAGTATTTTCTTCTTCTCTCAACCCAGTATTACTCTCTATCTAAGGCCCAAGTCAAGAAACATTTTTATATAAATTCTGAGTACTCCTTGCTATAAAACACTTAAAATCGGCTAGCCTGCCAAATTTTGCAGCCTTGCTAGTAGGAGGAACTTGATATTAGAATATATTATACAATGCTTGCATCTGACATATTTCAAGTTCCAAGTTACGAATATGTAATTTAAAATTATGGTTACATTTATCTACTATAAATGTTATTTATGTATTTAATTCCTTATAAAATACAGGGCAAATTCAGCTCACATACAATCAGTGAGGTCTAACTTCCTTAGATTACAGTTAAATTTATGTTTATATTGCTTGGTCTGCTAGATCACAAATTAGCAGTGAAAACCTCTGAGATTCTAACAAAATGGAAGGGGCCAGCATCCACTCCAAGCTGCTACCAGGCAGATTGGAATAGGAATGGCAGACCTAAAATGTGCAAATTCACAGTTCAAGGAGGTGGAAACAGTGCTACTAGCAACACACCAAAACTGCTAAAGATAGAAGAGCTCTGAAAATTTTATGAGAACCCTTCTGCCTCATTACCTTTAGGTTTGTAGCAAGGAGTGGGTACAATGCATTCTTCTTTTATGTGTGGCTTTGTTTTAAGGCTACAGCCCCCTGTATGCACCCCTCTGTGATCAATGCAAAGGACCACACGGTATCTAAGTCCTTGTCCACAGGTCACAGTGCACTGAGGAAACAAAAAAAAAGAAGAAAAAAGGTGCATGTGATATGTCACATGTGTGATAAACAAAAGGGAATAGGAAAGAGAAGTATGTGTACATCAAAGACCAAAACATGACGCAGAAAACCCCAACTCTGAACATAAATTAGTCATAATCTTTGGTAGTTATGGATAAGGTATAAATTTGACACATATTTTTGCCTTTTTGCTCTGCACTTTTACTTGAGTTGGACTTTTGCTGCTGAATTTCTCTTGTAGTGTCTCTTTCTCAGCATTGGCTATTTGGCTTTTGGCCATCTGTCCCATACTGGACTTGCTCAGTAACACGCTGTCAGTTTCATCAGGAGCCACTCTGCTTTGCTTGGACAAAGTACTGGGGCTTATGGGTTAACAGAGGTGACACTCAGCTATTCTGGAACATGACACCAAACTGAATGGGAAAGTATTTAGGCTTTATTCCCTGAGACACTTTCTTAAGTCTTTTTTTTCATTTATTTTTTGTAAGGTACATCAATTTTTACTCCTATACAGATTGTTTTAGAAGAGGTTCACAGGAAAGGATCAAAATTGCCAACCAGCGGGTAGCACTAAGAATACTACCAATATTACTTCACTCTTGAATTGCAGCTTTCATCTAGAAAACATGAAACACTTTGCAATCAGTCAAGGACACCTCACCTGTAGGTGAGCTTGCTAAGATTCTAAAACCTATTTAATTTCAAGAGAAACTGGGGTGAGAAGTTACATTCAAGATTAAGACTATGTCCAACATCAAAGTACTTTCCTGCTTTGGTAGAAAGACATTTTAAAAAAAAGATATTTTCTTTCATACAGAAGAAAAAGTGAGTCAGGAACAGAAAATACGAGCATTAAAGAGCAGAATCATTTGTGGCTTTACTTATTTCTGTAAATTTCTCAGAATTCATCATAATTTAAGGCTGAAAAGCTGTAAAAAGACATACATGCTTACTGGTTTTGTTCTACTAATTTAATTTACATTCCCAGTATATTATTACTAGAAGGTCACTAATAAACATTACAGATCTCATTTGTTTTTCCATCATTGTCTCCAATCATATTAATATTAACACATTATTCCTGAGAATTTACTTTGCAGTTAGACAAATAGCATAATTTAAAACAGAGGTCATGGTAATAAGGAAAGAAAGTTGTGTATGTTCCTACTTCACCAAGCTCACTGAACTACAATTAAAAATGTACTCGTACTGTGGTAAATACAAAACCAACAAAGTTAAGCTGATTACCGGAGACCATTCCTGAGCAAGCCACTTTGGGCAGTCAAATATATTGCAAGGCTGGATAACAGGCATCTTTGGAGTATACATGCATTTCCATTCTTCCACGGGGCTGATATGCCCCTGAATGTCTTCTTCCACACACGAGACACTGCGGCTTTGAAGGCCCCCTCCACAGGATGTGGAACAGGCAGTCCAGGGTGTACTTTCCCATCTGGAGAAAAACAAAAATCCAGTGCAGAGAGGCATCATGAAAAGAAACCCTCATTGCCCCCACATCCACTTGCACCCCCCAAATGCATAAAGGGCTGCCTGCAGGAAGGTTATTTTTCTAATTAATGCCAGTAAAAAATAATTTTATATATATATTCATAAATAGCCAAAACAGCAATGCGACCTCTGGGCTGCTGTCTTTAAGTCACAGATTAGTAACATAAAAACTCCTGTCCCCAACTAACTCAGTGACTTCTACCACAGAAACTCTAAATACTTTTAACTTAATTCCTTTAATTTAATTGATGGGATTATCATGTCTCACAATTTGTCATCTTGTAAGGAATCTTTGTCACACATCACTGGAAGATTAGTGTGCCCTGTAGCTGAAGCTCCTTTTGCAAAAACACACAAGGAAATAGCAGTGTTTCTTTCCAAGAAAACAACTGAATTGGAGTAAAAAAAGAAAATGGAAGGAAATTACCTAAAAGAAGATGCGATTATACTCATAGGATACTTGGCCTCTGATAGATAAATCACGTAGGCCGTATTTCCTTACAGCTGAGGCAGTGAGGGTAACTGAGAAACCACCTTTTCTCAACATGTGCAGTTTGAAAACGTAAAGACAAATCCACAGAATGATGTTTATATTCTGAAAAGCTATGCATACTTGTAAGAATAATCCTTTTTTTTTTTTTTACAGTGATTCATAGACAATAATGCAGGTATTGTTTTACATATGTACATGCTTGACCATACAAACTAGTGTGGTATTTCCTCTTCTATATTCAAGCCACTGAGTGTTGTTATGATCCACTGTGGCTCTTCCTGTATAATCACGTGCATGTGTGATGGTATAAAAGTGTATGTGGTCTATCTTTTTTATTTCTTTTTCTTCCAAAGGCAAATGTCCTTTTGATAAGGACATCAAGAATAATGTTTGAAACAATCATTTTAGTCATAAATTGGGGTTTTTTGTCTTTAAAAATTGTTTTTGTGGAAAAAATTTCATCCATTTCCTCTTTCAGGCAAGGAGGAAAATCATGTTCTACCACTTAATACAAAGGACTTATTTTTATTAAGTAACAATTACAAGAATACCAAGATTGTTAAGCAATATCATCTTTTTCTCATCAGCTCCAGAACATGTCAGCACTACCCACACTTGGCTTCTGTTTGAAAGTGCCATAAAACCTTGTGTAATATGGTTTATGTTAATAGCTGCTTATGAATGGTAAACCCACTGATTCTTTCCATGACTGACCACTAAAAAGTGGTGAAACCATGTTTACACCAGGCCATATCCACGATCATGTACTCAACATTAGCCATGTATGTAAAAAATATGTAATTTTAACAATGTTTTTAGTTCAGATGTGCTACCTGTGGTTCTGCTGAACAAGTTTCCCAAACAAGACCTGTGGTTTCTCACTACCACCAATCTAGATGAATAGTCCTCAAACTAAAACTCATCAACAGCAGAAAGTGCTGCAGCCAGCCTGAGCCAGCTTTTCCCAGCCATAAAAAGTGACGGCACCAGGAATTCCCTGGAGTCTTTGGGAGAAATTTCTAGATACTTTAGGCAACCTCAGCAATACCAAGCAACTTAAATATAGGCAAGTGGTTTGTTCCTTAGTATTTGTATGAGTGCAAGACTGGAAGATGAAGCTTTCTGTTGTACGGAATTTAAAATAGGTGTCACAGCTGTGATCCAGGTACAAAGGGTGCAACATTGATCTAGAATTTATGTAAAGTATCAGTGGTGCAGTAAAAATAAGTACTATATCTCCTGAACCATGCCCTTCTCACTTTGTGGTAAAATTCAAGGATAGGGGATTGCAGTAGGAACTCTTGTGAAGATGATTTCCTAGATTTACTCTCCACTTCTGGAGTGTTTGTCACTCTCCTCAGTTCCTGCTAACAGGTGTCAGCCTCAGATAAGTAATGCAACCAGGGCCTCTCTAGTTTGCTTTGAATTTTTTTGTTTTTTTTTTTTTTCCTCACACTTGTCAAGTTCAGGGGAAAGACATTTTTTCTTGCCTTTACTTGGCTCTGCCTCATGCCAGGCTTGTTGTCTGTTCAGTCTCTGCTGCCTCTGAAGTCTGGATAAGGGACTCTTGGGGTGAGGGAGGAAGACCTGAGCGCTGTTTATAGGTTCACAGAAGCACATGTGGGAGTTGGGGAGAGGGGAAAAAAGGGGAAGTAGCATTGAAACAGCAGAGAGCAAAAAGAGGGGTAGAGGTCCCAGCTATCAGTTGTTGCCTGAGCTATTGATGGCAGGGGGTTAAAGAAGAATCATGTGGCTGGTAAAGTGAATGTAGAGGGACAACTATGGGCTGAGACTGTAATGCAGAGCCACTTGAGAAACAGTTTCAGTCTTTTGATCATTTCCAAGCATTGATTTTTCTTTGATTTTGCTTTCAGCATTACTGAAAGCCAAATAACTACAAGTGTTTTGATCCTTTACTTTGGATTTTCTTCAGCTGCCAGCTCAGGATGCTTATTCCTTAAATACAGTCGCTACATTGTTAACTACTGCTAAATCATCCCCTGCTATAAAGCATCTTTTGTCAATGTACATGGCCTGTGTACACAATTCAAATAACATATTTTATTCAAAGCTAGATAATTAAACCCTGTTGTAATATTCTAGCTTCCATATTCCTCACTAACAGAGGTTTAATTCTTGAGAAAAGCATGTTCCAGAAAAAAGTAATTAGATATGGGGGCATATTTTATATCTCATGAATTTTTGGTGATAATGACTGTGTCCATAATCTTAAGCATTTAGCTAGGAATAGAAAAGTCTAATCCAAATGATGTGGATCATTTGGACAATACCCTCAGACACATGCTGTGTCCTATGCAGCAACAGGATTTGGACTCAATAATCCTTGTGGGTCCCTTCCAACTCGGGTCATTCCGTGACTGATAAAGAGCATCAACATGAATGGCTGTCACAGTATGCAGCATGTAAGCTGCTCTTCTTCTTGTCTTCTTACAGTCTGGTGTGGGTCCATGATCTGGCTGGAAACTGTTGAACAAAAATGCACTATGCTTGCGCACTGATGCTGAACACTCTTTACATTAGGCCTCAGTGTGGTTTGAGGAAGGGCGTTTTCTCAACAAGATAAGACTAACAAGTTGCCCAGGGGATTCTTTCTGTGATTTCATGCTCCAAGGTACAATAAATTAATGAAGAAGGAAACATAGCACAGTACTGTTGGAACTCCAGGCAGTATTTCAAAACAAAAAGGTTATTATCCCTCATCTACCTAACATTTTTATCAGTACCTATCTTATTCACTGCTGTAAGAGTAATTACCTTGTGTGTTTATTTCCGTAAGGATCTTCAGTCTTATATCACAGACATTTTAATTGTGAGATAATTATTAATACAAATCAGGCCTTGATCCTGTTCCTGCCTCCGATCTCTGCTTTCTTAGAAAAGCCAATGAATTGATGCTCCCCGGGAAGACATTAGCATGGGTTTACAGTATCATAACACAATACTAAGAGCATCTAAACCCAAAATCTCACAATTTATAAGCATGTAAGAAGCAGCCTCACTGAAGAGAAAGTTGATGGTTCATCATGAAGCCACAGGTTATAGTCTTGTTCAGAGAGGAATAAAGGAAAGGTGTGAGAGAAAAGTAGAGCTGGGGATGGGTGGTGAAGAAAGAGAGAAAGAAATGGACGATACACTTAATAAGTCTGCACTGATGCTTCAGCTAGAATATAATTTCAGTTCTGCATCAACAGGATTTATAAAAACAGGTTAGCCCTTAAACATCGCTAGGTTAATCTGCAGGAGTTTAAAGCAACAGAAAAGCAGCATTTGTTAACTCAGTTTCTGAGCAAAGAAAAAGAGGAAAAAAATTAGTAAATATATTTGTTAATCCTAGCATCTGGTTGACTGTTTTACATACCGAGGAAGGGGATGGTAGAGGTCATAGGGCATGATCTGCTTGTATCCATCACTGTTAGGAACAATAATGCCAACCCTCTGAGTAGAAGGTACACATAATAAAATAAACACTAAATGATTACATTATACAACTTTTTTTAACACAATAGTACAAAAAACCACCACAAATAAACAATATATTTTACTAAATTGCTATTGTATTTGAAACAAAACTTATGCTCCCATTCTACTGTTTCTGAGTTACTCAAAGAATAAACAAATTACTACTTTGCTGTTATGAATATAATACTGTTTGATTAAGAAGCAATCCATTACCACAAGTGATCCAAATCTGTTGTCCAAATATTATTTAAATCGATAAGGTTAATATTGAATATTAAAGAAAAAAAGTGTTTCCACACTTAATACTTTCTTGGAGCTTGCATCCATAGTCACTGAAGACAACAAGGGAACTTCTATTTGCTTCACAGACTTCTAGATCAAATCCTTTTTTAAACAAGTATATGATTGTTTCTGCACTTCAGATAAAACATACGCTTTTACAGTGGCCAGGATGAGAAGTTCATGGAATCCCAGTGTAAGAATTCAAATCTGCAATATTTGTCTCTCCACATTAATCAGACTGATTTCATTCATTTTCAGAATCTACCTATTTATTAGGGTTTTTCCGGAGAAAAGAAGGACCCGGAGAGAAGAGTAACATGTCAGGTTGAATTTTTGCTTGTTTCTTTGGTTTAGGTGTTTTCTTGACTAGTTAGCTTGGTATGCTGTAGTGTTATTGCTACAGTATTCTAAAAACCTAAATAAATAACATCTAAAGCTTATACAAAGCTATGGGGTATAGCAAAATTAGTAATTATCTGAGCCATTATCATGCCAGTTACGTGTGAGATGGATGTCACTTCACTTGCTGGCAACTACAGGGTCTCACTGATCTGCTAGTCTGCAGTTTCATCTTTTGTTTGCGCTTTTTTACAGATTCCAACTCAGAGTAGCTCTACCCATGTTGACTCCCAAATATCAGACATATTTCAACATCAAATAGATGATCCCAGAATACTTCATGTATTAGTTTCATCAAAGTCACTGTGCAACAGGGCACTTGGATGGGGAAGATGGGCAGAACCATTGAAGAGTGAATGAAAATGGCATTAAAATAAGAAGTATGTCCCTACCCAAGTTATGGAGAGAGAAACCCAATTACAAAGGTAATTTTTGAGAGCCTTATACAGATGAGAGGTATTACGTATGCTTAGGATTTCATTGAGGGAAAAGGGAGAAAGTATTCTCCATCCTCAAGAAAGTTCACAGAAAAATGCTGTAAGCATTCAAAGGAGTCTTGTCATGCTGGGGCTAAAGAGGTCTATTCTCCTTTCAGTCAACAGGGTTTTTATGTGCATAACTTGTCCATGACAGGAGAATGGATCCCATTGTGTTTTCACAGTGAGGAGTCTGTGCTGGGTCAGCATGCTGGAATTTTCCAGCTAAAGTGTGGGAGGATGATGGAGCCTTGGGAGTGTGTGATGGGGACTAGACAACTCCCTCTAAGATTAGCAGCTTATGCAGTCACAGGGTTCCACTGCATGAGTGTGCATATTTGCATGTTCGGAGAGCTGCCTATATCCTGACATCTAAAAATCTAGGACAGACAGTTCTCGCACTGGCAAACTTTGGAAAAGAGTACAGCCAATGAACATGCCTTTTCAGTCTTATCTTGATGGACAAATGCCTGGAGAAGTTTCAGAAATTGGGTACTATTCAGAAATTGGTATTTTAAGAAGATGTTAGGGGATGTTTTCTGATGGTAGGGTTTTTTTGGCTCGTGCTTTTGCTAATCTCTGCTGTTCTCCCAACTCTTCCACAACTGCTGCTGAAGTTCCACTCTGAAGACTTCACACTTTTCAGCTTGCTAAAACGTTAACCTACCAAGTTGGGAAATGAAAGAATCATACTATAAAAGCCTCTACTGCCTAAGAAAGAAATGGATTTCAAAACATATCTCACTACTTAATGCAGTGAGAAATGTTTTCTTTCTAATAAACATGATCTGTATGTATATACAGGTCTACATGCATTAGAAAGCATAATATCCAAGACCATTACAATGGAAATGACCATACCACATCCAAACACTGTTATGAAGATTACATAATATTTACAAAGCACTAGATTAATATTGCCATTGGAAGGTTTGACTCTTAAAGATTTCTGCATACAAACACTGCATTTATGTAAATGGCATAGAGCTCTACAGGGCAACTGACACTGTCCTTGTGCATACGTGAGGGGCCGAGAAAGGTTCTCATTATGTTACTGCAAGATAATGACCCCCAGTAATGTTAAATCCTGTGGTCACAATAAGGAAGAAGACCCACAGAATAATACATGACATCTCAACTTACGACTTCAAAAATTGGCTTGAAGATACAACAGATCAGCAGATGGTCATTGTACCATTAATGGCAACTGCATCTTTCCTAACTAGTCCTATGTAGACAAGCCTAAGCAAACAATTTAAAAAACATCTTAGAGATTACTTTGGTGAACCCTGTTATTCTTGTCTGGACAAAGTGGCTTAAATTCCATGAATCTATCATACTCCTATAAACAGATAGAAGAGATCAAGTTTGTGGGCTTTGTTCATTGTACATTACTTGGACAATGCAAAGGGGATGTTGTCCTAAATGAACAGAACATATAATAATAATTCCTTCACTACACTGACATTTCTGGTTGACATGGGAGCAGCTAACAGGACTTATTCATACAATGCCTACAGCAAACCTCCTTTCAATAAGCAGAAGCACAAAATTAATTATTCTGTTTATGATGGCAGCTTCAGCACAGCTGCACTTCCAAGGCACAACTCCAGCTGGATCAGGAGTTGCACACATCCAGGCCTGCCACTCTGTAAATGTTTGGCTTTTCTCTGGGACACATGCCTGTAGGTGTGTTCCTTGAAAGTCCTGTTTAATGCCATCTTCCCCAGCAGCTACTTTTTCTCCTTAAGCTATCTCCTTAGCATAAATGACAGATGTGAATGCTTTTCCTCTGTAGTTCCCCACTGACTGTCTCTCCAACAAGATGTCAGCCCTTCCCACCACCCTATCCTGCATGCCTAGGATCTCAGGTTGGCCACCTACTGTGCTGAGCAGGGGCATGGGGGCTAAAGCTGGGAGAAGAGCCAGCAAAGGGCATCTCTGCCTGAGATGCCTTGGGGTAGTGTGACCTAGCATGGGGATGACGTGCTGATGCCAGGAGTGGGTAGGGGTACCTGCTGCTCCTATTCTACTGCTCTTGCACCCTTCTGTGCCAGTGCACAGCCTCTGCAGGACACTCGCACACCTCTGACTCACAACCTTGATGCCTGCTTGTAGGTTCTGTTTTCCTGAGGGCTTCCTCTCCAGTGCTGCCTGCATTCCCAGGTGGCTGGAGCTATTACACCTCTTTCCTGATGAAGATTTGCACAGCAAATATTTAGGCCTTCACTGAAATCTGTTGCACCTCAGATTAAATGATCTGCATGACAGGGACTATGCTATCTGAGCAATGGGCCAAAGTATGCTGAGTATACTAATAACAATTGGAAAACAATAATAAAAAGTTTAAGTAGCTTAAGCTGCCTGTGGACAGCTAATTCATTAAATGAAAGGAAACACTTGGAAGACCTGAAAAAGTTTATCTTCATCAGTAGATCTTAAACATATACTTGCCCATCAAGTACAGACTGTTGTAAAATCTCAATGGACTGCAAAGAAACAGATCTTTTCTTTCGATCCTTCTAAGGTGGGAGCTGGATCCCAAAGAGAGTCAGTGAGAGGCTGCATAGGGCATTGTTAAAATAAATAATAAATGGGGCTAAAAAGGGACTTGGTCCCATGATACTTCATCTCTTCTGCAATACACTAATTACTGGCCTTAATTAGGCAGATGGGCCACCTTTACTTAACCTGGAAAAGGAACATGTATAAATTATAAATGTTTGATAAATAATTTTCCACACACAGTAGTTCTCCTCTGAGTATATACAGAACTAGATTTACAGCAAGAAAAGTTGACTCATATTCCACATTCATTCAGTCTAAGCTGGTTTGGCTACTCATGATGCCAGGAATCCTGCTAGTTATTGCTATAATAAGCACAATAAGATAAAACATTTCTATGCACCAAGTCTAAAGAGGCAACTAATTGCAGGCCAGCATGATATTCCTGATATTCACGTAAGCTTTTCTTTCAGACTGCCCTTTGCTGCAAATTTTAGTGTAAAGTTTCCTACTCCTCTCATCTGCTTTATTCAGTGACACTATGGTCTTTCTGGATTATTTTCTGTGGCATTCATTGACATACCACAGGAACAGTCAGCAACCACTAATCAGCTATGCCTCACTGGAATCAGTTTGCCAGGAAAAATTAACATCTTCATCTTATATCAGTGGAGCACAGCAGCTCCCACACAGCAAAGAGACTGCAGAGCCAAGAGGCCCTCCTTGCTTATACTCCTGTTACCACTGTTCTGCTTCACCTACCCTCTTTGTGACTGTAAAAAAGCATTGGGATTCCAGAAGTTACCACAGATTTCCTCTGGTTTTCTGTTTGGGTTGTTGATTCTTGAATTCTTTACAAAGGTGCTTTTGAAAATAATCATTTGCAATTTGGCACGTTGTCAGAATGTTTACAAAATGCCAGTTCTCCTCTGTTACTGTCTGTACCCTGAGAAAGCATAGCTGTACTTCTGAATTACTCTCCCTCCCTTCAGTGTCTTTGTATCAACAACTTTGCCTCATTATGTCTTATATAAAACAAGAATTGCTTCTGGATATCTGGCCAGCTGTTATTTTTTTTCCTCTCCTTCCTCCCATGTCCCACATAGTCATCTGTTTTACCATTTGAGAATATGTCATATAAAATTATTGTGAAAGGTACAGAAAATATCCACAGTACAAATTTCAGAGGTAAATTACATATTTGACTCAGAACTTTATTTATCAGAACTAGGAGCTTAAAAAAAATATTTTCCCATTGGTATTGTAAGAGGTGAACCATATCAGTTCACAACTTTCAGCAACCCTTTTTCTGAATCTTCATACTTAGGTCTCTTAGATGATTGTATCTGGCCTCTCTTTACTGACATTTGTCTCAAACAACTCAAAGGAGAATTCAAAGAAAAAGTTTTTGATCGGAGAAAAATCAATGAGGAGAAAATACAAGAAATTTCTTATATTAAAGTTTCTAGTTACAATTGTTAGTATATTTAAGTAATATGAGACATCAAATATAAATATTTTGTGGAAAGTACTGGGACAAGAGAAGCCAAATACTGAACTTTAAAGAATATTTGAGAGGGAATTTTCTGTCTTGTTGCATTGTGGGAAAGAGCTCTGTAAGCTGAAAAAACGCCTCTGAGAACACACTCAAAAGGACATACTTTGCATGAAGCCCTAGTGAAGCTGTGCTCCTAATATTACATCCTTAATACATCCCAGCACAAAAACAGTTCAAAGATTAAGGAGCAGGTAAGCAAATGGCTTTAGGGCATCCTTGCACATATCTGCTGGGCTGCACTTAACTATGTTTTAGTAAAGCCGCACGAGAGGACCAAAATGTTTAGATTACACAAATACATGCTTGAAGCTTATGGGTAGCTGCAGACTGACTTCCACCACTGAACTCCTGAAGAAAGAATGCTTGGCAGGGGAGCAGAAAGGAGTCTTTTTTGCACGGCTAAAAGGTATTGATAATTAGAACAAATTCCTGTGTTACAGTCTCTCAAGCTGCCATGACTGCAAATAAGCTCTTTATTAAGGAGAAAATGTAAAAAAACCATAAAACTTTCCCATCTCACTAACACTTAAAAGGTAATTGTTTATCATGGGACGGAATCATGGACCATTTATTTTCTCACATATTATAACACATAATGAGGCAAAATACAATCTGAGGAGAAAAAACAACTACTTCAAATTGATCCTGACAATGTGGAGGTGCTAAACAGAGATCTTTTTCTACACAGTACATCCTCAGGATTAGAAAGAAGTTGAATATGTAGGTTAAATGACAATATAAGCAATAGCAACAGAATATTTTTCTGCTCTGTTTTACTCTTTTCAAGCTAAGTTTCTTGTAAAATTTGAGCTGACTGACCTTGCAGGACAAGGATCCAGATTACACTCTTGAAGTTTTGGCTTTGGCTTGATATTTTCAGGATAATAGTGACAGTATTGGTCTGCTACTACCCGGCTGCTTCTCAGATCAAAACATTCAGCAGATGTCAGTTGATAACCTGCAATACACAGTGGAAGAAATAATATGCTATGTGATGTCCTTCCTGTCTCTCTCTGAATTATTCCTTTGTTTCTCCTGTTACTTTCTGGTAAAAAGTGGAATGAAAATATTAGTACTTTTAGACATCACAGCTGCTGTCTTACAGATCAGATCGAAAAAAACTGAAATCGCATGTAGTAGGAACCAAAAGATAATGAGTATGGTCAAATAAAATTCAGAAGCCTAGTACAAAAGAAAGGAAATGCTTCTTGGTCACTAAAACACACACACTCAGTTTCAGTTCATAGGGTAAAGCTGCTGGTAGAGACAGGGGTAAATGGAGACATCTTGTGATTTCAGAGCATTCTCAGACACCATCAGCCCTCATGTTCCAGAGTTGCAGCATTAAATGCACTCATATGGATATCAAACTGAACTTTATATAGAGAGCCTTTATGATGTTAAAAAACTCTATGGGCTGCTACCACTGTTGCTGCATCTCTCCCTTCATTTAGATTTACTACCTTCATTTCTAGAATTTGCCCGTTTTACAGGTCTAAATGTCAGTGCAGTTGTTGGGACAGAACCTGTATGCAGGTAACTGTTTCTGAAATATACTGGTAATTCATTACCTCCTCCACAGGATGCTGAACAAGGAAAAAAATCAGTTTCCCTCCATTGGTGAATGATAGGCTGATAGAAGATAAAATGAACTGAACTGTCGGCAGCACCAGCATAGCGAATCTGAAAAAGATGTAATATCAAAGAGTGAACCTGTCATAAATACTGGAAAGAAGCATTCTGCCACATGCATCTTGCAGCTTTGAGACATCTCGCAGCTCTATGAAATACCAGAGATACTTTGCAACAGGAAAATGAAATGAATGAAACAGATCATAGATCAGTGGTAAAATCTTGGCCACAAAACTCAGTCAAATAAATTACTAGGCATAATCAGTGGCACTTCTGACAATTCTGAGACCATGTTCTGAAATAATGAATGCACAGTATATACATGGTTAGTGCTACTGAATAATTTTATGGCTACAGAGGGCAAGAAACAACATTTATTCCATCAGAAAATCACCTACAACTACCTGCTGTTCCTGCCATATTGACATGGATTTTAAGTCTTTAATATTTCCCAAACACCTTCTGAGGCCATGTATACTATATTAGATAGCTCAGGATAAAAAATAGGAGGCTGCCTTATGAGAAATTAAAAAGTCTAAAAAAGCTAATTTAACAATTTTTTTTTTAATTTCTGAGGTGAAGTGAGAATAAAAATGCTCTTTATTTCTGAGGTGAGAATAGAAATGCTATTACTAAGAGCCTCTCCTAGCTGATTGTTTGTCTTGAGACATAATATATCAGTGTTGCTTGGGCAGCTTTACAACAGTAGCATGATGTTACTGTGGGAGAGAAAACTGTCAAATCATAACTAGATAAGACGGACCCTTCTCCAAGTCAGTAATCGTGCTCCCAGAAGCAATCTTCCCTGTTCTGCTTTTCAGACAGCTTAAAATGTTTCAGCAGTGCCTAATTTTTCTTTTAGCATTTTCTGAACAAGCTACCCTGTTTTGGAAACATATTTTTTCAATTTGCCTTTCCTTCTCTCTCTTTCCAAACACCAAGAGACACTGACAAAGAATAGACTGTGAAACAAAAGCAGAAATATGACAAATAGAGCTGAACTGCGTAACCTAGGTTGTTTTGTTATCTTCTGAAGACGGACAGAAACATGATTACAAATCAAAGTTTATCTTGAAGGGAAGGAGGAAGGCAAAAATGCTGTAGGATATGTTGACAGCTGTAAGAGATCTGGCCCACTGAGACTAAGGCTGCCCTTTTCTAATTAGAGTAAACAGTGATGTAAATCCCCAAAAGGAAAAAAAATACAGCTGTAGCAACCCAGCTTCTTCAGCAAATGAGAGATCTTTTGCACAGATTAATATAATTTGAGCCTCTGTGTCAGAAACAGGATCTCTATTTCCTTGTGTGGGGATGGTATATTAATCACACACTTCAGAAGGGTCTTTCTGGGCTCATGAAAGCCTCATGCACTCCTGGGAAAAGTGTTCTATTGTGCTGGAAGCCATTCAGGGAGGTCTCTGATCAGAGTGTGCAAAAAAAAGGTCCACCAGGGAGAATTCTGCTCTTACTCTTTGTTTTTTAAACATCATCAGAGATTCTTAAACTCAGATCTACTCAGCTGTGTGGTCTTCAGTGAACCATGAAGAACAGACCAACAACTCAAACAGAGTCTACTATAAAAAGAAGGGGAGGAAAAAGAGTTCATATTGAAAAAAAATCAGGAAGACAGAAAGGTCTTCCCCCTACAGACTATTCCAGCATGTCTGCAGAATTATCTGTATCTTTTGACATAGAGTAAAGAGAGATGCACATCTTTCCCAGCCTAATATGGATGTCTGTCATATAGCCATGATAACAACATGGGTGGGGAAGAATTACAATAAGCCACAGCTACACGCCAAAGTGAAACAAATCAAGTAAATGAAAGAAGTAGGCACAGTATCAATTGTTTTTTAAGAAGCACTCTAAGCAGAAAAGGAACAATATATAGTTATTCCATGCAGTAAAAATTTCTTTTTTATTTTGTTTGACAGTTTTTTAAACCTTAGATCTCAACCCAGGAGATCAGTGGCTGCTTGTGCCTTGCAAAACTCAAAGTGAGCCTGAATAGCTAAATACATTAACAAATGTCCTGATCTTGCTGTACCAGACCAATCTCCACA
Organism: Clamator glandarius; assembly: GCA_033459285.1. NCBI lineage: Eukaryota > Metazoa > Chordata > Aves > Cuculiformes > Cuculidae > Clamator > Clamator glandarius. The sequence continues at coordinate 376,101 of JAUNZM010001490.1, read as the reverse complement.
CACTGAAATACTCACCTCTGGAATATGGTGAACTGTTTTACCCTTGCAGTATTTGCAACATACTCCTAGCTATAAGAAATGCCAGAGCTTCAAAAAGATACGATCAATACTTGAGAATCTTTAGTTAGTCCTCTAACTAACAGTGAGTTTTGCATCCCTAGGTCAGTGAACCAGAAAAAATGGCAATAATTTCTTATGTTTGCAAATAAAATCCTATCTGATTTTTTTAACAGCAGACAGCAGGAATATTCAGATGTTGCAGAGCACTCAGCTCTGAATTTGTGCATGGCAACCCTCTAGAGATCATCCCTGACTTCCTTTAGGTTTAAGGGGAATTTGGAGTATTCTGAAAGTCAGAGGAGCCCTTACCACTTCGTAAGACTCAAGAGGATATTACAAATTCTATTAAGAGTTGTTAAAAATTAGAGTCCTCAGACTATCTACCAAAAATGAACTGTCTAGCCTTTCTTGTAAAAAGGGCTTGAGAAAAAAAAAATTGCTTTTATCCTGCTGCTTTTTTTTTTAAACCCTTTTTGTAAATGACTGTCTGGGATGGTGCAACAGAGGTACAGCAGAGCTGTTGCTCACGTGAAGTTTGGCATTCATTTTGGAGTTATCCTCAGAATGTTGCACAAAACCAGCATTCCTCATAATTTGAATATAATAGCAGCATAATAATTTTTGAATTATTCTGATATGACCTGTGACCAAGAGGCTGCAATATCTGACCTTACGTTTACATTCTACTGTTTTCCCTAGAGCCCCCAAATATTGCTTGTTTACAGCAAAACAAACAAACAAGCAAAGACCCCCCCAAAGCCAAACACTTCAATGCTTGATTTTGGCAGAATATGCCTGAACCATTTGTTTACGTTCACTGAAAAACACCTGGTCTGGTCCACAAGACTGTACTAAGTTCACCAGAGTGGTTATGAAATTTCATCAGCAGCTTATAACCAAAAGTGTTAACCAAGCAATTATTAACTTATTTTTGCAATTGCTTTCTGTAAGTACCAAATCCCAAGTCACTGGCTTTGATTTATTAATGAGAAGTTCAATGTTGAAGTCTTCTAAGTAACAGAGTGAGAAACTGGGGATGAAGGAGTGGAGAACTATCCTTATGTGGCATATGTAATTTTATGCTTTTCATTTCAGTTGTTGTATGAGGCTTCCTTTTCTACACTTAGAGTACTTTCCTTTTTGTATATAGTTATACCTTACACTGAAAAAGAAAGAGGATGAGCAAGAGACTTACTGCTGTTCGTATTTTGTTCATGAAGCAGAAACACAAGTCAGACATTGTAATGGGAAAACAATTTTACAAGGTTGTTTAAAATAACATAAAGTACAACAAATGTTAATCATGAAAGATGTTGAAGCCTTTTGACCACATTGTCTAACACAGGACTACGTCATGACTTCTTTGAGCTTGCCTTTTACTTCCTTTGGAACGCTAAACGGAGCTCTGCCTTTGAGCTCCAGGGAACATGTCTACTGTCCACTTCTGTTATTCAAGTCCCTTCACTATGATAGTCCTGTGTTGGACTGGCCTGGTTTTGGTGTCATCTTTATATGGAAGGCAGTCACCCCTGTGGCTTCTCAATTCAGCCTCTAAATCAGCCAGAGGAATCACTGTGAAACTGCATTATCACCAATTTACTTGCTTTACAAAGCCCCTCTGAACTGAACTTGCTCACCATGCCTCAGTCTCAGATTAAGCTGCATTGCTTCAGGTGACCAGGATGACTGTTCAAAAACTTTTAGACTAAATCACTCACAACACCAATACAGAAAGCTAGACGGTTCAAATATTTTCTCAAATTCCATTATTCCCCCTAAAGCAAGAACAAAATAGATAATTAGTGTCATGGACTGACTAGGACAACTGGCCAGCAACAATCAGCTCTTTCAGCTATAATCTGCACAGAATTCACTACAAAGGGCAACAAAAGCAGAAGCTTCACAAATGAGATGACCAAAACTATTCCACAGGACCAAAGGCAACTACAAATACACCAAAACTTATGCATGTCTTCCCTGAATACCATTCATAACAACCCTCTTGTCTATGGAAAGACCAATATGCTCCCAGGTAAGAGAATTCACCTTTCAGCAAAGCCACTCAGTCCCCAAGGTGGGGATTAAATCCCCACTGCAGAATATCTATTAAACTTAATTTAATAATGGCAATACCTAAGAAATTAATGTAAAAACCCCAAGATACTATTGTGATAGATGCTGTCTAAAAATAAAATCAACAAAATGAAAAGGCAAAGTTTGCTGCCACAAAAAATTACTAAAATGATGAAATCCAAACAAGGTTGGCATCAAAGCTTCATAGTTCTTAATACTGACTGATATTTGAAATAGGTAGACTTGGGGAACTTACACACAGTACCAAAAAAGGTTAGAAAAAAAGAAAAGGAAAAATTACAAAGAACAATTTGTCAGAGGAATAGAAAATAACATGTCTAAGAAAATGTATATGTTGTCTTAAATTAAAACCTGACAGTGGATTTCAGATCAGCAGTATTTTAAAGAAACATATAAGTTTAACAGCAACACAACTCTAGATCCAAAAAGCATCTACCCAATTGTTTCAAATTGTATTCTTAGAAGAGCACATGAATGTAAATCACATAAGATCGTGTTCAGCCTGTTTTCATGAACAAACTGTTTAAGCCACAGGAAAATAGACAAAAAAATATAACAATAGGTTTTAAAGAGGCTTCATGAGTAATACGTGAAACTTCAGACCAATAACCTCTGCCTTTGTTTTAGAGTCAGCAGACAGAATGAAAATACAGAAAGGAACTCAAAGATAGGTCCATAAGAATGATGATGCTTTCCAAGCATTGTGGTTTGCTTTGTCAAGGACACATGAAGGACACTGATATAGGTAGCTTAGGTACCAGTTTTCTTCTAGGTCTCTCATCAAAGGTTCTAGACAAAGTTCACAGAATCACAGAATCACAGAATCACAGAATCACAGAATCACAGAATAACCACGTTGGAAGAGACCAACCATTCCCACCAATCCCTAAATCATTCTCCTAAGCACCTCGTCTACCCTAACCTTAAACACCTCCAGGGACAGTGACTCAACCACTTCCCTTGGCAGACTGTTCCAATGCCTAACCACTCTCTCCATGAAGAACTTTTTCCTAATCTCAAGCCTAAATCTCCCCTGGCGGAGTTTGAGGCCATTCCCTCTCATCCTGTCCCCTGTCACTCGGGAGAAGAGGCCAGCTCCCTCCTCTCCACAACCTCCCTTCAGGTAGTTGTAGAGAGTAATAAAGTCTCCCCTCAGCCTCCTCTTCTCCAGGCTGAACAACCCCAGCTCTCTCAGCTGCTCCTCATAAGGCCTGTTCTCCAGCCCCTTCACCAGCTTTGTTGCTCTTCTCTGGACTCTCTCCAGAGCCACAACATCCCTCTTGTGGTGAGGGGCCCAGAACTGAACACAGTACTCGAGGTGCGGTCTCACCAGTGTCGAGTACAGGGGGAGAATAACCTCCCTGGACCTGCTGGTCACGCCGTTTCCGATACAAGCCAAGATGCCATTGGCCTTTTTGGCCACCTGGGCACATTGCTGGTTCTTGTTCAGTCGGTTGTCAACCAGCACCCCCAGGTCCTTCTCCTCCTGGCAGCTTTCCAGCCATGTTTCTCCTAGTTTGTACTCTGCTTAGGGTTGTTGTGCCCCAAGTGCAGGACCCGGCATTTGGCCTTGTTAAACCTCATGCCATTGGTCTCAGCCCAGCAGTTCAGCCTGTTCAGATCCCTTTGCAGAGCCTCCCGACCCTCCAGCAGATCCACACTTCCACCCAGCTTGGTGTCATCTGCAAACTTGCTAAGGGAGAGCTCAATGCCTTCATGCAGGTCGTTGATAAAGACACTAAACAGGACTGGACCCAGGACTGAGCCCTGGGGAACCCCACTTGTAACTGGCCTCCAGCTGGATTTAACTCCATTTACCACCACTCTCTGGGCCCGGCCATCCAACCAGTTTTTCACCCAGGAGAGTGTGCACCCGTCCAGGCCAGAGGCCAACAGTTTCCGAAGCAGAATGCTGTGAGAAACTGTATCAAAGACTTTACTGAGGTCCAGGAAGACCACATCCACAGCCTTTCACTCGTCCAGCAGCTGAATCACTTTGTCACAGAAGGTGATCAGGTTAGTTTGGCAAGACCTGCCTTTTGTAAACCTGTGTTGACTGTGTTCCTTCTTGAAGAGTGCCCAGCCCTCATGGACACCTTTGCCTTCAAGGAGCGCCTCCCACGGGACTTTTCCGACCACCCTTCTGAACAGCCCAAATTCTGCTCTGTGAAAGTAGAGGGTGACTGTTCTGCTAACCTCCTTCTTCATTTTACCCCGCACTGAGAACTCTATCATCTCATGATTGCTTTGCCCCAAGCGTCCTCCAACCGTCACATCCCCCACCAGTCCTTCTCTGTTCACAAACAGCAGGTCCAGGAGGGCACCGTCCCTTGTGGGTTCGCTCACCAGCTGTGTGAGGAAATTGTCTTCCACACACTCCAGGAACCTCTGGGACTGCTTCCTTTCTGCTGTATTATACTCCCAGCCTATTCTGGGAAATTGAAATCTCCCACAAGGACTAGAGGTAGCGATTTTGAGACTACACTCAGTTGTTTGTAGAAGAGCTCATCAGCTGCTTCTTCTTGGCTGGGTGGTCTGTAGCAGACTCCCATCACAATCCCTTCCTGCCCATGGACTCCTCTGATTTTCACCCACAGGCACTTAGTCCCATCCTGACCGTAGTCCAGTTCGAGGGTATCAAAGCCCTCTCTAACACAGAAGGCTACCCCGCCTCCTATTCTGCCCCTGCTGTCCTTCCTGAAGAGTTTATACCCCACCGTGGGTACGCTCCAGTTGTACGAGTCATCCCACCACGTCTCCACAATGGCAATGACATCGTAGTCTCCTTGCCCTACCACAGCTTCCAGCTCCTCCTTCTTATTTCCCATGCTGCGTGCATTGGTGTAAATGCACTTCAGCTGGGCAGGCGTAGCTTCAGCCTTTGTAATAGGGCTTCTCCCCAACTGAGCGGTCCTTGACTTAACTAAGGCCACAGTGCCAGTTTGCTGCCTACCATCCTCAGCTGCACTCACCCCCTCTTGCTTAGTGGTGATATACCGGCAGGCATCGCCAGCACACCACCCCTTTGCCTCTGAAGTCTCACCTCCAGGCTCACTCCCATCCTGCCTGGCCTCCATCCCCTCCCCCCTCACATCTGTTCATGTGAGTTAAGAAGATCCTCCCATGTACTGATGACTGGGTAACAGAGATCGGTCCTGCAACTTGTTCTTGCAATGAATGAGGGATCCATGGAATTCCTCACGCATGTCTGCTAAGGCATGAGTTGTTAACTAGACCCCCAGATGAACAGGATAAAGGCTCAACCATGAGCTGACCAAGTACACAAATGAAAAAATTATAAATGGTAGATAAAAATGAAACCGCCTGTGAAAGCATCCAAGGCTTGGCAGACTAAAGGCAAGTTCAGTAAAAAAAAAAAGCCAAACCCTGTAGGAAACCCCAACTAATTATATATGCTAATTATACATGAAAATGTCTTCCACATTACCTACTACTATTCAGATTGGTAGTAGGGTTGTTATAGGCATTCCTCTGAAAACATCAGTTCTGTGTGCAGTACCATTTAAAAAGATTAATGGAGTATTACAGAGAGGAAGGAAAAAGGAGAGAACATTATATAGCAAGTAGAATAAATTTGTGTCCTGATCTTTATTTTATGATCTTTAATATAGTGTGTCATTCCCTTTCCTCAGTGTATATATTTATCTATCATATAATTAATCCATTTTTATCATATAAATATTAAATAATTTTATTACATCACACACTTACTGATAGGAAGTGCATATTTCTAAGGTATACATTTATATATTTAAATACTGGTCACAAATGTATTTATGTATAATATAAAGATTATGAATATATATAACCACAGCGGTACCAGAAGAAGGAAAGAGAAAGGAAATAAGGAGAATGCTTGAATGGACCATCATCGATAAAAGTAAAGATTAAATACAGTACAACAACTAAGAAAGAGGCAAATGTTGATGGCAGAGGTCTCAAATATAGAAATAGCAGAGAAAAGAGGTAAACAGCAGTAATAATTACCCATTTCTTACAGAGGGGAGACCAGAAGGAATCAGTAAAAATATTGCACCATGGGTTTGAAAAATGAGATGTATTCTTTATTTTATACAGTACATAGTTCATTGTGGAATTCATCTCATGAGCTAAATGTTGTAAAAGCACAAAAGAGCCTACAGAAATTTCTGAAGACTGGTTCTTTTGCGTCATTAGACACAACAGTCAAATGCAACATACGGCTAATGAAGGATGGTCTGCAAGCAAAGGGTAACATTGATCTGTTTCTTGCACTTTTTCCTTTGGTATCTGAAACCAGTTTCTCTCTGAAACAGAAAACTGAATGAAGCAGACTTTTTGTTTCATCTAGTATAGCAGTTCCGAAGCACTTATTGATTCAATTTGTTGATTAGTCATTGATATAGACAATGGTACAGAAGCATTTCCAGCTAAATCCAATCTGCACTTCACAGAAGTGACCTCAGGAAGGCATATATCTCAAGAGGTAGTATTGTTTTGTGAGGAAGGGACCATATTCCAACGATCTCTTCTAGATTTAGTGAAATATTTTGGTTGTTTGACTTTGATAACACAAAACGTGACTCAGTCGCAACTAAACTTTAACTCCTGCTATTTTTGTGCACTTAGACTTAATTCTAGCTCATCTGCTCCCTGGAGCACCACTGTAAACCTGATCTACCAGTGGCTCCAAGACTAGATCCTTCATCACTTCCTGCCTGGCCTAAAGCCTTCTCCCAGATGAGGCACAATCTCCTCTGGAAACTTTTATCAGCATCAGAACTAAATTACACAGAGGACCCTTACTGTCATCATCCCCAATTCTCATGTGGTAACATCTCTAAACTCCAATAATAGGCCAGCCATAAACTAGCTGCTAGAGCAGATTTGCATCCTACGGCCTCTGACCTAAAGCAAGTTTTGAAGTAATTTCTTATTTCATTCCATGAGGTAAATCACTGTATGCTTCTAGTTCAAAAGTGATTGTTTAATACAATCTTGGCCCTAGGCTGACAAGGTCCATCAACCTCTCTGCCAGCCTCTTGCCTGTACATGCATTATCTCCTGCACGCCGTTGCAAGTCCCAGAAAGTCTAGGCTACCCCAACCTTATTTTCTTTTGTTAACCGAATGCATTTCTTTCACCAGGAATTTCTGCCAGTGGTAGATCACAATGGTGACAGGAGTGGTCTGACTAGCTCTAGTGCTCTGCGTAACTCTGCATCCAGTTTTGAGCTCCATTTTACAGCATTTTGGATGATAGGTGGTCAAAATCCTAATCCCAGCAAATTCTACTCAAGGGAACCCAGTCTGCATCATTTCTAATTCAACCAGGTGTACCTCAGTGACCAGCACAAAAAAATAGCCAGGTAGTCTCTTCCAGCAGCAGTCCTTAGCCAAAGCTTGTCAGCCCTAGCACTATGTTCTAGTTTGAGCTAAAGCAGAATCAGTTTTCTAACTTCAGCTGAAGTCTCATCTAAGTAAACTCATTTTCTCAAAATTAACTGCATGTTTTTCAGACAGTGTTTCTCTCTAAAAGTGATAACACAGGGCACTGATATCCCATCTAACAGTATTGCTTCACCCTTCTCCAGCCATGCTGGAGAAAATGATCCTAAAACTAGAGTTCTGCTACATCTACAGATTCATTTAGACATGTTTGCATAAAAACTGCCTTGTCCCAGGCAAGCAAATCCAGACACTCAAAGAGATCTCACTTTGTAAGGAAAATGTGGTAATACTACAGAGAAGCCTTTCATCTGCTTTTTTAAAGAAAAGTTCCTCCACAAGCTGAGGACAAAATAGTCACGGCTACCGGAAGTATGGAGAGCAGTTGCCAAGACTGACATACTGAGATGTAAGCATTCATTTTGGCACTCCTGTACTAGTCTTATTTGTACATAAATGCCTATATCCAATAAAGTGTAGTAAATGAAATACCCAGAAGCTAAAAAAAAAATTGATGGAAAACAATTAAATAGCATAAAATAATATCCTTGTTGCACAAAGTAATATCTAAAATATCTTCTACACCTCCTTATTAAAAACCTGCAATTCAAATCCATGGAATTTTCAAGTGCATGATCCAAGGCAAAATCTAATGCTAACCTTAGATCCTACAACTGTAAACAGCAGCTTTTCTTAGTGCATTTTTCAATATCTATTTAAAGACAACATATATGTCAATAAATTAATACCAGCTGAGTTATGCAACTCTTACTTTCAAAAGATGCAAACACATAGCAGAATTATTAAAACAGTTTTATCCCAACTCAACAGCATTTATTCTGCCTATGCCTAGTCAGCTTGCATACTCCTATTAGCCAGACAGTAAATACAAGTAGGGTACTGCCTTTCATTTAACCAGCGCTTCTCACCTTTTTTAGAGAAGAAAATACAATGCAAGCACCAAATGATGCATTAAATGATAAAGGTATTTACCAAGTCATAAAAGATAATAGCTGTAAATACCAGGAACACAGTTCAACCATCTTGTTACCATTTCGGGGCCACTGGTCTACCTGACCAGGTGTTCTCAACAGGTTTGTTCTAACTAATTAGGCTGCCTTAAATCCATAGATAGAACAAATGATGCAAAGTGAGCAATACTGTTTACATCACATGGATATTCATCATCTAGATATCACCTGTAATACAGGTAAAGTGTTCTACACCTTTGAATTGACCAACATCTGTTTTACTAGGGCATTTTCATTCTCCCCTTCAAAGAGAAATGAATGCATTCTTCAGGTGAGGCTTCCTCACTGTGAACTAGTCCTGATAATTTCAGCTTACTTTTTGTGCTGCTAACATACCAAGATGGGTAGCCTACACTGATCTGCTGCTTCCTGAGCTAATCCATTCCAGCCTAGCTCAACTTAGTCCCACCTAATCACTTCTCACATCTTCCAGTTCACTGTTCAAACTTCTAGCTGCCATCAGCTCTAGGTTAAAGTAAATGTCATCTACCTCTGGGGCTCATGGTGAAAATTTTATGTAGTCCTGGACATGATACAGGTTTTAGAGTTTTACAGCTGAAATCCTTCAAGTTCCATGGACCTACTGGAAAAGGATTTATTTTATTTTAATTCTCAAGTGTTCATTTTTCTATGTGTACTTTCCTACAGAATGTGTGCATTGCTTCCAGCAATGTGTTTTATATTACCTGGAAGACTAGAAATGCTCTAATGGGAGGAAACAATTTTACTCATATAGGCAATGCAACACAAAGCAGAACCTCAAAATGACACCATGACCGCTCAAACAAAGTCATCCCATTTATTTTGGAGCTTGAGAGCCTCATTCTTTACTCCTTTACAGTCTTCTCTGCAGTTAAACTAGTATAACATCCACAAATCATGGGCCAAAGATACAATTTTCTTTCTTTTTGCTTGTCACAGACCAAGCAAGCTGTGTGTCCTTAATTTACATGTACCTCAGCAGCACATATATAGAAACTAATCTTCCTTTTTTTTTTTATAATGAGCTCATCTTTCCCCTTTAGGGCACACATTGGGTACAGCTTTCTTGGCATAAACTCAAGCCTCTTTCCTGAAGAGTGTCCAATGAGGTTTTCATCAGATATATAACTACAAATAATGTAATGTAGAGTTTAAGAGCTAACCTGGCTTTGTGGTAAAGTCTACTGGAAAAATAAGATCCCTCATCTTTCTAATGCATCTTGCCTTGCTTTATCTTATTCTAAGAGGTCGATGACCAACGACCCTCACCTTGACAGTGAAGTCTGCAGTGAGAGGCCCAGGTATTCTTAGTATCTCCTTGTCAGGAAACTTCTGGAAGTCAATGCTAGAATTGTCCACGAGGAAGGAGCCTGTGAGGCTGAGGCTGTTTTCATTCTTCACACCTTGGAGAGTCTTGGTTTCCAAAACTGGCAAATACAAACAAATTATCAGGAAACTAGAGCATTGTAATTTGAAGTACAAGTAAGTGAAAGCAGTAAAAGAAAATCAACACAAAACAGTGGTGATGCACATTTGCCTCCTGAATTAGTGATAATGGATTTTTTTTGTTCTTTTCCACATTTTATTCATATTCCGATATGTTCCTTTTCTTTTTACTCCTCCATCTGCTTTTTGGCTTTGTTCACCCTTTAGATTTCCAGATTTCTAGCTCTGCATTCACCTCCTCACCCACAGGTCATGTTTGTACTCTCTTCCAGACATTAATCCATTCCTAGTTAGGCCTATTTGCTGTCATTTAATTCACACTGAGTAAGTCACGCTCCTATGTGGAGCATGACTCAGATTTTTGCCTATGAGTGCTAGCTTTGTTAAGTTGCTGTTCCCTATTTCAGTTCAAAGGGGAATCACTAACCATATGTTGCAGTGATAGACACTTAAAAAAAAAGAAAGCTGGATATCCAGGAAAGAAAGATCAGTATGATTGCAATCCTGTCTCCTCTCCAGAAGTCTGATCCATCCCAGCAAAGTAGAATGTGCAGGCAAGTGCTGAATCCTCCCAAGCTCTCCCTCTGGCTCCCACAACTCCCCAGAATTGGGCCTTAATTCAGATACCATGTGGTACCAGTTACTTCTGATTGTTAAATCACAATAAATGTACTAAATAATTTACTAAATGGAAATCAACAGTCAGAGTGGATCTGTTTCAGCATCTAGTTAGTCTTTCCACTACCTTCAGATTATGCTTAACAGAAAATTTACCAGTAAACTGTTTCTTGCATTTACTTCAAGGTAACAATACGTTTCATTATGAAAAATTGTAAAGCTGTAATCCTTTCACAAGTATTTGTGAAATTATGCACAAAATGTTCATTCACATGGAGAGGTAGCTAAGGCAAAATGTGAAGGACAGGGACATACTATGATGGGACTATATTTTCTATGGGACTATATTTTCAGAAACAGTAAACGGGAGAAACATTTTTCTTAGCAGGTATTCAGTTGTTACTTAAGGGGAAAAAACATAATTGTAATTATGAGGGGTCATGGGAATTAATTCATGAAAGAAGACGCTGAGGCAGTATGCTAAGAATCTGATCTATTGAATTCCTTCATTTTCAGTAAGATTAGTCTCTTCCTTTGTGATGCACTGGGCCATATATTTATTTATGGGCAAGGACGCACGTATCAGGCATAAAGTGGAAGTTCTTTGGGTGAAACAAATCTGGAGAGACTGGGAATGATTTGGTGTTTCATCTTTTCGCTGACACTAATGTTTATATTTACACTGGCAAGCATAGAGGACTCTTAACTGGTCTGTGCAGCAGAGACATCCTACTACCTTTTGAAAAAGGAGAAGGATGGCCCTACATATCTGGAGATAATTTGTGGTTCTGAGAGGTTATGCAGTACAGTTTGTGTCTCCTCTACCAGTAAATCCCATTCACCAGGACTCTAGTGTTCATTTGCTGCTGCTGAAAAAAAGAGCAGCTTGTGAGAAGCTGCTGCATTGGAAGGTAAGGAAAAAGGACGCAAGGAGTTTTTATTAATGAAAGAAATTAATTTCCCTTCAGCTCTCCCAGCATTTTCTCAAATTCTGAGACTCTTTTCCAAGAGAAGAGGTATACACAGCTCCCTGTCACAAGAAGCAGGGAAGTTTTACAGTCATCAACCAACAGGCTAACAACACTCATTGGGCTTAACTCCTTGGAGCAATGTCACTGCTAAGAAGCATGGTTTGACTAGTGCATGCTGTTTGAGATCTTTAGTCTGTGATTTTTAGTATATATGTGTGTGTGTGTGCATCTGCAGGAATGAGAGAGATCATAAGAGAAGCACGTTCATGAGCAGCTTTATGGCTAAGCTCAGCTATACGGAAGCTTATACTTTTACTGCTTTTGATATTTCTTCACTCAGTGCGACATATTTTATTAATTTTAAACAAAAGTACTTGGCACCAGGCAAACCAGCCAAAGGATAAATAAACAGAAATAGCTGAAAAATTATGGAGGGTTAAAGGATTCTACAATGTTGGTCAGGCTCTACTATGAAAAGAACATATACCACTGATGAAACTCTGTCTGAGGAGAGCTTCTGAGGGCAAGACTCATTTTGATGTCAAAATAGATCTGAGAGAGGGAAATTAGATACTACAGTGTAAACAGAGCACTGTGGGTTGGCAAGGGTTTCTTAAACAAATGTACACTATCTTTTTCTACTTACATAAATGATCAGGTCCTTTCAGCACAAGACGAACTTGTCTGCTTCCATAGGGAATAGCAACCACTGTATCATCCACTGTGGGAAGGCAAAAATACAAGGAGTAAATAAGCAAAGAAATTCCAATCTTCTGCAAATAAACAATGAAATAAGTGCTTACAAGGCAGTGAAAAGAAAAGCTTTTAGATCAATTAAACAACTCATACAATGATCAATTCCCTTCACTTGACCCTTTCACAGCTGAATTCTAGATTTTTCATGACCCTGTCCATAGTATGTAATGATCTCCCACTGCTCTCTGGCATGCCTTCACTCTCACACCTTTTATTTTAATGAATAGAAGTGCTATAATTCTGCTTCCCTTTACACACTACTAACAGAAAGCCCCTGGAAAAACAGAAGACCATTAGATTGTCATGTAAACAGGTCTTAGAACAGGATCTTTGAGTTATGAAGCCCTTGGGAGCTTTGCCAACTGGATTTAAATTGAAGTGTGAATTAGCATGTAGCTCATAGGCTGCTGTGAAAAGCTAGTTAGGTCAGCATTTCTGAAAAGGTGGCAGTCTCAGTAACGTCCTGAAGGGAGACAGGAAGGAAAAGTGTGGAAAGATGCCAGAAAATGCTCCCAATTTTATGCCTGGGTCATGGAGTGGGTGCCCAGAGTATGCTGAGCTGTTCTAACCAGCATGCCTAGGTTCTTCATTCACCTTTCCCTGTCCTTTCTGCTTCCTTATCCTGTAACAAAAAGTTGTGAAAGGAAAAGTATGTGTGCTAAGAGGATTTTTGTGGGGGGAGGTGTTAGACATGAAAGCAAATTGTCTTTCTTCCAAACCTATGGGCTGGGACCTTCACTTTCTGACCAGACCAAACTGTGAAAACTGTTCCAGCCTATCTAAATGAGGATTCTGCACTACCAGCAAAATAGTTATTAATATTTTAATTTTATGATAAAAAGTGAAGAGAAGCAACAGAAAGAGGGGAAAACTCCTGTAATAACTCAAAAAAGTAAACTAGAACCCTTTTGAATTTTAAATTTAGACACATATCACAGGAATAACCGACACTTTCATTTTCAGAGCTTTATGGGATGAAATATCCATACTTATATGGGATGAAATATCCATACTTTTGTGGACTCTTAATATCCCATAAGTGAGAGATCAGATGTAGGCAAGTCTGATAAATCTTTGAGTGTCACAAGACTTATAGGGATATAAAAGCCTGTTCATGTGCCCAGACTCTTTTGAATCATAGAATCATAGAATAACCAGGTTGGAAAAGACCCACAGGATCATTGAGTCCAACCATTCCTATCAAACACTAAACCATGCCCCTTAGTACCTTGTCCTCCTGTGCCTTAAACACCTCCAGGGAAGGTGAATCAACCATCTCCCTGGGTAGCCTGTTCCAGTGCCCAATGACCCTTTCTGTGAAATTTTTTTTCCTAATATCCAGCCTAAATCTCCCCTGGCAGAGCTTGTGGCCATTTCCTTTTGTCCTGTCCCCTGTCACTTGGAAGAAGAGGCCAGCACCCTCCTCTCTACAACCTCTCCTCAGGTAGTTACAGAGAGCAACGAGGTCTCCCCTCAGCCTCCTCTTGTCCAGGCTAAACAACCCCAGCTCTCTCAGCCGCTCCTCATAAGGCCTGTTCTCTAGCCCCTTCACCAGCTCCGTTGCTCTCCTCTGGACTCGCTCCAGAGCCTCAACATTCTTCTTGTGGTGAGGGGTCCAGAACTGAACACAGGATTCAAGGAGCGCTCTCACCAGTGCTGAGTACAGGGGGAGAATAACCTCCCTGGACCTGCTGGTCACGCCGTTTCTGATACAAGCCAAGATGCCATTGGCCTTTTTGGCCACCTGGGCACACTGCTGGCTCATGTTCAGTCACTGTCAACCAACACCCCCAGGTCCTTCTCCTCCTGGCAGCTTTCTAGACAGACTTCTCCTAGTCTGTAGCACTGCACAGGGTTGTTGTGCCCCAAGTGCAGGACCCGGCATTTGGCCTTGTTAAACCTCATGCCACTGGACTCTGCCCAGCGGTCCAGCCTGTTCAGATCCCTTTGCAGAGCCTCCCTACCCTCCAGCAGATCCACACTTCCACCCAGTGTCGTCTCCAAACTTGCTAAGAGTGCACTCGATGCCTTCATCCAGGTCATTGATAAAGACATTGAACAGGGCTGGACCAAGCACTGAGCCCTGGGGAACCCCACTTGTAACTGGCCTCCAGCTGGATTTAACACCATTTACCACCACTCTCTGGGCCCAGCCATCCAGCCAGTCTTCCACTCAGGAGTGTGTGTCCAGGCCAGAGGCTGACAGTTTCCATAGCAGAATGCTGTGAGAAACTGTGTCAAAGGCTTTACTGGGATCCAGGAAGATACATCCACAGCCTTTCCCTCGTTCAGCAGCTGAATCACTTTGTCACAGAAGTTAGTTTGGCAAGACCTGACTTTTGTAAACCTGTGTTGACTGGGCCTGATCACCCAGTTCTCTTGCATGTGCTTCATGATAGCACTCAAGATCACCTGTTCCATGACTTTCCCTGGCACTGAGGTCAGACTGACAGGCCTGTAGTTCCCTGGATCCTCCCTGCGACCCTTCTTGTAGACGGGCACAACATCAGCCTCCAGTCCAGTGGAACTTCCCCAGTCTTCCAGGACTGTTGGAAGATGATGGAAAGGGGTTTGCCCAGCACACCTGCCAGCTCCTTCAATACCCTCGGGTGAATCCCATCCAGCCCCATAGACTTGTGGGTGTCTAGTCAGGCTAGCAGGGCTCTGACCACCTCCTCTTGGACCATGGGAGCCTCATGTTGCTCCTCTGGCTCCAGGGTTTGTACACAGAGGGAACAACCTTCTTCACAATTAAAGACTGAGGCAAAGAAGGCCTTAAGTACCTCAGCCTTTTACTCACCCCCTGTTGCTGTTGTTCCTTCTGCATCCTATAGGGGCTGTATAGTCTCCCTAGTCTTCCTTTTATTATTTATATATTTATAGAAAGATTTTTTGTTATCTTTCACTGACTTTGCCAATCTGATTTCTAGTTGAGCCTTAGCCGTACTGATTTTTTCTCTACACAATCTCACTTCCCTCCTGTAATCCACCCAAGAGGCCTGACTCCTCTTCCAGAGCCCATAAACATTCCTCTTCTTCTTGATATCACTCAAGATCTCCCTGTTCAACCAAGCTGTTTTTTTCCCCTGCCGGCTTTTTTTCCGGAACATGGGGATGGCTTTCTCCTGAGCCACTAGGATCTCCTTTCTGAAGAGCTCCCAGCTCTCATGGGCTCCCTTGCCCTTAAGCACTGTCTCCCATGAGACTTTGCCAACCAGCCTTCTGAAGAGTTCACAGTCTGCCCTCTGGAAATTTAATGCTACTGTCCTGCTCACCACCCTCTTCACTTCACCTAGAACAGAAAACCCTGTCATCTCATGATCACTTAGTCCTAGGCGTCCTCCTACTGCCACATCCCCCACAAGGCCTTCTCTGTTCACCAACAACAGGTCCAGGAGGGCACCTTCCCTTGTTAGTTCATTCACCAGCTGTGCAAAGAAGTATCTTCCACACACTCCAGGAACCTCCCAGACTGCCTCCTTTCTGCTCTATTGTACTTCCAGCAGATATCGGGAAGATTGAATTCTCCCACAAGAACGAAAGGCACTGATCTAGAGATTAACCCCAGCTGTTTATAGAAGAGCTCGTCAGCTGCTTCTCCTTGGCTGGGTGGCCTGTAACAGGCTCCCATCACAAAATCTACCTTCTTACGGGCTCCTCTGATCCTAACCCACAGGCACTCAATCTCCTCATCACCACAATTCATCTCAGTGGTGTCCAAGTCCTCCCTTACAAAGAAGGCTACTCCGCCTCCTTTCCTTCCCTTCTTATCCCTCCTGAAGAGTTTATACCCCACCATAGCTGCACTCCAGTTATATGAGTCATGCCACTACATTTCCATGATGGCAATGACATCATAGGCTCCTTGCCCTACAACAGCTTCCAGCTCTTCCTTCTTATTACCCATGCTGTGTGCATTGGTGTAAATGTACTTCAGCTGAGCTGCCGAGCCTTCAGCCCTCTTAGAGGGAACAGAGTCCATTCCCAGTTGCCTGGTAACTGGAGTAGCTGAACCTTGTCTCTCTTTTCAAAATCTAATGTCATATTTTTCCTCAGCCTATCCAGAAATTTCAGTGTCTCCTAAGACTTCTGTAACACTGGGGTCAAACTCTGTTCAATGTACATTCTGCCCATACATGTCTGACATCACATTAACTAGCAAAGATAGGCAGATTCCCCTTCTACACAGAATTCACATTTTTGAAAAAACAAATATTCAAGTCTAACAAGATTCATTAAATACAGATATTCTAATGCTCATTGTTTTAGTACTGTTCTGGCCTCATATGCAAGACAGCCAGTAGGATAAATACTTTTTATCCATCTTAGTGAACAAAATCCATGACCATGACAGATCATTTTGCTGTATATATATATCATGTTTATTGGAAAGAGTCTGGGAAAACAATAATCTCAATTTTAAAAAAAATATTGATGGTCTTTCTACAAGCCATATTTAAAAACAGTCCCATATCAGCATTACATCTGACTGCCTCCCAGCTACAAGCTCTGTGCTGGAAAATTAACCCACTGACATGTCACGGAAAAATCACAGTAAAAAGATTATGCAAGCTTATGCATCATACATTCTTAGCATGTCTATTCTGCCCCTGGATATGACTAGAACTATATTTCACCTATCTTGTCATTGACCTCCATTTGAAATCCTAGCACACTTCATCTGAAATGCAAAGCTCAGTGGGATTTATGATTATCATAGCACTTCTTGCTTCAGAAGCAGTAGGGACTGAAGGATAATTTCCTGAGGTTAACAGTGACAAGATGGAGACATTTCCTGTGAAAAGATATGTGAAAGTGAGTATGGTAATATTATGGAGTCACAGCTCGGTCCAACAACACGCAGAAAGACAGATGGCAGAGCACCCATGTGAAGCACTATGAAGAAAAGGCATACAGTGTGTTAACAGGTAATTGGTTTCCTCTGAAAAGATGCACAGTGAGAGCCTGAGATAACTGAGAGGACAGTGGCCCAGGGCTGTGAAGAAAGTGCAAGGATTTAGGCAAAGGTACAAACATCAGACCCACGTGAGACATCAGTTTCTTCTGGTTTTGGGTACCACTTTCATCTGAATGGTCTATCTTGGTTTTCATGATGAAAAATGAAGTTGTTCCCACTTCCCCATTACTACTGCTATTCAACAGAAATCTAGAACTTCATCTATTTTTGACAACTATACCTCAGCATAACAATTTCTAAAATTCTCTTTTAAAAGTAATCTACTTCAACAGTAGATGTAAATACTTTTTTAAGAGAAACGCTAACTTTGCACAAGTTGTCAGCGGAATTCACCCATCACTTACAGGATCAGTTCTCCAGCTCCCTGGTGAATACAAGGAAGCCTGCATAAATACAGCTTAGCTCCATAGGAAGATACACACAATCTTTCCAAAAGGAGATAGTATAAACATAAGAAAGATTCTTTTTTTCCAAATGGAAATACTCACTATTCTAGAAATAGAATAGATCATACACACAGGTGCTTCCTATTTCATAAAAAGTAACAGAGTATTCAACATCATGTTGCCTCCTGCCTCACTAAGCTTCTGTTTCTGAGGCCACTGGGACATGTATGTTACCGCTATAAATACTGAGGAAGCTACTCCTGTAGTAACTGCTAAGTGTTTAAAAGATCTATAACTTTCTTTCTGTTACTATCCTTCTCTTTGCCTTTGCATGATATAAAAAGCATGGAGAAGGGAACTAGATATAAGCACCAAGAGAAAATTAATTCAGTATGATGAGCTCAATACTGTGTCTAAGCTTGTTTTGAGATATAAACAACTTCAGAAACTATTTGGACAGCACTGAATTAAAGGTCACTGTCTAATTTCCCTAGCATAGTCCTCAAAATCAAATACTGTTCTCTGTTAGGCAAATAAAAATCCCAGCTGAGCCTACAGCACTCCTCTACCGATATCTGGTCACTGCCGTACATGATCCTTCTGATATTTCTTATGCTGCATGGCGATCTGGCTCACAAAGGCTTTTAATGCTTTGTTCACACCATGGACAAAATAGACCTAACTCTTGAGAGACAATGATTATTTTGTAGAGTTGGAATTAAGCTATTGACTAGCCAAATGTAACCAAATCATTCCAGTAAATCTAGTTTGCAAGAAAGACATATATTATGAAGAGCGCACATTACCAGAGGGGGCAGCTTACATTTATTTGCTGAGAGCTGGGACTTATACTGGCCTCGAACCAGCCGGCAGGTGGACCCATCACCATTGCAGACCCCACAGTTATCTTCCTTGACAGTGCTTCCCAGCTGGCGGTCACACCCAACGATCTGGCAAGAAAGAAAGATGTGGTTCAATGTGAGCATCTGCTGACTGACTCCTCGATTCATCTCTGCAAGTAATTACCACCAAATTTTTCTCTCAGCATCTCTAGGGGGCCATAAAGTACCTTAGCAATGAAAGAGGCTGAGCAAATCAGACAGGGAGATTGATTCAGACATGAGACAGTGAACAGGTTAGTGCTCAATGGCTTTTGTAGTCTGGAAAAAGAAAAGAGTATTGTTGGAGGTTGTTTTTTAAGGACATTGTGAACACTTCTTGGTCAGAGTCCTATCAGAAATTACACTTCTTAGAGTTTCACAAACTAAAATGACGGAAATAGATAAGAAGACAGATAGGAAGCAGACAGAAAGGTAAAAGTAGAGCAGCACAGATAAACAGTAATGCGGCCGTAATCTCAGTGAAATTTTACCTGTTATGCAGTTGGGAAAACCATGTGGTTTTAATTATGCTTGACAATAATCCCATTCCTCACTGTGTTCAGACATTGTTAAAGATCTGATAAAGATAGAAGAAATGGCTAAAACAAAGGAACTGAGAGTCAGAAATGCAATTACCTGCCCTGAAATTGGCTTTTAAACTTATGTGCACATTCTTTCATTCAGAATTTCAAAACATGAATAGATAAATTAGGCTTCTCAGTTTGCAAAAACTCCTGTAGTTCTCAGAAGAATAAAATATGAATTTATAATTAAATACGTTTAAAATTAAATTAATGGAATACAAAATTAGCACAAACATAATGCTTTTTTTAAACTTTGAACCCTGCATCCAACAGAACACATTCTGCATGAATTTTGCACATAAATAATTGGAATCCAAGAAATTAAACAAGTCCATACAGTGTTATAATTATCTTTATAAATATGAGAAAATGAAAGGCCTTCTAGCATTCTGGTCTACAAAGTAGGGAATAAAAAATATTTGTGTATTAATTCCATATCTAAAGAGTTTGCGCTAAGACTCGTAGCCAAACAAAGAGTATTTATGAACAAAGGGAATTTTAAATAAACTGCTTATTTCGGCTTTAAATTTTAAATAAACTGCTTATTTCGGCTTTAAATTTTCTTGCATCTGTGAGTTTTGGTTAAATCAGAGACCTGGGTCCTATAAACTAGTAAGACCAAACAGGGCACTTATCCAGGCTCATAAAAGAGCATGTGTAACTTGCCCACTTAAACATTCAGACCGATATTCCTCATTTGAGCAAATCTACACATGCAGAATTGCAGATCACTGCGAAGGTTAGATATTCTTCTGGGTATAACACTATTTTTTCATTTGCCTGTGAAAAACTATGCCTTGATTAACATCCTGTATGCACTTTTAGCAATTCAAGTCATGTTTCTAATATTGTTATTTTACTAGTGGCACAATAGCAGTTCTCTTAGTTAACTGTCATATTGACAGTATAATTAATCCAATTTAAATCATTGTAGATTTAGAGTCAGGTCTAATGTGAAAGCTATCATCAAGGTTCTTTAACATAACAGACTTCCACTGGGTCAGAACTGAGTCAGGCTCCTATGCTTCTGCATGATATTATGATGTTTCCAGAGGAATTAATGAGGGCTAATAGAGTAACAGTGAAGCATAAATGACACATTTCCCTGAAAACCTAGTCATACCAAGACTGCAAGAGATAATTTTATCACATTAAGAACACCATAAAATATAACAGTTGGATACCTGAAGTAAAGTTAATGATTATCATCTTGACTGTGACTACACCATACAGAATTTCCTAGTAGAGATATACATACTATATCAGTGATAACATATAAGATTCAGGTCTACTTTTTTTCTGAGTACAACTGTCCCTACAGCAGCTGAACTGCCTTTGATATACACAGATTTGTTTGCTTTCACTTTCATGAATGTCTTTGCAGTAATGATGGAAAAAAAATCACTTGCATGATCTGAAAAATGTATGACGTAATGCCTACAAAGCAGATTAATTTCCTTCAAGTCCATTATAGGTCACTAGCACCCACAGTGGGTCTGCTGAGAAAGCCAGAATAAGAGAAAAGGCCAGAATTCCCTTTCATATCTGCTCATATTTTATATTCACTCAACAGTTCAGTCTAGAGCGGTATACAAATCTGCATGCCTTCACCTGTTTTGAACAAAAGACATATGAGCTGGCTGGATGTGAAAGAGGCTCGATCTTAAATCCAGATATGAGGCAACCAAATTAAAACCTAACATTTACTGCTTTAAAGCCTTCTGAACTTTATGAATCATCAGCTCACAAGTTGCCATGGACTAGACTCTGATTAAAGTTCATTTATAAATTGAACAACCTGGAGCTAGGTCACAGCTTGTAGAAGAAACTACTAAGAAAATCTCTGGTGTAAAAGGAAGTTATGTTGAGATTCATTGTTCTTT
The DNA here is from genome assembly GCA_033459285.1 of Clamator glandarius. Lineage (NCBI taxonomy): Eukaryota > Metazoa > Chordata > Aves > Cuculiformes > Cuculidae > Clamator > Clamator glandarius. The sequence goes on along the minus strand of JAUNZM010001490.1, from coordinate 354,984 downwards.
TTGAGAGGGACAGCCATTGCTGTTGTATAGCTGTATTTCAAATGGAAGTATGAGCAAAATGGAGACCTCTTGTGGACACTAAAACTTGTGTGGCACGTACAAAATGGGATATAATCTTCTTGCACTTGGCAGTCTTTCAAATAAATCTATACTATGAGAAATTTTGATGAAATTAAATAAATTTCCTATTTCTCCCCAAGGTTTCTGCAGAGATTTTTGCTTTACTCTGTTAGATTATCTGTCTTAATAGATACCCAGAACTCTGGGAATGTGCACGAACTTTTCATTAAATACCCTTATGAGTTTTTAACTAATGCCTGAAATAAAATATGCTCCCAAGCTCATTGCTTTTTTTGTTCCCCCTCTCCCCTTCCCTTCACTACTCAGGGAAATCCTTCTTCCATCTTCTGAAGGTAATTGCATTTAGTAAAATGGTTGTCTTTGCAATGGAATCACTGATGCTGTAAAATGAAAAATGCTGCCTGTAATCTTTTACTGCTTTTTAGTAGCACTTATATAAAAACGTTATATAAACTGGACTCTTATGAAAGCAAAAGATCAGACAAGGAAATATTAAAGTGCTCCTGAAAGAAATACTCAGATCATGAGAATAGTAACTTTCGTATCCACAAGGAGAAGAAACATTGGTTTGGCTGAGTAGAGACAAGATTATATAATTTCTGTAACATTATTTTTACTCTCCATCCCTGCTGCAGAGAGCTAACTGCAAAAGATGGAGTTATGGGTGAAAATACGTCACCACACCCTCCAAAATCAGCAAGGAATTAGAAAGAAACATGAAAGCAGAATTAGTTCATTCAGCATGAAAGAATGAGTGGAGGTTTTGGAATGGCTGTTATCAGGGATGTCAAAGATGCAACACACTAAGACAGACCCAGCTGTCAGGAAAAGTAGATTGACTTAGACTGCAAAGTTAGAAAAGCCTGGTGAGACACTGACAGATGGGCATATTCATCTAATTAGGGGTCATTGAGGACTCATCATGAAAATAAGCACCATGGAAGATACTGCTTGACCACCTTGGCAGGAAAAGGAGTGAAAAGAGATATTGTACCTCTAATCCACTGCTCGGTGTAGCAGTTTGGTGGACACGGTTTGAAACAAAATACTGACATTTTTGAATCAGAGGTCTGGGGAATATTTCACTTTCTAAAAAGCTTTGAAATGTCAACTCCTCATCTTGGTTTGAAACGAGAACCAATGTTGAAATTCTGAAATTTCTGTGTGATGGGAATTTCCTTTTCCAATGCATTCTAGTCCTGATCTTAATACATCCAGGGGGATGTCAGGGTGGGAGATGAAGACTTTTTCAATTGACAAAGGACTGGGAAGGATCCCTACCCCCACACCCCCCCCGGTTCCCCCCTCCCCCAGTGAAAATGTTGAAAATAGATTACTGCAACAAGTTGTGCCTGAAAATGTTCTTAAGTAAGCAGTTTTCATGCTCATTTCCATTACATGTTAAGCTTCTTCCTCTTAAAGTAGGGTAATGAAGCACAGACTTTCCACACTGAACTGTTCTGAGTTTCAAATTGCTGAAGTGTGGTCAGAGGCCTGAACTGCAGACTGTTACCACACGAAATGTCAGAAGTAGCTCCATTCAGTTCCCTGACAATATAAACCAAACACTATTCAAATGAAAAAAATGCACTTATAAGTTCAGTGGGCTTTGGCTAAAGCTCTTGCATATTTCTAAAGGTGTTCTTATGAAGTTCATTGCTACTGAGATTAAACGCCCTTATAGCAGTAAAGGCAGATCATGCAGAGCTCTGGAGATCCCAGTACTTGGGAGGTGTTAGCCATGCTGTACCAGAGTGAGGAAATCACAGGTGAGTATCAGCTCCTCACCCATCTCTAAAGTAAGCTGATTTTTTTATTCTTCTTATGGGTTTAGCATAAGAAAGTCAGCAACAAAAAGCAGGATAACAACAGCTAATCCGTAGCTGGCCAAGTCTGTATTGTTTTCTGGCATAAGACACCACAATTCTGCTCAGAGGTAAAGATTCCATATTACATTTTGGCTGAAGTTTCATATTTCATGCCGAGTTTGATTCTCTACCTCACTCCCATTTATTCCACTGACTGTCAGTCAGCTGACAAAACGGAAATTAGGGATACTTCTAACTCTGAGATACATTCACAAAATAATTTTTACAGGACACTATAAGAAAAAAGATGGTCATCAAGTTAGCAGAGCAACTCCTCATATATAGTTTAAAGGCATCAAGGTGAAAAAAACACAAAAGGAGTTGGAACTAAGTCACTAAGTGCATGCACGAATGTTACGAGTGTGTGTTCCCCTTATTGACATGAACTCTGGCTCTGTTTAGCAGATTTTTCCCAGAAATAAAACTGGACCAGCAATGACAGGTTCTGCTTCAGTACTGCTAGCCTGGAAATGCCCTGAAGTAAGAAGTTTTCATAATAATTCCTATTCAGTATTAAGAAACTCTAGGCAGGAAATAATGTAATAAAGCAAGCTTGCAAATCTAGCCAATTATAAATAAATCTTTCTGGTTTTCAGGGGGCCTGTCTGCAGTTCAAATACAAGAAGTTCTGAGAATCTGAGAAAAACAAAGTTACCCTTCACATGGATACTAATGTGTGGCTTAATCTGGGACTTGTATTGGTTGTCATTGCTCAGCCAAAGAAAGTTTTGGATCACAGCCACTGTTTCAACTGGGTCCAAAATCCTGTTTCACAATTAGGATGAAGAGCTGTTGTACTCTTTAAATTACTGTGGAGAGAATAAGCTCCAGGCTGTCCAGCAAACCGGAATCAGAACGTGGTCTGTGACACAAGGACATGCAACCCCTGCCAAAGTGGTATCTGTCCTTCAGTTCAGTGACATCTTATGTTGACAGTTTGCAGCCTCAGCACTCACTAGCATAGCCTGCTGGCATTATCCTGTGACAGGTAGTCTCGTGCACCACAAAGCGCCAGGCAGGATCTTCCCATGACCCAGGTGCAAGCACGCCACAATCAGCAACTATAACTGAAGTCTATAAGATGGTTTTCAGAATGGCAAGGCAATTTGTAACTGTGCTGGTAACCGTAGGCTCAGTGATGTGCAATCAATATATTTAGTTGGTGCTTAAGCCCAACACAACGTGCAACTGCACAAGTAGTATAAACAAACTTGAGTCACTGAGCAGTAGGCAAATTGTTACATATAACCACTGGAGTGTCTGAGATCTACCTTCCAACACACCAAGCATGTGGCTGGTCAGCTCAGTGACTTGTTGCTTGTTGCCTTACCTACCACTGACCCACTGCAACCAGTCTGCAGATCCTGCTTTGCATCTGCCTCATCAGCCCAGCATTCTCAGCTAGCCAGAGTTCTCTGCTCTTACACTTTTAAAATCTAGACCAAGGCCCTCATGGAGCCTCACTCAATAAGCACAGCAGACACAATATGTTGAGAACCAGTGGTTCAGCCAAAGCTCTGAAATCGAACAGCAAACACTCAGCAGCAGAAGGAACTCATGAGAAATTCCTATTTCTCAGGTTTCCCTTGGGGAAATGAATAAATGTAACCTCATTCTGAAACCATTCCTGATTTTATAAGAAGTGATTTAATTAATTTAAAAGCTGCAACTTCTAAATGAAGATTTTAGAGGCATTAAGATCATGGACATGGGAAAAACACAACTCTTACTCTTACAAGATGAATTTCATTATGGAATCTCCCTACATAAAAAAGATCAAAATTTTCAGGTTCAGTCATACATAACCAACCAATTCCTTGTGTGGGCCAACACTGGAGACACCACAGAAGTGGAAACAAAGCCATAACTAGTTCATTCTCCAGTGATACAGAAATCTAGAGGCTGCTTTTCTGTAAGGAGCAACATTTAAATAAAGTTCCAAGAGCCTCTAAACAGATGATGAAAGGCTTTTGTGATTATTCATATTCACTTACCTATTAAATTCACACTTTTATTTGGCTTTGGCTGGATTTGGGTTCAACTGTCCATATTCGGACAGAGTAAGAATGAGTTTCTGCTATATTCTTGCATGCTTGGGCTCTTACTGATGGAGAAGAAGAAAACTCCCTAATGTCATTTTAGTTAATGCTCTACAGCAGGTAGTTATTGAAATACTTTATTTTTTCAAGAAAAATCAACACATTGTCTGCATAGATAGATATTTAGCATTTCCAAGAGAATAATTTGCCAGGTTTTGTAGAAAATGAAAATACCATAACAGAGGGTGATTGCAAAGACCATTTTAAGTCAAAATTCATCAAGGAAGTTCTCATTCAGCCTCCTCAGAACAACATACTTGAGAAACCAATTAAATGCAGTGCACTGTTTGCACCTGTTCTCTTCTCCATGAAACATTAAACTGTAAAAGCACTTAATCGGCACTTGTGAAAAATTACATTTTACTGTGATTCTTTGTCAGGTCTTTGTCTGCTTGATGCTGCTACTCAGACCTCTTTTCTATTGTGCATACAAGCCTCCTTCTCTTAGGCAGGCTTTTTTTTCTGTTGACAGGAGCCAGTCCACAGTCAGTTGGACCTGGGTGCCTTGCTACAAGAAGGATGTTGAGGCTCTGAAGCGAGTCCAGAGAAGATCAATGAAGCTGGTGAAGGGGCTGGAGAACAAGTCTTATGAGGAGCGGCAGAAGGAACTGGGGTTATTTAGCCCTGAGAAGAGGAGGCTGAGAGGAGACCTCATTGCTCTCTACAACTACCTGAAAGAGGGCTGTGGAGAGGAGGGAGCTGGCCTTTTCACCCAAGTGACGGGTGATAGGACAAGAGGGAATGGCCTCAAGCTCCACCAGGGGAGGTTCAGACTAGATATCAGAAAGAAATTTTTCACAGAAAGGGTCATTGGGCACCGTAACAGGCTGCCCAGAGTGGTCATTGAGTCATCATCCCCAGAGGCATTTAAAGACGAGTAGACAAGATGCTCAGGGACATGGTTTAGTGGTTGATAGGAATAGCTGGACTCAATGATCCAAGAGATCTTTCCAAGCTGGTGATTCTATGATTTTATGGAAGGGGATCTAGATCTAGTGCTTTGCTAAGAACAGTGACAGCACAGACTTCCTGCTGCTTCAGGCAGTGACAAAATCTGTGTTATAGCACAGCTCAAATACCCGTAAGAGACTGCATGTCCCCAAGCCACTGCTGAAACTGCTTAGACTATGTGTTATTCCAACCTGCCACTCAGCATGTAAGAAGACTCCTTGCAGGATCTATGAGAAGACACTTGAGATGACAGGAAACTAGCTAAAACACCTGAAGTACCCCTGTCCTGGAGCTTCACAGTAACTGGAAACCTTGATCTTCGGTGAGAATTGCACCTCTCTTTTGGTGGGATCTCCCAAAACTGCCCAGTCAGCACAGACATCTTGCTGTCTTCACAAATCACTAAACTCTCCATACTGGTCTACACATCTCATCATATATGCTAGGGAAATACACAGACACAGATGAGTTCCTCATAACCATAATCTTAGGAGTTTCTAAACTTCTTTTTTTGAATTTCTTCTTGTTAAGCCCCTAAATTCCAGTGTGCTTCTCCTTCCAGTAAAAGGAAGTGCTCTGTGTGCTGCTGGTCAAAGACATACCCACAGGAGGTAGTTTGTCTAAGCGAGAGTAACAGCAGGTTTCTACTGAAAGATAAAGTATAACATCTCTGCAGTTGCACCAATCTCTGTTGGATCACAAAGTGGGAAACTGATAGCTGAGGGCAGGGGAGTGGATTTCTAATAAATGCAAATGCAGATTCTTTCACACAATAAACATATCCCATTTTCTCGCCACTCCCTGCCACAAAAATGTTACACGGCACATGCCATTTGTCTATGACACTTAGGAGTCATTGGGTTCTTCACTCTACTGCTTTCTGTGTGCAGGAAAAATGTCATGCTGGGGTACAAGCTACTTCTTTCATCTCAGAACATGATACTCATCAGTGAGAAAACAAAATTAGGATCTGTTTCCCACAGAGCACAAGGCAGATAAGGATGGAGTGTATTAGACGAAAAGTTAAAAAAGCAGCTCAGCTGTTCAGCCTGACACAGTTTAAAAGCAGTTGACCATCAGAAATCAAGAATTCAGTACTTTCTGAAATGTTATCTCCCCAGAAGGCATCCAGGTTTCAATACAGTGTAAAATAAGTTTCATTTTGAGCATTTAGGCTGGCTGGGGAGCTTGATGCAGAAACTGAAAAGCCATTACGATCAACACATCAAAAGGCTGGGCTAAACTGAAAGACAACTTAGAACTGGCCCTGTTATAAAAACTTCTGCAAGTCTGAGGAAAAATAGCCACGCTCTTGCTTAAGTAACAGTTATTATTGTAACTTTTACATTAGTCTTCTGTTGTTTTATAGCTCAGAAAAGGTGGGGGAGGGAGGCAGACAGCTACAAACATCAGCCACAAATGGCTGAACAACAGAAGACTTAAATCCCAGCGACATATAAATACCTTGACCTTTTTTTTTTCCCCTATGCTTTCCTTTCTTTTAACCTGAATTCTGTCATAGCGTTAGCAGAAGGATAAGATCATTACTGGAATCTGTCATGGGGACTGAATGCCTCTAACAATGACTGCACAGTTGTAGAAACACAAATGATGTCTGTTTCTAGAGAATTAATGGAATAAAGGCCATTCATTTCTCTACTTTGCCTTCAAACGGACAAACGACAGGCACTTGCAGGCCCCTTGTGTGAATATAAAGTAGCAAAATAAGTAAAAAATATTTCTGGAAATTAGTGTCTCTTTAAGTTTTCACAATTAGATAATACACAGAATTAAAGTGAAAGAAAAAGGCATCTAATAAAAGTAAGCACGTGATCCTCAGTAGCATTGGTAGCATGCATGGATGACAATAGTCTTTAATATTAGAGCAATGAGTGTTGCATGGTGGAAAAACACAGATCATTTTCTTCCATGGCTTCAGATATGGTGTGAAAGAGTTTCTGCAAAGCTGGAGTTTACTTGAAGAATCTGAGAAGGACAAGCAAAGAAATTAGGTCCCAAGCAACGGAATGACTATGAATGGCCATAGGTTGAAGCATCACTTTCTGCGGCAGTGTCCTAGGCACATCCCACAGAGATAATCAGGGTCAAAGAAGGTTTCATAAGTCCTCAAGAGCCTGCTGAGGTGACCACCTAATCAATGTTCTTCAAAATATTTATTTTAACTGTTTCAAGCAGGCTTACTGCACCAGTACAATATTGTTGTGGATTAAAATAAGTTTACTCATAGAATGTTAAAATTGTGTGATTGCTTAGAGTAATGTTAAATTGTAGCTTGCTCAGCATGAGTGGGCAGCTTGGTGTAATTGGACTTGGTTAGCAAGAGTAACTAGGCAAAAGTGGAAAAGTAGTACAAGAAATCTTGCACTGCAAGATACCAAAATACAAAGAAACAAGCCTATGAGTCCAGGGAAAAAGACCTTAAAGGACCAAGCAAAACCTTAATACGGATGAACTGGGAGGTTGAGCATAGGTTGAACATTTACTGAGTTACACAGAAAGGAAGATCTGCAGCTGAGGAAAGTCTGAAGATAAGGAATTTATGCCAGCTGTAAATCTTGAAGATAAGAAAACAGGCAGGGTGCCTGGAAGCAGGAACACCAAATAAGAAGCAGGGAGACCTCAGCACCTGAGTTTTCACTGGATCAGCTGCCATATGGACAGCACATGAATGCTGAGAGGTGGATGTGGCTCATAGAATCATAGAATAGTTTGAGTTGGAAAGATCTTAAAGATCATCCAGTTCCACCACGCCCCACCATGGGGAGAGATACCTCCCACTAGATCAGGCTGCTCAAGGTCCCATCCCACCTGGCCTTGAACACTTCCAGATATGGGGCAGCCACAACTTCCCTAGGCATCCTGTTCCAATGCCTCACCACTCTCATCATGAAGAAATTCCTCCTTATGTCCAGTCTAAATTTGCCCCCTTCCAATTTATAGCCATTGCCCCTAGTCCTATTGCTACAAGCCTTTGAAAAAAGTCCCTCCCCAGCTTTCTAGTAGGCACCCTTCAGGTACAGGAAGGTCACTATAGGGTCTCCTCGGAGTCTTCTCTTCTCCAGGCTGAGCAACCCCAGCTCTCTCAGCCTGTTCTCAGCTGTTGAGGTTGAGGAATTGCTCCATACTGAGAAATACTCCAGAATCAGGCCAAATCCTTGTCAGATGCAAGGGCACTCAACTGGACTATCACATTTTTGCCTGAAAACATTCACCTTATTTTAAACTTGCTAGAAGTTTTATTAGAGTGGTAGCCTGCAGCTACTACAGCAAATGCATAGAAATAACTTCTAAGTTCATATTTTGTCTGCTCTGAAATTTAAATGCATTCACTATGTTTACACAAGAAAACTTATTCACACAAATGTTTTGTGTAAATGTGTTCTTCCATAATACTACAGTTTCCCATTCTTTTAAAAGACCCTTTATAGCGACCATGGAAGAATGCTACTTTCAAAGAAGGTTCACTGTTAATTCTGGTAAATTTCACCCTGTTTTCCATTCTGCGCTGCATAGGTAGTATTAGCTATTGCTGTGATAGATACTAAAGCAGTTGCTGTTCTAAAGCATGCCATTAGGGTGAATCTAGTTGTGAACTCCTAATGCAGTACCTCTACTGCTATATAGGACCACGTAGCAGGGTTGCAGTGTGAAAAGAATACTTTGAGTTGCTCTAAATTTGACACACACAAACCTATAAAATTATCTAACGTGAGGAATGCAGTGTGAGCATCTGTATTTCATTTTATCAGGGGCAGGGAGGAGAAGGGGCATCCTCAAAAATGGTGCCGTAATTGTGAAATACATGGAAATGTTGGTGAGGAAACTGCATGTTGAAGATCATAGAGAACCTACAGTCACTGTCTTTATGCAGTAAAACTATTTAACCATTCTAAGGTATATAAGGGAAGAATTAATTTATCTGAAATTCCTTAGGGATATCAGTGCTAATGTACTTGTCTATTTTCAAAATATTGCCTTAGCCACAGAGACAGTTAAGAAATAACATCAGTCTTCATAGTTTTAATAGTGCAGCTACCTTTAGCTTTCTAGGAGTAGGATGTGTCATGAGCATGCAAATCAGTTTGTTTTAGTAGTATATGCTTATGAGCTCTGCTCTTAAGAAAAGACCTGTTTTTTTTCCAGAAAGGTATATTTAATATTTTGACCAAAACAGAAAGCAGCCTGACACAAAGTCTGAAAGCACTGCTTCCAATTTCCAGGCCACTATAGACAGAATACTTTAAATTGCTTTCCCACCCAGATTGCTTTCCTGCGCCTCCAGTTAAGTTTTTAAAAGACTACAAGACACAAAAGACGACTGAAATTAGTTCGTCTCATTAAGCAATCTGGAATTTTGAGAACTTGTACACTCGGCTGAGGTCAAGAAGTCTAGATGACTGCCTTCCTCAGATCACAAAAGAGGTTAGCCCAACAACTGCCTACTTTTTTTCATTTACTGCAGGACTGCTTCTGGCTCAGAACAGAAAATCAGAGAAAAAGGAAAGAGGGATAAAGGAAAAACTTCCAAAAACACATAAAGTGGCTGGAAACACACAAGAAAACCAACAATACAGCAAGACCACATAGATTTGAAAGAGACTGGGTACTGAAGCATGAATCAAGAGTCAATCTTTTCTGAAATTCTGGTGTTCAGTATTTAACAAAGATGGTGCAAACATCCTCCCTTCCATCTACTTGTAGTCTACATGTAGTTTAGGATATTAAAGTCTAATGTAAATAGGCTTGAAAAACTAAAAACACAAAGGTCATAAAAACAAATTAGGATGCCAAGAAATTGTTTGAATGATCAACAGATCTCCGTGCACTGTGAAGTGAAGAGTTAAAAAGTCCCCATATCTCACTTTCAACAAACAGGGAAGATGAGGCCCAAAAAATGTAGTATCTTGCTTAGTGCTGTAGCAAGTCAATGACTGATTCTCCGATTTCAAACTTCATCTACTGCTATGTGGTTTGTGATTTAAAGGGAGCAATAATGCTCAAAGATAATGTAATTTCATAGACTTGGAAAACTTTGGTACATCCAAATTGAAAGCTAAGCCTATAGTGCTTTAAAATGAGATCTGCTACAGCAGCTAACTATAAAAAACAGTTTAAAAACTAATTACATTCCTCCAGAAAACTCCAAGGCAACAGCATAGCGTGAGAAAATACCCTTTGAATTTGTACACATCTGAATAGAATTTCTCAACTTTAGAGAATGAAAAAATATGATTAAAATGAAGATCCTAAAATGATACAAGGATAGAGAAGGACTGAGAAATAGTGCATGAGATAGACCTGAGAGGAGGAGTTAGAGAACTGAAGTGTGTCCTTACTTGACACAAACCACTGATGCACATGTCCAGGGATTCAGTGTAGCACCGGGTCCCATCCAGAACTTTTGGCGCCAGCTCCACAACCAGAGCTTCTCCTCTGGCCTGGCACTTCAGTGAGCATGGGTTGTCAGGGTCGTTAGAGACAGGAAGCCACTCGTAAAACTGTCCCTGGTACTTGACATCATTGTGAGCAGAGCACTGCTGGGCACGAAAATCACCTGCTTCTGGGGGACAATCCTGTAGAAAAGAAAGATAAAAAGGTCAGCAGGTCTATTCAGGACAGTCAGTTGCAATGCCATGTAGCCAGCTGCCAGATGTAGACAGTTTCTCTGTTTAGACAAAGAAGACTGATTGAAACAATTGCAGCTACACATAATTCAATTGGATAATTAAATCTTTCTTCTTTCCACAAAAGTATTTAAAGAACATCAAGACCATGTGTAAATATGTTTGAGACATAAGAAATGCAATGTATGTGTCTTAACCACAGCCCTGAAATGTTCTTGCTCAATCTCTTTCCACTTGTTCATATATGTGGAGAAGCATGTGTACAACTGTTCTCTTCCAGCCAAGTTTTTTCCTTTGTTTGAAGAGAAAAAGAATTATGTGGTTTAAATGTTTGTTTATTTAACCCTATTCACTAGCTTTTTTTCCCCTCAGTGACTAAAACACTTGGTAGGGCAACAAGAATCAGAAAAATCTGATACAGATCTGCATTTCTTTAATCTAAGATTTCATAATTCACTAATTAGTGACTTTCTATTATTTTACTGGGAAGAACTTTTAAAAGCCTCTTTTTTAATCCTTCAGGAGGTTTGTGAGACATATACGTCCTACTCTGCATTTAGTACATCTGATACAAAAAGGAAAAAAAGACCATTCATACTACTTAAAAGTTTCTTGTTATTGAGAATGTAAGGCTTTTCTTGCCCTCATATACTCACTTCCTTGTCATCATTTAGCACTGAAACCCATCATCAAAATCATGAGACTTCAGACAAGATTAACATTAATTCTTTTTAACTGATATCCATTTTTTGAAGTTGAAGGATGATAATTCAAGTTTTCCTGTGCAAGCAACCACAAAGGTTAGAGACTCATTGTTTTTTAAGAGGTAACTTGAATTTCTTACATAATTACTTGAATACAGGAGCTAAGCTTTAGGAATAATATTAAATATAATAAGAACTGTGACAAAAAGCAAATGTTGACAATACGGCTGCCTCAAATTATAAAAGTCTCATAGTCCTCCACCTTGCCGCTTTGAAGAAATTTGCTCCTCATTGCTATCTGGTCAAATACCAGGTGAAATGAGTACATGTTATAACCTTTGCTGGAGGACTGTAACTCTTTTTTTAATAAAGAACTGTAAATATTGATTATAGATCTGATAGGGAAGGATTTTGATACATATACAACCAGGCAACAGCCTCATAAGATGCCTGTATTCTCTGTTCGTCCTCAAACTACTTCATCTTGTAGAAATACAAATATCAATTATAATCTTACCAAAGACTTTTTACACTACCAGCTATGGAAGTCTTGCTGCTATTGAGGTAATATATATCATCTGAGGTTTAAATAACAACCTCTGTTTCTCAGACCTTTTTCTACATTTTAATTCACTAACGCTTTTCTGCTTCTTGTAAATAGGGCACATTATTACAATAGGAATGGCATGGGAGCTCCATGTCAGTTTATAACTTTAAAGAATCATTGTTTAGTAGTAAGATGTAAAATCAAGCTTTCAAATCTCCTCTTGAAACAAATTCGAAGAATCTTGGCTATGAATTTGTCATTTGTACACCCTTAGCTCAAATCCAGGATAACCAATCTAGCCTGTCATTCACTATGTAGTGTCAATGTAGCTATGCCCATCTTGTTTGAATGTTGAATGATGTTGTATAAGACCACTTCAAACATTTCTTATAGTGAACTATACACATATACAAGCCATGGCATTCAGCCACAGATCCTCAGTGAATATGTTTTGTAGTGTGAGAGCAAATTTTCAGTTAATTTGCTTTATATTTGAGCATGATGCAGCCCAAAGGCAGTGAGTCATGCTCCAGTCAAAAGCTCTGCTGTCTAAATACAAGGGAGTACTGTTACTGCTAGAAAAGGTTAAATGGATTAAGGCCTAAGGAAAAAAAAAAGGATTTGGGCTAAATCTTGTTCTCCTATTTTTCTAAAATATGGATCAAAGAGCAATAACCCAGAGCTCACCCATCCTTTACCAAAGTAGAGGTCAGAAGTCCAAGCTCATAACTGGAATTCTACTGCTGGAGGGCATATACAGCAGATAATTTTTCTATATTATGGAAAATTAAAAAATAAAAAAAGTAAAATGTTGGAAATATTTCAGCATGATTTTAAAATCTCCAGGAAAACTTAGAGGCAATCAGGCCCTTTTTGTGATCTAGGCAAACTGTTGATACATGACAAAGTTTGCACAGCAGCACAGAATGAAAAGAACAGAAAAATATGTTGGAATTTCATTATTCCTCTGTATCTGTATAAGCAGGGAAAAAGTGGTCTTTATGTTTTGCTTTTAAAGAAAGGAAGAAGAAGACAGTTACATCTTGAGCCAAAATCTAGTTTAGCCCTATTTCCAAATAGAGAAAAGACAAGATAAGAAGAATATTGTGGTCTTACTTCCTGTCATAAAATCTTCTGGTGCATTCCCTTCTCTGAATTTTTCTATCCATAAATGAATACAATCAGGTCTATTGGCTTGGCTTAGGCTTGTTGCAGAGATCCAAGCCAACTCTCTTGTTCAGTTCAGACTTGGCTGTGCCTTTGAAACTTCCTGGCTTGCAACAGCTTTATTTTTACAAAGACAGAAAGACCCAATAAACCACGTGACATACAAAGCATTCCTGTTTTGTACAGGATTCAATACTGTGCCTGTTGCAGTCAATTTTATTTCTAAATTAAAAAAAAAAAGTACAGCCAACAAGCTTTCAGGGCACAGCAGGTGACCAGGACCGATGCTAAATATTTCTAGTCTTTGATATCATGATCAAAATAAAACAGTGGATTTAACTAGTAGAGCTTGTGTTTATACAAACTTCTCATGTGAAACTTCAAGCCATTCAAAGGATACATTCAACAATCAGAAACGCAGACATGCATACTTATCTTGGCACACAGATATGAAAAAGGGTCACAGCCTGGCCCACTACTTTTCTCCTACTGTAATCCTGAATGCTGGCTCCACTTGAAGGCCTTGAAGATCACTTTCTCTCAGAGGGGAACTTTCCTTCCAGTTAGGAAAGCACAGGTGCTTGCATCTACACACGTAACACCTGCATAAACTGTGTTAATTTTTTTATACCAAAAGGGACCAAAAGAATACTGGTCCAAATCACCCATGATTACACACAGGTAATTGAGACAAAAAGTAGGATGTGTACAGAACTTAACACTTTTTATTACTATTACTCCCAATCCATGGAGGTGTTCAAGGCCACCCTGTATGAGGCTGATCTGATCAGGATGAGCAACCTGATCGGGTGGAAGGGGTTCCTACCCATGTCAAAGGGGACTGGAACTAGATGATCTTTAAAGTCCTTTCCAACCCAAACCATTTTAAGATTCTATGATTAATCACTTATAAAGTTTTTTGCTACTTTTTCTTTTTAAACTTACTATTTGTTGTTTGTATTATATTTAGTGGAGATCATGGAGATCAGAGTCTCAAGCAAGCCTTTGTGTAATCATATAATGAAAGACATATAGAAGCTCACAGCCTATAAAGGAGTATTCTAATTACTGAAGAACAGATAAAGCAAAACCAGTGTTTTGTTGCATTAACTGCTATATTCTTCTAAACACTTTGCCACCTTAAGAGTGTTTACCATTTTGAGGCAGTATTCCTGTGCTTCATTTCTGCAGCGATGGCTGCTTGACAGGAGAAGCTATAGACTCTGACTCTACAAAGTCTTTTTGCCTTTAAAAAAAAATCAGCTTGCTTTTGGTATGTGCACCGGGACTTGGTGGAAGGAAGTCCTCTACTTCTTCCAGCTAGCACTACTTTATTGACCTGAGTAAATTTAGATTTTACTCCGCCTAAGGATCTGATCCTGGAAGCTATCTGACAGTATGCCTTTTGCCTCTCTGCACAACAGACTGACAGACAAGGATTGTGCCCACACTTTGAGATAGTCAGAAGCCATAGGCCAAGTCAGTGAGTGGTGAAACCAAGGTAGCATATCTTTGCCTGGGTTATAAGGTTCCACAAGGTATTTTGCTAACCATGCCCACATGGCCTGTGTTTGGATTGCAGCATGTGACAGCACTGGTACCTGGCCACAAAAGCACCATAATCCTGCTTCAGGTTACTGAAGCTTTGGTGCTATAGTCAAATCTCACCAGTTTTGTTTTCTTCTGGAAATTATCTGTGGGCCTCTGCAGACTTAAACTCATGCCATTGCACTCCTTCAAGAATCAGAAAGAACTAATAAACTGGAAAGTCTTGTCTAAGTTAATTTATCTTCCAGCTTCCTACACATTATGAGTTTTCATGGAAGAAAATTTCCAGTCAATAGGAAACAACTGTTCCTTCTCTTAACTCGGTGAGTCCATAAATAACTCTTTCATGACTTGCAAAGGCTCTTGAGATATTCCTGAAACACTGAGCCTGTGCTGGATACCTATAATCTCCATTCATCCTATCAGGTCACAATTTCTTTCACTGCAATGAAATTATATATCATTCTAAAGATGATCAGAAACGCCTTTGATGTATGAAATCTATTTTAAAACACAGGAGTTTTGTCTTCACTTTTCAGGCATTTAATGCTGACTATATTATTACGGCTT
This sequence comes from Clamator glandarius, assembly GCA_033459285.1. Classification (NCBI taxonomy): domain Eukaryota; kingdom Metazoa; phylum Chordata; class Aves; order Cuculiformes; family Cuculidae; genus Clamator; species Clamator glandarius. Next base: position 339,804 of record JAUNZM010001490.1, on the reverse strand, counting down.
CATTCACTTCCTCGCATCCAATTTTTTTTTTTTTTTTTAACTTGACCTTCTATTTGACCCTATTGTAATTCATAATGTCTATGGAGACTTGCCATGTTTGAAACCTATTCAAAACAATTCCTATTAATCAACAAACCAGTGGAGAAGATAAGATGAATCCCAGATGTCCCTTGATGGTGATAAGTAGATCAGATTTCATAGGACAAAGGATTTCATAGGACAAAGGCTTTTTAAAGTTTACCTAATGGGTGAAATGTGGATGATCATATCCAAGCTGTGATAGGTGGAAACAATCGAGGAACCTTAGAAGAGCTTACAATATATGTGCTTGTATATTTGCAGAGGCCAAGAATGATTTACTATACCTGGAGCTTTTCCTCTTTGCAAAATTGACTAACAACTGGACTGCTCTGTGCAGCATCTGACAGAACAGCTTATTGAACAAGTTCCATGAGGTATACATGGTATTTCAGCCACACTAGTTTCCATACTGAGAAAGATCCCAAAGTCCTCAAGTTGAGGGTTGCCCAAGACTAAGTAAGAGTGTTAGATGAAAGTACAGACTTAAGAAATACAGAGATTTAACGGAAACTCCACTTGACCTTAAAGCCTTGTTGAGTGCCCTGCTTGACATAAGTTTCTTGCAGCCAGATTTTTTTGCTAGCCTACTGCTGTGAACTTCTAAATACGCTAGGATCATGCTTAGCTGCTTAGACAAGGAGAAGCTTATACTATAGCTTTCTCTGACAATTCCAAGAGACTGCAATATCTGACAGAGAAAAGTATGAGATAAATAATATGAACAAAGTAAATGGGATAATATCAGCATATGTCTCTAGTCTGCACTGAACAAACGTGGAGCCAAGATGAAGGCTAAAACAGTCAGAGAAGCATAAATCTAGACCTCCATGAATACTTGTCATTAGCTACATTTATAAAATCTTTTTTTTTACAAAAATGTGAAGTGTTTAACTTGTATTTCAACTTGATAAAGATGTTTGTCAAAAAATAACACAAGCACATGTGCTTAGAGTACACCTTCCTGAAAGCACCATGGGTGCCATGTTGACTGATCAAAAAGAGACATTAAAATAAGAAAAACATTATCAGAAATATTGAATTTAAGTCTATGAATCATCCAGAGCCATGGAGAGTCCTTGAAAGGGTCCTGAAAAGCCACTGTCACAGAAGGGATTCGGGTTGTTTGGTCTACTAAGAGTCTTGATGCATTCACATCGAATGGTAGGTATGGGTTGTTGGGGCTTTTTTTCCCCCTAGTCAAAGATTCACAGGTCTGTTTGCTGAGAAGGCAGCAAATCCAGAAGTCAAAGCTGCTACCGTTAGAACATGCTAAAAACACTTGTTTTCAAGTATGAGGAAAAGTTCCTAGATGACACTGAGGTTCTGAAAGGCACTTATTCTGAAATAAGATTATAATTATTAAAATTCAGCATTTTGAAAAACAACTGTAGTTACAATAAATTATCTGAGTCGGGAAGAATTTCCACTTAAAAAGTAAACTGACACTTACTAAATCTCCTATTAATACAGAGATATGTGTAGCTGTTAGAGGGCTATTTTATTTCATTTTACTGCAAAATGCAAACTAGGAGGTTTGATTGCAAAAGACTTCACATGGCATTTCTAGCCAATAGACAGTAGAAAAATTAAATCCTGCTAACAATTTTTGTAGCTCTGGTGATGCTTCTCATACATGCAAGCCAATGATTCTGAGAATTATGTACTTAGGTTTGACCCTTTCCAGCAGGCTGGGCTTTGGTGCATGGAAAGAGGGTACAGGCATTTTGTTGAAAGTAAGATGAGCAGTATCAGTGCCAGTATATATAAAATGCATCACAAGCTGATAAGAAACATGGATGGAAGTAGCTTGGCTGAATGTAAGCCAAAAAAATGGAGGATATCATTACACTGGGTGTTTCAGCCAAGTGAAGAAAGTCAGATATATATAATAAAGTGCCGCAGGGAGTGTTTACAAGTTTTCTTGGTCTGATGAATGTGTTCTACTACCTACAAATTTTACTTTAGGCTTAACAGAACTGCTCCAAACCTTGGAGGAAGAGCTAGTAATGTTATGCAGCTTCCTGTATCGTCTGTTTTCATGATGAACACCAAAATCTCAAGAGCAGCTTTATACACAGTGTTCATCAGCATGTTGGCAGGCATAAGCAAGTAAATATGAAATGCAAAGTTATAGAATAATAGAATGGTTTGGTTTGAAAGAGGCCTTAAATATCATCTAATTCCAAATTCCCTGCCATGGGCAGGGATACCTCCTACTATATTAGGCTGTTCAAGGCCCCATCCAGCCTGGACTTAAGTACTTCCAGGGAGGGGGCATCCACAACTTCCCTGGGCAACCTGTTCCAGTGCCTTACCACACTCATCGGAAAGAATTTCTTCATAATGTCTAATCTAAATCTTGCCCTTTCCAGTTTACAGCCATTTCCCTTCATCCTGTCACTACACAACCTTTCAAAAAGACCCACCTCAGCTTTCTTGCTCGACCCCTTCACATACTGGAAGGACATTACAAGGTCTCCTCAGAGCCTTCTCCAGGCTGAACACCCCCAAATCTCTCAGCCTGTCCTCATAGCAGAGTGCTCCAGCCCTCTATGATTAGAGCTTTGTAGCTCTACCCTGGACCCGTTCAAACAGTTCCATATCCTTCTTATGTTGAGGGTTCTAGAACTGGACACAATACTCCAGGTGGAGTCTCACAAGAGCTGAGTAGAGGAGGAGAATCACCTCTCCCCGACCTGCTGGCCACACTTCTGATGCAGCCCAGGATACAGCTGGCCTTCTGGGCTCTAAGTGAACATTGCTGGCTCATACTGCGCTTCTCATCAATCAGCACGCCCAAGTCCTTCTCTGCAGGGCTGTTTGCAATCATGTCATCCCTCATCCAGTGTTGAAACTGCAGATTACCCCAGTTCAGGTGTAGGAACTTGCACTTGGCCTGGTTGAACCTCATGAGGTTCACACAGGCCCACTTTTCCAGCTTGTCCAGGTCCCTCTGGATTACATCCCATTCTTCTAGTGTGACAACTGCATCACTCGGCTTTGTGTCATCTGCAAAATTGCTGAAAGTGCACTTGATACTGTCTGTATCATTGATGAAGATATTAAACAGCACTGGTCCCACCATTTGTTTTGTATCTCCATCTGGACATCGAATCGTTGACCACTACTCTCTGAATGCAACCATCCAACCAATTTTTTATCTGCCAAACAGTCCACTCATCAAATCCATCTCTTCCCAGTTTAGAGAGAAAGATGTTGTGTGGGACTGTGTCAAAGGCTTTACATAAATCCAGATAGATTATATCTGTTCGTTGTCCTGTATCCACTGATGTGGTTACCCCATCATAGCACAGAAAGTCCTTTGGGAATGAAGTGTCATTCAGCATTCTCATGAATCTCTTTTTTTTTTTTTTTATGGGCTAATTCAGAAAGGAGTGTTTTAAAAGGTAAAATATCAGGGAAAATAAAATGGTTTTGATCACAAAAAGATGTTTGATAATTAAGGAGAATAAAGGAAGAAGGCATGAAAACTCCATATTCCAACAAAAAAACTTTTTCATGTAAACGGTGGAAGAGAAACCAAAAACCAAGAAGAGTGACAGAAGAACTTAAAAATGAGTTTTCATTTTTTTATTAGTAGTATTTTGGAAACTTGCAAAAGTAGCAATAAATCAAACAATTTTCAAGCTTCTGCCTACATAACACTTTCACCAGGCCCTCCAAATACAGCTTTATGTCTTAAGGAAAGATGGTATGATAGCATGGTACAAAAGCTGGAGAGAACCTGGCAGATAAGAATGTGCCTAGAAGAAGGCACAGAAGGTAAAAAGAGAACTAGTAAAAAACCCCTCCATGCAGTTCAGAAACACTTTTGTTTATTTTGCATAATGTTTCATATAACAACCCAGCTAGATAGAGAAACATGGCTCCACTGCATTCACAGTAATTTTCTAAAGAAAAACAAATTACTTCCTCTCTCTCCACATGATTATATTCCAAAATGGCTGGAAACATACTTGGAGTCAATATCAATAGTAAGAAGTAAAAAAGCTGATGCAGTTTAACCCTAAGTCATCTTCAGAGTCCTTCACTCCTCCTTTCACTATTTAGACATGTGGCTTCATATCCATAATCTTTCCAGTATCTGATCAACACGAGGCAATGCAAGTGGTGAACATAATAGAATAGATTTGTTCATTTCAGCATTGCTCAGAAGATTTATAGACAGCAGCATCAATCTCTCTTACATTCTATACTATGCAAAATGGTTCATCATCCCTAGAATAATAGAGATAATAAAGAAACAGATGCACATTTTCTTCTTTTGACTCTTTTTCTTTACCTCCTCCCCTCCCCCCTTAATTCAAGGGTGAATTAAAACCAGCTGTAGCAAAATCTTGCAAATGATAGTGCCTATGAAAACGTATTCATTACCAGACTCCAAGAAGTATTCTTCCCATTCTCAAATTTCACCTTTGAAATAGTTTGCTTTTGGTATACGTGACTACCTAGTCTTCCCTGTAAGAGGACAGCTATATATACAAGAAAAAAAAAAACAAACAAAACCCCCATGCCAGTTCACCAAAAGACAGTTTGCAGAAAACAAAAGCACTAGTTATTTTATAAACAATAGCAACAGTCCTTGAGATATGCACATCCTAATGGTAATGAAAGCTTGTATTTCAGGACTCACTAATTTCCACACAGATCAAATAAGAATTTTCCATAAAGCATGATAGCTAGCTTTGTTTGCAGAGTAGAATGGGGAGATGCAAATCTAGGTCTCGTTGAGCCCGGAATTTTTGTCCTCCTGATTTTCAATGTCTTTATGAATGAAATCTTAAGAAGTAAAGTCTGAGTTAGCAAAAATACAAACAATATAATGTGCCTTTTCCAGTGCAGAATGCCATGACGAACCATAGAGTTAATGAATTGTTTCCAAGACCTAATTTTGGCTTGGATTTGTACTTGGATTTTGGAGACAAAGACAGTAGACTACATTAAAGATAAAGAGTTCCCAAACTGCTTTATGTTTCCACTGCTTCTGCATAAGTTATTTCAAAGTAGTATCTAGCCCTAGAAATATGGGGCTGAGGAGCACTACAGCTTGTGGCAGGATCCTACTAAAAGTTCTGATGCCTACCATGGTGGCAGTGCCCTTGCAATGACTACTATTGTGAATACTGGTGGTGCACAGTATCTCAGATTAAGTAAAGACAATACGTGGAAAGGTGTAAGACGTGAATAAAATATTCACCATACTTTAAAAATAGAAAATATTTTCCCTTGAAATCAAATGTCTGCAAAACTAACACAGTCAATTACTTTCCTTAAGACATAAAGCTGTATTTGGAGGGCCTGGTGAAAGTGTGATGTAGGCAGAAGCTTGAAAATGGTTTGATTTATTGCTAGTTTTGCAAGTTTCCAAAATATTAATAATAAAAAAAATAAAACTCATTTTACCCTTTTAGTAAGGGAAAGATTAATGCAGCACAACCCATTCTTTCCCCTCTCTGAAAAAAAAAAAGAAGTTAAAAGCATAAATGCAGTCCTGGGTCTCCATAATTCAGTAGCAAAGTTGTCATTGATTTCAGCAAACTACTTTGCAAGTTTCAGCATGGATTACTTGGTATGAAATAATTAAGTAAGTTCTGCAGCTGAATGCCTCACTATTATGTTGGAAAGTCTAGAGCCAGCATTGCCAAATACAAAGTATGTAAAGAAATTGCCTGACAAAACTATGCAAGGTTTTATTTTGAAGGAGAACTGTTTAGATGCACATTTCCAAAACACAACCTAAGCTAAAAATAACATTTAAAAATAATTCCTTATATTGGAAAGTTAAGCTGAATGATTCCAAAATAAGGTCTGCAATACAGGTAAACTCCAGCTTGTCATCAGGCTGATCCAGGAATAACTGACGGCAGCAAAGCAGGATGCTAGTTTGTCTCACTGCTCCTAGCATACACAAGGACAGGTAAGGACATGAAGGAGACTGTTACAACATGCATGCATTCAAAAACCAAACCAAAAATTACGAGTCTAACTGTAGTCCAGGATCCTTAACAGTATTTCTTTTTTCCCCCATTTTGCTTCATATTCTACAGAACAATAGCATGCAACTTCACTGACACAAATCAACCTTCCCATTCCCTTCATAGTTGCAGTGTAGCCTAAGTGCCTCAAAAATAGCAACTGGACTGTCAGTCAGCCAGCAGAGACTACTCTAGTTGTTGTCAGTGAAGTACTAGAACAAATTTCAAGGAAGAAGTGTGAGAAATCTTACTGCATAGGAGACTACAACTCTGACAGAAGCAGTTACTTCCATTATGAAGTGTGATCTATTGAAAAAATATAAGCTAACTATGAGGGCACATATTCATTTTTTTTAACTTAAACTTTTTAACTTTTTTAGACAAAGCACCTATTGAAAGGCTTCTGAATATGTCCCTGTCAGGCATGAGAAAGCTTGGCCCAGTGCACATTTGATTTCATCTTCGTTGGTAAAACTGACATTTCTCCATGTAATTTGAGAGCTTCTACTATTCTTGGCACCCAATAAAATTTTCCATATGAAAGTCTTTATTTCCTCTTTCACCAGTCAAAATACACTTTTACTTTGGTGAGCACAGGAGGTGAAGTTTCTTATTTTATTGTACTGAAAACTACTTTTGTCATATACAAAAACCAAGTAAGAGGCTATGGAAAGGCCAAAACAGTGGTGCAGACTATATAAAACTACTTTTCTGAAATAAGCAACAGAATTCCAGTGCTGTGAGGGCACAGGTGAACAGAAACAGCTCTCTCTCACTAACTTGTCTTCAATCCTTTACAGCTTAATCCTCCAGTCTGATAGACTGCCCAGTAAGAATCAGCTGGTTACCAAAGTAATACTGAGAACACAAGCAGTCTTGATTCTGCTGGGAGGGTAGGAGGCAGAGGGTGGCAATGGTGGTGGTAGGTGTGATGGTGGTAGCTATAAAGAGCAGCTACAAAGCTTCACTAACACTCTGTTTGGAAACTCTGTGACTACAATCCCTTCCAAACCATTTCAGAACCATGCTATGACCAAATGTCTCCAGCTTTTCAAGAAATTGACAAAGGTCTATTGCCCATGATCTTGTAGACTGAAGGCAATTTAGATAGCTACAGTATTCATAGAATCATAGAATCATAGAATCATAGAATAACCAGGTTGGAAGAGACCCACCGGATCATCGAGTCCAACTATTCCTATTAAACACTAAACCATGCCCCTTAGCACCTCGTCCACCAGTGCCTTAAACACCTCCAGGGAAGGTGAATCAACCACCTTCCTGGGTAGCATGTTCCAGTGCCCAATGACCCTTTCTATGAAAAATTTATTCCTAAAAAATTTTTTCTTGCTATCGTATTACCAAATTATTTTATGTAAAAGGAACATGACTCTCACATGTGATGGTTTGTATCATTTCAAAGCTATGCTTCACTTACCACATTGCTGCATGTCTTGTAGCGGATGTTTCGTCCTTCACAGGTCCTGTGTCCAAATATTAAAACAAATCCAAAGATATTAGTAGCTGAATATAAAAAGTAAACATACAGCATTTACTATGTCAGCATTTTCCCTAAAAAGACCTCTAATCATCTAGTCTCCCACATACTCTCTTCCCCAAAATAAAGGGCTCTCTTTCCCTATGAGGGTGTTAAGGTACTTCTTATAACTCCTCAGTTTCCTATCTTTGTTTTAAAAATGAGTTTCTAGAATGTGGCATCGGGTTATAAATGAGATTGGAGTTCAGAGTACAGAACTTACCTGGAAATCAACATCTGAATCACAATAAATATGCCCTGTGCCTCCCCAGCTATCCACAACTATTTCACAAGGATAGATGCTTCCCATCTACCCAGGCACATATCTCAGCGCTGGCACAGTCTGAGCAACTGGATTGCCTACTGGGAAACAACCTGTGCACTGGAAGAAAGGAAACTTGCCTACAGCGGTTTGAAATGATAAGACTAGCAGGACTGACCTTTTTCCCAATTTGATATGAGGCGAGAAAGAGAGCATAAAACTTCCTCTTGATCCACCATCCCATTGCTATTCCCAGAACCCTCGTGCAGAACAGCATCCAAAAGCAGATGGGCGTATCAGAAGTCAAAGAGTGTATATGCTCTGATACGTGCTCTCCATAGCTCTCCCCCTTTTTCCCTAAAGCAGACCCACACCAGCCTTGATGCTGGCAGGGCTCTCAGAAGGAAGGTCAACATCCAGATATCTTTTTAGCATGCAGTGGCACGTATTCCAAGTATTTGACCTCAGGTGAAGATCTGTGTGCTTTATGAGTTCAGACAGCTCATTCTGCAGAGGTCCTCTGTACAAATTAGAATTCAGGATATAGCTTTTAAAGATTATCTTTCAACAGAATATAATGCCTTACATTTTTAATTTCTTAAATTCACAATTTATTTTTTTGTTTGTTTTCCAGGATTTAACAAGCTCACATTCCTTGAGGACTAAATGCCTGCCAAGACTGAAGTTTTAAATCCAAACCATTTTGAAATATCTAAGAGAAAGTACAGCATCTGCATGCATTTGTGTCATTCGTTTTTACTTAATTTTGTTTTAAAAAACAGAAAGACTTTTTCCACATAGTGCTAACTCTAAAATAAATTGAACAGATTTCCTTTAAAACATTGAAGTCATCTTTCCTCCCACCTTTATCCATAAGACTTAATTGTGTTCACCTATGTGAGTACAAAATCAGGACAAAACACAGTTTTGCAAACATATCACAGTGGTGTAAATTATTGTAAGTGAAGATAAACAAGCAAATAAACTCTATCACTTATTCAGAAGAAATGTAATTAGAAAAATATGATATTATTCTGTGCAACATAGAATCATTAAGTTGGAGAAGACCTTTAAGATCATCAACTCCAACTGTACCTATCTACTACTAAATCACGTCCCCAGGAACCTAATCTACCTGCCTTTTAAATACCTCCAGGAATGGCGACTCAAACATCTCCCTGGGCAATCTGTTCCAGTGCTTGATAACCCTTTCTAAACCGCCCCTGACCCAGCATAAGGCCATTCTCTCTTGTCCTATCACTTGGGAGAAGGAACCAGCACCCACCTCTCTGCAACCTCCTTTAAGGTAGCTGTACAGAGCAATAAGGTCTCCTCTTCAGCCTCCTCTTCTCCAGACTAAACAACCCTAGTTCCTTCAGCTGCTCCACATAAAACTTGTTCTCCAGCCCCTTCGCCACTCTTTTCTGGACAGACTCCAGGAACTCAATGTCTTTCTTACAGTGAGGGGCCCAAAATAGAACATAGTATTCAAGGCGCGGCCACACCAGTGCAGAGCACAGGGGGAGAATCACTTCCCTGGTCCTGCTGGCCACAGTCTCTGATTGTCCTCAGCCTACTCACCTCTTCCCTGAGCTCTGTCACCAAGTGGAGGAGTTCTTCCACACAAGCACAACTCCAACAAGTGAATTCCCCACTGGGGTCCAATACTGGTGCAAGGGCGGTATTCCCTGCAGCCTGGCATCTAGGTGGCAGTGTGCATCCACTGGGGTTCTGTCTGGGAGGCTGCATCAGTCACAGCTGGTGCAGAGCTTGGAGTAGCCCCTATTTTCTGCCAAGTGGCCACCATGATACTCTGGTCCTTTTGGCCAAGCTCCAGCGCCCTCCCTGCTCCCCCAGCCTATGTTAATTGCTGCACAAACTGCTGCACCACAACTTTCTAATGAGCCATGCACCTGTTTCCCTGCTCCCTTTTGCAGTGCTCCAGTCGCTGGCACTCCCTGGGAGCCGTTTAAATCTCTCACGGTTGCTTCCAGGACCACCTCCCTACCCCATAAGCCGCCACGTGGCAGCTACTGCTTCTGGGAGTCAGCAGCCACCTTCCCCATGTTCCCTCTGGGGTTCCTCGGCTTCCCCTGCTCTGACAACTGCCCCTTTGCCTCCATTTGGTGTTCGGCTGCAGCATTTACTGTCTGTTACCGATACATTCATATTTTAGCATATAAGAGAATGCTATTAACAGCACTAATAATAGTAATAACACTAATTGAATGCTTTCCTGATGTTGTACAATTAATTCAAGTAATTTTTTTATCATTGCAAGGTGTGCAGAGAAGTAAAAAGTGTGCACAGAGTATCTAAAACTAGAAAAAACCTGTTTCAGCAGTACAATAATAAAAACTAAAAAAAAAAACCCCAAAAACAATGCTCCTCTGCACCCACCTCACTATGCCAGCCATTCCTGAGTAATATAGGCAAGCTGGTAGAGATACTGTGGTGCAGAACAAATCTGTTCATGCTCCGCTACGTTCAACAGAGGTACTCTAGATTTACACTGATAAGTAACAAAGAAAAAAGTGTATTATGAAGTGTGCAGGCAGTCCTAGTGCAGGCCTTGTTTGACAAGCTTGTTACATGTCCCATCTGTCTCTCAGAAATGCCGTGCAACCTATCAGACATATATGCTTCATACAGACATGCTGTTACGGCAATTTCAATTACTACAGTTTCTTAAGCACAGAGCCACTGAATTGCCAGGAAAATTTAAACCTCCTTTCTATCATCTGCCTCACAGTTTCTTCTTCTTTTCATGGCTTCTTCATATCTTCTGTTTTGGAATGAAAACCCACTTATTTTTCACTTATGCTTTGCACTAGGCAAAAAAATGTGTGCTTTCATTAGCTATATATCGCAGAACTATTTAGATTTTTCTTCCTATTTCCCTCATTTGGCTGATGGCGAGGGCTGTTCAGAAAAAATGTGAAATTCTGGATGCAGCTAGTGCTGTGATGATTCACGAACACTAGAAACTACTCTTGCAAAATTTCCTTGTTCCTTCTCCAAGACCAAACTTTGGGATTTCGTTGTTTAAGCTCATTATTTTCCCAGTTATCACTCATCAACCAAAAGCAGTCAAACTGCTTTCACCCTGAGCTGATATATCTTCCCAATAGGTTTATAAAGTAGTTTGTGTTTTAGACCTATATTGCCTCAGGATTATACTCCAAATTCTCTTAAACTCTACTTTTTTGATCAAAAAACATAAGATTTGTAGAAAAAAGAAATAGGTGGTTAAAAACACCCTGAGGTAAAAAAAACCTAGTAGCAGCTTTTCAGGTCATAAATTTTGATTTTGAAAAATAAATTCTGTTTCTGATCCTGTCTATGCTCCAAATAGAGAAGCTGAAACTATCCAGTGAACTTAATTCTGCTAGAGTTAGCATCTTGCAGGACAGCAAGCCAGGCTACGTTTTCCTTTCAAGTCAGGTTTCAAATTAATGGTACGGGTCCCACATCTCAGCATGGTGGCTTTGCAGAATACCACAGCACAGAGCATTTAACATGCATGAAGAAATCACAGAAGATTGTGTTGAATTGTTATGAGGGTATAAATAAGGTTTGCATACAGGGTATAATCAAGGACACATAGCCACTTTGAAGAGTTAGAAGATATCCAAAATGCAAGTTCGTCACGGAAATCATACAAAGAGTGGGAGTAGTAGGAAGCATTTCTACAGTCTTCTCTGATATTTAAAAAACTGCAGTGCACTTTACAGTGGAGAAAAAGGTAGCTCAGGGTTTGGCTTGACAGGAAATTATTGTCATGTGAATATGAGAGAAAAACAAGCTATTTAGAATCATGTTTCGTTCTTCAAATCTGGCCACTTGTTTCCAGTAAAGTTTCTGAAAAAGGTTAACAACTTCTAATATATTAAAATACTCACTTCTCTTAATGTAAACAATCTTAAACACTGGTACTTATTTCTCCGGGCTCCAGTTTGTGGAGGGACTTAGTTCAAGTCCTCCCCTCTAAAGCTCTAAACTGGATGTGTATTTGTGCACAGCTAGAGTCAGAAGCCTTGCAGTAATCCATGCCAGGAAGAATAGCAACCTCAAGCCAAAGTTGCCTTTATCTGTAATTACTGAAGATGATGAAAGAGATTTGCAGAGGAAGACCTCATCAACTCCTGCCACTCTCAGCAGTTATCAAAGTTTGAAATGCTTTTCTTAAGAAACAGATCTCCACTTCAGCAAGCAACTATGAGCTAGAGGTGTTATTTTTATGGATGTGAATTTTGATGCAACTGTTCACTACAGGGGATTGAAATTTGATGTAATGTTGAACCATCTTCTCTCTCCTTCATCTTCATACCCCTTGATAACCACTGTTTTGGGACAGATTTCGACTTCGGCACTGTAACAGCAAGAAAGGTATGCTGCTGGCCCTTCTCCTTCTACAAAATCTTAGGCAGGCTGCATCAGCTATCCCCTTCCCCTGGTGCCAGCTAGCACAAGGCCATGCTATGCACACAGTAACACCATCTTGCATCTTATTCCTCATCCTGTTGCTCTTACCTCTTTCTCAAATGTTGCACAGTGTTGTGAAACCCTCTCATCCTCAATACAGTTTCTGTGTTTGTCCACCTCTGGGGAAAAGAGATATCCTTTTATTCTTTTAATGTATCCCTTTTTCCACACAGGAAATGTGAGGGAAGACCACGGACAACAAATTGTTATGAAAAAGGAAGATGCATTGGGACTGCATTGACTTTATGAGTTCACTTTTTCAAACTGCCTGGTTGGGTCTGCCCAACTTCATGTCTAAATAATTCAATTGATAGTAAATTGAACAGATGTGTAAAAATTTTTGCATAATTTTTTGTTACTAAGCACCTTGCCTGACACAGTGGGTTCTGCATATGCACTGGTATGTTCTGCCATGCAGCTTGGCATTGCAACTGTATAAATCTTTTATTCTTTATGTGTAGAAGACTCGCCTCCTACAGATTTATGCATCTTGTTGAAACAGTGAAATGTTACATGAAGTTTTAACTCTGAGACAGGAAAAATGGGCACAAATAGACAAGCCAACTTACTCTTGCAAATTTAGTTACAGATTTTACAAATATTTTTTCTGCAGGAATAAAAAAATAAACAACCAGGAGGCAAAACACCAACTTGACCCACTATACCCAGGAAGCTGGCTAGGCAAACAAAAACATGGGTACTGGTTTGTGGCCACCAAAGGCCAACTTTTTGCATAAAATGTGTTTTTCAAAATCTTGTTATTAGGGAATCAATTATTCTTATGTAAACAATGTATCATACTTGGCAGGAATGGGCCCATGCGAATATACAACAGCAAACCTGGACTTACAGTGTAACATCCAAGTGAAGACTTCACAGACATTTTTGTTAGGTAGCCTACTTCTCAACAGATAGAAAGATTTGTGTAGACCGTATCCATCGCTTACCCGTAGATACAACGCTGACTACCACTCATTCTAACACAAGATCAGTTTCTTACACAAACACCCTGTGGCATTTCTAGCAATGGATTACATAGGAATATAACACTAGGAAAGCATTTTATATATTTTTAGCTACTTGAATGAGGCACAGAAGATTCTCTGATGACCACCAGCAATCACTGCATAGATTACAGTGCTTACGTAGATTGCATGAAAACATGCAGGTTTTTATAGCATTGACTCAAATTTAAGATTGTTACTTGCTGCTTCTGCCATTAGGAAGAGTTGGAATTGTGACTTTTCTTGAAAACTGGAAATGCTTCTCCATCAAATGAAAGCATGAAATATTCTCATAATTATAATTTGACTAATCCCAGCATAAATGGAATAAAATTTTCTTTTCTAAAAATGCTGCTAGATGGTAGCTTTAACCAGAAGCACCTACAAACTAAATATACTCAAAATTTCTTCAAATGTTTAAAATCACCCAGTATAGTATGGAGGATATCCTTTATAGACTTAACCAGTTACAACTATCAATTGAAGCAGAAAACAAGCCAGCTATTGAGGCATTCTGAAGGTCATTTGCACAAAGTAATACACTGAGCTGTCACAAAGATATAGTTTTGATCAGGGTAATGACAACTATCCCCCAAAATCATTTGGTAGCATGGGTGACCTAATAATTTTATGATCTTGACTGCATTTTCATGAGTGAAATGGCATACTTCATCAGAACTCTGTTTAGTTTTCTGGATGTATTCAGCAATTATGATAGCATTTGTGCAAAAATATTTTGCTCTGCACTCTAAAAAGTTGGTCACTGTAGCCTGAAACTCTGGGTCACAGACACACGCTCAGACTAAATTCTAAATTCATTTGCAAAGCAGCAACATAACAGTAGAAAATATTTTGGTATCAAAGGTATATAGAGCTATAATCTTAAATAGTATTTTTTAAATATGTACTATTTGATGTATCCCCTTTTCAGTGCTAGTCAGTGTTGTAGTAATGGGTTCTTATTCTATTATGAAGAGAAGGCTCCAGGAAGACATTGTAGTGACCTTCCAGCACCTGAAGTGAGCCTGCTAGAAAGCTGGTAAGGGACTTTTTACAGCAGCATGTAGTGATAGGATGAGAGGGAATGGCTTTAAAAGGGGGAGATTTAGATTAGACACTAGGAAGAAATTCTTCACAAAGAAGATGTTGAGAGACTGGAACAGGCTGCACAGGGAAGTTGTGGATGTCCCATACCTGGAAGTGTTCAAGGCCAGGTTGGATGGGGCCTTGGGCAGCCTGGTCTGGTGGGATGTCCCTGCCCATGGCAGGAGGGTTGGAACTAGCAAGTTTGCAGATGACACTAAGCTGGGTGGAAGTGTGGATCTGCTGGAGGGTCGGGAGGCTCTGCAAAGGGATCTGAACAGGCTGGACTGCTGGGCTGAGACCAACGGCATGAGGTTTAACAAGGCCAAATGCCGGGTCCTGCACTTGGGGCACAACAACCCTGTGCAGAGCTACAGACTAGGAGAAGCCTGGCTAGAAATCTGCCAGGAGGAGAAGTACCTGGGAGTGTTGGTCGACAGGCAACTGAACATGAGCCAGCAGTGTGCCCAGGTGGCCCAGAAGGCCAATGGCATCTTGGCTTGTATCAGAAACGACGTGACCAGCAGGTCCAGGGAGGTTATTCTCCCTCTGTACTCGGCACTAGTGAGACCGCACCTCGAATACTGTGTTCAGTTCTGGGCCCCTCACCACAAGAAGGATGTTGAGGCTCTGGAGCGAGTCCAGAGAAGAGCAACAAAGCTGGTGAAGGGGCTGGAGAACAAGTCTTACGAGGAGCGACTGAGAGAGCTGGGGTTGTTCAGCCTTGAGAAGAGGAGGCTGAGGGGAGACCTTACTGCTCTCTATAACTACCTGAAGGGAGGTTGTGGAGAGGTGGGAACTTGCCTCTTCTCCCAAGTGACAGGGGACAGGACAAGAGGGAATGGCCTCAAGCTCCACCAGGGGAGGTTCAGGCTCGACATAAGGAAAAAATTCTTCGCTGAAAGGGTCATTAGGCAATGGAACGGTCTGCCCAGGGAGGTAGTTCACTCGCCTTCCCTGGAGGTGTTTAAGGTGCAGGTGGATGAGATACTGAGGGGCATGATTTAGGGATTGGTGGGAATGGCTGGACTCAATGATCTGGTGGGTCGCTTCCAACGTGGTGATTCTATGATTCTAGATGATCTTTAAGATCCCTTCCAACCCAAATGATTCTATGATTCTATGAATAATACACATGTACTCTATTATCATCTGACAGCTACCAAATCATTTGATGCTTGATTTGTAAACTGATAATCTGTGTAACCAAAATGAGAAAATATTACTCTTCAATGAAACAAATCAAATTAATTTTAGGCTTCTTCTGTCTTATGAAAAATGTCACACAGTATAAAACTGATCTAATTTTAGCTTAGCAATCTAGTTTATCAAACCTAACCTCCAAAGGTATATCTCAATGGCTGTTTTACAGATCAACCAAGATGAATTGCAATATATTATGCAAAGCATTTGACACTGTCCCTCATGCCATTCTCATCTCTACATTGCAGAGACATGGATTTAATGGATGGACCTCTTGGTGGATATGGAATTGGCTGGATGGCTGCACTCAAAGAGTTGTGGTCAATGGCTTAATGTCCAAATGGAGAGTGGTGATGAATGGCATTCCACAGGCGTTGGTATTGGAATTGCTTTTGCTTAACATCTTTGTCAGAGACATGAACAGTGGGATTGAGAGCACACTGAGTAAGTTTGCTGATGACACCAAGTTGTGTGGTGTGGTTGACATGCTGGAGGGAATGGATGTCATCCAGAGGGACATTGATGGACTTGAGATGTGGGCTTGTGCAAACTTCCTGAAGTTCAACAAGAAGCAGTTGCAAGGTCCTGTATCTGGCTTGGGGCAATCCCAAGCACTAATACTTGCTAGACAGAGAATGGAGTGAGTAGCCCTGAAAAAAACAACTTGGGGGTGCTGGTGGATGAGAAACTTGACATGAGTTGCCAGCAATTAACAGAGCCAGTGTACTGTATGAAGCATTTAAACAATGCCAGGATTTTGACCTTCTCATGCATGTTTCCTCTTTTTTTATTTTTTGGTTAAAGAAAAAAAATCGATGTAATTTTTATTACTGAGGGAAACTTGTCAGGAAGACGCTAATGTTGACTTCCTTTTGCCATTAAACATACAAGCATCATTTAATTGGGACACTTATCTAATCGTGGACACCCTATACTCAACTCAACAGTTTACATATGATTTCGCAAAGGGAAGAATAATGATGTCAAATTCTGACCCTGTAAGCCCAGATTAAGTATCCATGGGACTCCATAACCAGTTTAGCACTCTGCTGTACACACAGAGAAGTCCTATCTAAGTAACTTCCTTTTCTAAAAAATATCTGCATGTTTTTCATACAGTGTTTCTCTCTGGAAGTGACAGCATGGAGCTAAACAGCAATGATTATCCAATACATTGGCTGCTTACCTGAATTAAAACCGCATCACCATAATTTTTAGACCTCAGTTTGGAAATTTCAGCATAACTCAAGACACCTACTGATTACTTTTTATGATCTGGCACATATAAGTAGGTTGAATTCTCCCACTTGTACAGTAAAAAGCATTCACCCACTTACTTGCTGCTCAGGCAGCGTCTCAGTGAATATGAAGCCCCTCCTCCACAAGTGCGTGAGCATTCACTCCAGGAGCCCCAGGCATCCCATAATGAGTCTTGGTCTTCCTCTGAGCGAGCTGTTCTGGAGCTCTGAGGAGAGGAAGAAGTGAAAAAAAATCAGGAAAAAATATTTAAAGAACAAAAAATATTGTTGCTAGCTTAACCTTATTTTTACTGGATATCATCTTGATCATTAAAAGCACTGAATAAATCTGTTATTCTCTGACAATCCTGCTGACTGGCATCCATTTCTTGTAGTGGTGGCTGCTCTATGAACATGCTTTCATTCTTTGAGTATCACACTGCCTCAGTTTGAGACTGGTGATGATTATTAGAAAAAAACATGTTGGATAACAGCAGGCAAGGTTTTTTTCCTGATTAAAAGGAAGAGGTGGAGTATTGTAGACATTAGAAATTGTGCTTTGAAATTTTGTAGCTATGTTAGAAACTATGAAAGGACGTATTAAAAAATGCCTTCCAAGATGCTCAGTTAAATAAGAAAGTGCACACTACCCAAAGAGCTGGAGTTTTCCAACGTCAAGGAGAGACAAAGGCAGTGCTGTTGTTAATACCAGTGGTCAGGTGCAAACAACTTCTAGAGAAGCAGAACTGATGGACTCAGAAATGCTCAGGTCTTCTAGAATTAACTCATAAATGTACAGGAGTACCTACCTAAAATAATGAAGTCACACATGTATCCAGCATTTCATTTTCATTCATGCAAATGCACCTTAGAAACATAGATTTGTAGGGACACAAACAATTTAATCATTTAGATAGACATTGGTCCTCATGGATGATGTGGTTGTGCTGGAAGAATAAGCTACAGAACCATGCAAAGGTGAATGGAAAATGCCTGTGTCTGACAGAGACCAGGCAGTGTTCTTCTAAGCTTGGCTTCTGCTGCAGCCAACACCTGTGAATAGCATTTCTAACTGTACTTGGAATAAATGAGAAGGCAAGACAAATACATGAAGTACACTGATGGTATTACTTCAACAAAGAAATATCAGCAAGCATCATTGCTAGTCCACGTTAGAGGAATCAACTTCAACTTTCAATAATGAGGGATTATTTAAGGCACAGAGACAATTCACCACCGAAATAATTTTATCTTTAGTGAAGCTGTGTAAAAGTTTTATTGCAAAATCTGAAACATGGTGAAATATACTAGTCTTGAATATTGTTATGCATAGGCAGAAAGGAAAATGATAGTGGTGGTTTAGGGCTGTTAACAGTTTCAATATACATCTTTTTAAGGAAGACACTGAATTTGTCACACATAATCAAGATCCTAAACTGAACAGTCTGTGTCTGTCGAGCAAAGGACTGAATCTGGCATGTTAGGATATGAAATGCGTCTTAACTGGGATTTATCAAGGTAAGAGGTTAACTATTCAGCGCACTTTAAGGAGCCAGGAATGCATCATATATGCTAACCATTTATAATGAGAGAATTTTCCAGTATGGAAATCATTTAGTCCTATAAAATTCTGCAAGGGGTTTAAAGTTCACTCACCAGTGTCGTCTATGACACTGATTAAACAGCCAGGCATAAGATTTGCTGAAGTAAAAGCCTGTGTCTTTTATTAGCTGCTTCTATACTCGAAGTCTCACACTGAACTATGTTCTGAAAACAGAAAGCCTGTAATCTCAGTGCTGTACACTTTTGCACCTGCCAGTCATTAGCTCCATGTATCTGAAGGATGAAAACATTGCCAGTGCTGTTCCTGTAGTCCCACAGGAGTCTTCAAGCCCTGAAGCAAGTAATTAGCTCATGGATCAGTACTTAGTCTGCTCAGGTTGACAGAGTAATTGTACTGTTATATACCTTCCAAAAGCCTGATACTACTCTGAGATACAACAGCACAATAAATTAGTGATATCTAAATGAAAGTTGATCATGTTATATCTGCTTAAGTGAGCTTAGACTATATGCCAAATTGGCAAACTTCTATGGAGGTATTGTTTAAAAGGCGGGGGGGCAAGATTTCCAGGACATCTGTCCAGCCATTTTCTCTTCTTTCCTTCTCTTCCCATTATTGCTGTTATAAAGGTAAAGTCCAAGCCTGATCTTCAAGAATGTGTCTGTCTGTGTCAGTAAATGGTTTCAAAAGAAAGTATTTTCCTCTCTGCAAACACAGAGGATATGATTATTCCTTTTGAAATGAAGAGCTTAGTGAGTGGCCAGGGTCAGGTGCAGGACCAGCACACATTTTAAGCACATGTAGCACCTCCTTCTGCAGAACAGTTCTTGAAAGACAGCTTAGATGCCTAACTGAATAATTTATTTTTCTGTCACTTTGGCATTTAGTATAATATAATTTTGATTTGAATCTATTGATGGCACAAAAAGTTAAAAGTTATCCTGTGAGAAACGATACTGGACTTGCCTAATAAGTACATAACAATTATTTGACACTTTCAGTTCATCTTACCTTTATTGAAAAGCAAAAGATTTTAATGTCAAAACACAATAACTGTAAGAGTAGATGTAAAAATTAAAGTAACATAAGTGATCAAATTCTGATTATGGCCAGAAGTGATCCATCCTCTAGATAAAATCACATTAACATTTACACGTGAGATAAGAGGAGTGACACACACATTTACTGAAGTTATTTCAGCTAACTGCTTTCTGTAGGATATTTTTTATAAAATGAAAATGTGTGTTTGCACTTTTAATCCTCTAAAAAGAAAATGTGTGCCTGCACTTTTAGTTTACAAGGAAATAAATATCTTCAAACAGCAAATGGGTGCATGTCCTTATCAGATCCCACTGGTTGAAAGCCCAAATACATAATTAAAAAGGGTTGCAAGGTAGAGTCAAATGAACCAAGTACTCTTACCTCATCACAAATCATAAGCAGCAGCACAGCTAGACATTCTATGTGTCCAAATTTTTCCGAAATAAATTCTATTCCCACCCAGAGGAGAGCCATGTGCCTGTTACTTGTATTCCAAGATATGTTACAAGACCTATATATTCCCACAAAGCACATGATCTCAAGCTGGAGCAGGCTCCAAGTTTTCTTTTAATAAGTGGAATAAACATAATTTATTTCAACTCCATCCATGTTTAATGTTAAAGAAAGCAGAGTGGGCTTCCTTCCTGTGAACTACACAGTTAAGATTGAGCTTGAAAGTCTAGCAATGCCCGAAAAGCCATTTAAAATATAAAGAAAATAGTCTACTGCAGATTCAAAGGATACATAATACTACTGGCTTAGAATTGACTATTTAGTACAAATTTTTGAGAAGTAGTTTATACCATTAATTAATTAATACTTTCTTCCCATTTTTAACAAAGTGAACTGAACTTTTATCTCTGTGAGAAGTAGTCCAGGTTAGAGCCTTTCAAAACACCTGCGTATGCCACAGAAGCAAAATGTAGACAGTCATCTAGGCTCACTAGGCTCTGCTGCTGCTGTCAGAAGAGCTTTCCACCCACTTTTGGCCCTTCTTGGTGAATGTCAGACTTAGCTTCCCAGGAAACACTCACCACTTTGTCCACATAAAGCTCGCAATGTCCTGACATCTATACAGCACCAATGGCAGAAATGTCACCTGCAAACAATCTGCTTATCAATGACCTATATAGAACAAATAAGTATGTTAATCAAAATCAGCTCTTTTTTATACCTTATTACCCTAACACACACTTAACCTGATGGTGATCGTGCAGCTACTGCCCAACAAAGCTGCTCCAGAAGAAATGGGTATGAGGACTCCTGAAGAGTTCTCTAATGAGAAAGAATGCCTTGTGCTTTTGGACAAGAAAGCAATAAGTCATATGTACAAAATGACATCACTGTCAGTGGACAGGGCATTCAGGCAAAGACGCTTACAAAATTAAAAACAAGGCTTTAGCTATGAGCTGAACAAAGAACTTCTTATGAACAAGACTACTCTGACATAATCAGCTAAGACTATAAGAGCTAGTTATCCAATTTTATTCCTAAAAAAATTCAAGCTTCAGTATTTAATAGTAATTTCTAGATTTCATAAATAGTTGTCAGGTATTTGTGTTACACTCAGACTATGAAATGAATAACAGGTCTTTTCTACTCTTTCCACTTATACACAGTACACAGAAATAATATAAACTATCTGGAATAGTATGTAAAAAACACAACAAGTGTCACACATCCTTAAATAACAACAGCTGCCTGACCATCCAGGAACAGCATCCTTGATGAGAACCATGTTTCTGCGGAAAGCGTGTGTGTACACAGGTGTGCAGGTGCACAGAGGGAGAAACATGAAAAGTAGCAAGACCTCTGTTCTTATCCTAAGACCTATAAAAGCAGTTCAGCCTTAAGAAAATCTGAGTTGCATACTGGAATTGAATTAAAAATTTTGTTTGAAACTGTACTAACCCTACAGAATCCAAATATTTGTCAGTGTCAAAAGAAAACAGTATGTATAAATGCAGATCATATTGTTTAATTACTTCTCAGTTTCTGAGGGTACCAGTCTTCCTCCTCATTCAATGAAACACTGCTGAAGTAACTTTTCTCAGGCACGCAGCGTGTTCTCTAGATTAAACAGCAATAGAGATAGTGAAAAATGCAGTTAATATCTTGCTGCACTAAGGCACTGATACGGACTTCAAGCCACAGTTATTTCCAAGACGATATGCACTACTGAGTTTGGTTAAGAGATTTAAATCATCTGGTTCTTGTCATATCACCACTGTTTAGGGGTACAATGAATTGTCAGTGACAATGTGCAAGGCTCCTCTATGGCCACTGCCTAAACTTCTCTTTTGCTACTGTGAAAATAGGATGGGGGCACAAAACAAGTGTTTTCCCCTACTACAAGGTCTTTCTACCCTCCCTTTTCAAATACATCCAAGCATCCCTGTATGGATTTTTGCCAAGCCATACATTCTCCCTCTGCGTAATCTTTGATTA
This sequence comes from Clamator glandarius, assembly GCA_033459285.1. Classification (NCBI taxonomy): domain Eukaryota; kingdom Metazoa; phylum Chordata; class Aves; order Cuculiformes; family Cuculidae; genus Clamator; species Clamator glandarius. The sequence goes on along the minus strand of JAUNZM010001490.1, from coordinate 317,862 downwards.
TCCTTTGATGTTAGTTAGTCATAAAGGTCAAATATATACTTCACAAAAACCCAAAATCTAGTCTGTAGTGAACGAGGAAGAAGCTGCTCTCAGCACTTAGCTAGGTATGTAACAGCAGGAGACAAGGCCAGTGTCTTTTAAATACATTTTTCTTTTAAATACAATTTTCTTTTAAAGAAATATGTATTTCCAAACTTCAACCAATGTAAAATATAGTTTATAAGATTTCATTTGTCTGGTGTTGTGCATCATTGCTGCGTTCCATCCTAGGTAATAGCTGGATTACAGCTCAGATACGAAACTGCTTGGAAATCTCTAAGTTTTAATGGAAGGTAAGGCAGACCAAAATCAGAGCCAGTTGAATTAATATTGATCATTACTGTCAAATAAAACATTAACATGGAAGACATTCCTGACTAGCCGTTGAAACTTTGCAGAGCGATTATCTTGGAAAAATCATAAGTAAAATATTCTGACATGTCCTGTTTGCAATGCACAAAAATGTGTTCAATGTATCTGGACAAAGAGCTGAACATCATTTTACACAGTATTGTATGACTGAAACACACCCACTCTCCCAGAGTAACTGTACTGTACTGAAGAAAGGGCTTATTAAAGTAAGTCTTATCTTTCTAAGTATAATTTCCAGGAAGCACTAGGACTTCCTATGACAACAGTTGTCCTCCAGCTCCAAGCAGATACCTAATGATTTCATGCACCTCATGAAAGCCGAGGTTGCCAAACCTGCTTAGCAATATATCCAAGGGCTTAATGGGAATGAACACTGACTTATTTTCTTTTCCTAAGGTAAAAGTAAGCTTCAGGGTCAGGATGGATGACATTGTTTAGCTGGTGTTGTAGATAGCTTGCCTTCCCATATCCTGGCTGTATCCTATGTGGAGATGAAGAGAGGACTTCAGCCACTAGACTTGCCACAGAACTACCCTCAAGAAGGACCACACAAGCCAGGAAAACCTGCCAACCTGGCCTTCTTACCAAAGTAATGGGAGTTCTTCTCTCACATAAATTAAAAGCAGAAGACCGAAAATGCCCTGCGGACAAGCTGCCAGAGCTGTTTACTGCAGACCAATTACAGATGCAATTGCTCCCATGATTAACTGTGTGCTGTTCTGTATAGCCAGATCAAAAGAATGCCTACAGAACTATTCAAACTACTGCTAAGACCCTGATTTCTCTGACAAACAATTTGGAAAGAAAAGTAGCTGCAATGAGCATCAGACTTCTTGAGGTGGAAATGGCTATATCTTGCCCACTGTCTACCCTGCTCCCTGGAGGGTAACAGCTTCCCTTCTACTGGGTGTGGGGCTGTGATCTGAACAGTACTAGCTCACTTGCCCTGGGCTTCTAGTCTTTGAAATTAACTGAGGAATTTTTGCTTCGTTTGCACTTGCAAGACCAGGCAAAAGGCCTTTCAGGGGGATCAAGAGAGTATTTCCTATGGAAAACCCCTGGCATAGGGAGCCCTTTATCTGAATGACTCCATGCCCCAAGAAGGGCACTGGCACAGGAGTGGATATGTGTGAGGGTATATACTGTACTTTGGGTAATTACTTCATTCTCACACTTTGCTAGTGCAGATAAAGAGGCTGAGTTCTGGTTTGGTTTTTGTTGTTTTTATTTATTTCAGCCTCTTAAAAGGAATTTAATAAAAAAAGGCCAAATCACTTCCAGATACTTTTAACTTACTCTTTCTTCAGAATCAAAATCATCTACCACTTAGAAGAAACAGGGGAAGACACTTTGATGAGAAAGAGAGAAAAGGAAATCTCACTGAGATCCCTTTGTGGTTTTTTCAATGCTTATTCTGCTCCTGTGAACAGAAGAGCAGTAGGTGGACAATTTTTTTTACCCTGAAGTAAGACACTTGACATATGTATAGCTAGCTTAGTTCCCAGGGCCATAGGTAAAAATTCACCATGGTTGTTTTTAGCACTGCATTCCTTTTTGTACTTTTGTCATCTTAACAGCACAGTCATGCAAGGCAAGTTTATTACTATTGAAACAGAAAAAGAGGAATTATGGCATCTTTTCTTTTTGCACAGGAAACCATCAAGGGAATAATCCTTCCTTCCTTCCTAGCCATATATGACCTGATATGGTTACTGCAAGTAATATGATAAAGTGTCACACTCAACTCTGTTGTTCCGAAAACAGAATGTCTGTAGATTCAGTGTTGTACACATCTGCACCCTCTGACAGTCATTAGCTCCAAGCTGAAGTGCTCTCTGAAGGACAAAAACATTGCCGGTGCTGTCCCCATAGTCCTGTGGGATTCTTCCTGCTCTAAAGCAATTCCTATATCTGTATAAATGCAGTTGCTTAAGACTTAAAACAGCGAGTACACAGCCTTTAGTCTGCAACACAACAGGGAAGAAGCAAAAGCAGCCTTATCACAGCATCAGAGAATCAAAAAATGGCTTGGGTTGGAGGGGGGCTTTAAAGATCAACTAATTCCAACTCCCCTGCCATGGGGACATTCCACTAGATCAGACTGCCCAAGATCCCATCCAGCCTGGCTTTGAACACCTCCAGGGACGGAGCATCCACAGCTTCCCTGGCAACCTGTTCCAGTGTCCCACCATCCTCATCATGAAGAATTTCTAAATCTTACCCCCTCCAATTTAAAGCCATTCCCCCTTGCCCTATCACCACATGCCCTTGTAAAAAGTCCCTCCCCAAATTTCTAGTTGGCCCCCTTCAACTACTGGAACACAGCTACATGGTCTCCTTGGAGTCTTCTCTTCTCCAGGCTTTGTCAGAACTTCAGACACTAAACAGCCACTCCTGAACCTGGACTAGAAGTTGTATCCCAGGAGAAATGTGCCAAACGTGAGCTCATTCCTTCTCCTAAAAGGGCAGCAGCCAGCTGGGAGGAGATTGCTGGCAGACGACGAAGCTAACAGCACATCACTCCAACATCCTGTACACTCCGCTCCCTATAACATTTTATAATAGTGCCTTGTAAAACTCAGATCAGTCCTATCTCTCACTTCACTTACCCATACGAATATATATGCCAGGAGAGTGATGTGAATACAAGAGGTTTTTTCCCTTGCTCTCACAGACCAAAGTTACAACACACTGTTAAATCCTGTGGTGCTGGTGTAAACACCAAGCATGGGCGATCCACTACAGTGCAGGTCCAAGCTGGCTCAGCCTCAGACTTGTTTTCTAATTGACTCAGCAGGGTTTTCAAGGCTAGGACTGGTTCAGATGCTGAATGAGTGAAATTACTCTCCAGAATTCGGAACACACACAGCTGCAGAGGTTCAAAAGCATGCCTTGCACTTCAGGACTTTGGGTTTGCCTTTCACATAGCAAGAACTGCAGATGGGGAAAAAGCCCATAGAGGCACACAGAAAGGGGAAGAGAGAAAAGTAAAATTGTTATTGGTTAAAAGGCCTATTACATGCCAAGTGTTTTCTAAGTGGTGAGATGTCAAAGCTGTGTGCTGGCTGGGCTGTATTTGTCAGCTTCTAGAAAAAACTGCCAACTTAAGGCCAACACTCCTAGCTCCACAGGTGAACCACTGTTTCACCCATCACAGCAGGGTAATATGCTGAAATGTGTATTAGCCATTTTCCCTTGATTTAGTAAACTGACGTTAAGCTTCAGATATTCACCCAGCCTAACTCTTGGTACAGGTCACAGGTCCAACAGGGAGTCCTCTCATGTGCATCAGACCCAATGCAGACTGGATTTAGAAACTCTTTGTTTCTTGAAACCTGAGCTAGAAGACCTTGTTACATCAGTATAGATTTTAACAGGCTCATCAGCCCAAGGATGGCTCAGCCTCCTCTGGGGCAGGTCACAGCATTAAGAAAAAGTGGCATATGTTGCACATTCTGGTTAGTAGGCATTTCAGAGAAAAGATAAGAGCTCTCCAAAGATTTGTGCAATTTCAGATAAACATTCACAATTATGAGATTTATTCAAAATCAGTGAAGTCTCCTATTCTCCTGATGGTCTGCAATCTCCCTCAGTTACCTCAGGAAGCTTTGTATGTGTTTATTTTAACAACAAGGAGCTGTATAAGGGCTGAAACATTAAGCCTCAGTGGAGCAGCAAAACTGAAAGGGAAATACGTAAAAAAAGGGGGAAGGAAAGTGAAAGGAAGGGGAAGAGAGGAAGAAAGAAATGAAAAAAAGTAAGGTGTGCAAGAGTGAGAACAAAAGACAGAAAAAAGAAAGAAAGCTCAAGATCCCATATCATAACAAAAAATAAAGGAAAGACAGGGAAAAAATGCTCATGGGATTCTTAGGAGCCAACTATAAACCTCACAGCTTATCTAACACATTTATTGCCCCCTTAATGACCAATTAATGGATCTCAAATCAATGAATGTGTTTCTTTAAAGGAAAATACACTTAATTGTTGACAGTTTGCAGTACCAAGGTGGAAGAATTTTCTACAAGTAGCAGATTTTTTTTTTCATGATTTTGCATTGAATTACAAAGACAGAAGGACCTAAAGACTGTCAGGATATAAGCTGCTGCTGCTTTCATGCTGCTCTCTAATATCAGATATGATGAAAATAATTGTTTCAATTGCTTTCCCCAATTGCTTTGGAGCCATTAGGATGCACAGAATGGGTATGCATTCTTCTGTGTGCCAGTCTTCAACTCTGCTAAGATGTTGTAACACTTGCCTTGGTCCTCACCAGCGCTGATAGGTGGCTGAGCCCATCAGAAGTTGATGAGACTGCTAAAATTTGGATTATTAAAACAGAGTATTACAATTCAAGCTGTGGCAGCTCAATTTTTTAGTTTCAGAGATTTCTATTGAACTATATTCTCCTCCCTTTGCGCTAATTCAGACCTTTCACATTTAAAACACAGATCTCGCTAGGCCTTTAAGGAACATACCAGTGATACCACAATGGTTTGAAAATCCCCTCAGTCATTTTTAAAGAAGTCAGAGGAACTATGAAAATGCCACATCCAAAACACATTTATAATGACAATCCATCCATACACCAAAATGAAAAAGGAAAAGACAACCCTTTGTTTATTAAGGGTAGTTATATTTGCCCTCAACAACAGATGCTTTTAACAGCTAGGCTGAAAGAATTATGAGGATTTAAATATGCCAGTAAGTAAGTAAGTAAATAAATAATCCACCAGTCTGATGCCAGCACCAGAATGGTAGGAGACCTTATTGCTTCCTTTATTCCCTTTGACTTCTGGGTCTGGTGATATAGCACAGGACCTGAACAATACACTACCAAGCTTCAAACAGGGACCGAGATTATATCCAACAAATCTAGAAGGGGAAATCTGACACCCCTACAGTACATTCATATGGAAAATGGAAACAAAATGAGTTATATTTATTTTATGGGACAGTTTGAATTTATTATAAGTTGCATAGAATTTCCTGTCTCATTTCTTGAGCACTCTTGGAATTTATTTCAGGATGTCTTACATTATCACACACATCCTTCCCTCTGCCCTAACACCCTCTCTACTGAACTTGCTCTACAAATCCCTGAAAGACAAAAATCCCAGGCAACCACTAAAAGATTGAAGCTTTAGAAGAAATTCCACAAAGGCAGTGAAGATGAAAATGGGAACAATGTGAAAAATAATGTGCTGTAGAATCAGTGAATGTACTGCTTATTTCTCTACGTAATTATAACACTGCTGCCATAAGCAGTATTCTAATAATTCGCAGGTAGCGAAAGTCTTAAGATTCCTACATATGCCTGCCTTGGAATCAGATGAATCTTAAAAGTACATACACTGCTTTCCCTCTGCCCATTACCTGTCCACATTCCCTTCCAATGTCACCATAACTTTAACTACTTTGATAAGAAATTTGGAAAAGATGGGTTCTGGTAGCAAAAAGAAAAAAAATGTTTATATGTGAAATGAAATTCTAAACAGGCTACTTAAAGGGAAAATATAAAAATAAAGAAAAAAGCTGAAAATGCATCTGGAGTTAATAATCTCTTATATGGTAGCATCTCACTGTCAGGAAAGTCCTGGCCTACAGTAGTCTCCAATGTGCACACTCAGATTCAGGCCATAACAAATCTACAACACCCAGGAAAAGCTGTTGAGATAAGATAGACTGGCCTGTCAGAGGTTTCAGAAGCAGATATTGATGACTGATGCTTTTTAGAGGTATTTTAATTGCCTCTATGCAAGACATCTGAATGCCTCATGTAAAAGCTCAAAATAAACTGTTTTTAAATAAAAAGATGTTAGTAAAAAGTCTAAGCAGGTGGTATTCAATATGGTTCTCTTCCACTTAAAGGAGCGAAAACAAGTTATATAGAGAAGCTTGCTCTAGAATCTCAGCTAATATTATGGTTATGGACTATTATATTTGTATTAAGAGTTAGTATTCTGAGAATACTATTTGCCACTTCAAAAAAAGATGAGTAAAATCTTTAAAGGTTGGTGGCCCTATCCAATTTTGGCAGTGGAAGAGCCTTCAGCAGAGAGAGATATGATATTGCATATAATTTCTTTGTAATAAAATTTTTGAGAATAAAATATTTAAAACCATGCTGCCATTCTTTAAGTCTTTCTAGTACCTATAATCCCCAATAGACAGATCCCTCTCCTTAACCCATTTACAAAAGAAAAATTTTGGTTGATTAAAAATATACATTTGAACATGTACAGCGAGTCTTAGCATTCTTGACAGCAAATCTCAGAATGTTTTGCATTCCCTGAGACAGAAGGACATTTATATGATCAGACTGCACTAAGTATTGCCTATTATTGGTAGTGTTCAACAACACAGAGGGCTAAGGACCTAAAAAAAGAGTTTCCACCACTCCATTAAATGTAAACCTCTTGTTTACTTCTCCCATTTTGCTTGAACATACATTAAGGGCTAGGAGATGTAATAAGATCTTGACTATCTAAACTTGGTCAGTCATTTGTTAAGACAAGCCTACTGTCCATCTCCTGATATGAAAAGACGAAGATGTCAAAAGCAAAAGTTAGTCATTTCTGAATGTTAGTCAGGGAGAAGTTGTGGTTCATACCCGAGTATGATATTCTGATCCAATTCAACATTTTGTGCCAGCTTTTGGTAAGTTCCTGTCTACTACTTCAAAAATCTTTAATAACAGTCCTTGCTTGCACTGGAACAATTTCTTTCTCCCGTTCCTGATCCTAACCCTGATACCATGTCATCTGGTGGCTGATGTGTTATCAGTGGGTTTTCACTACCTTCGGCTTTTTGAATGTTTCTATAAGGATGATCTTATTCTACTTTCCTTCCCCATACAAGAGAACACATGGCTCTGCAGCAACAGTCTGCAATTTCCCCTTTTTCCTCATGCAATTGTTGCTTATACAGCTCTAATTTTCTTACACGCTTAACAAAATAGCTACAAAAAGCAACAGAAACAACACTGCTGTCTACAGATTTGACAAGAAACCATGAGGTTATACTTGGATGATTAACAACATAGTACAGAGGATTCAGTTTTTGTTTGTCTCAGGGATAATTCAGTCATGCAGAGATTGATAGTCCTCCCCTAAACAAGTATTTATCCATGCTTTACACTAACTCATTAAACTTAGGAGCATGAGTTTGTACAGCTGAGAAATCCATGACTACAGGTGACTATATTCCAGTCTTCATAGTTTCTATTTTTTGCCAGACTTATGAATCTAGCAAAAGTAATTTAAACAAAATGTGTCCAACTTCACTGCCATTAGTGAAGCTGACTAATATCTCAACAGTCTACATTTAGTACTGACTCCTATTCACTAAAGTTGAAAAGAAAAAAATTCCATCACACAACCAGCTCACACAAACCTTTGCACTTGGTAGGAGGGAAAAATAAATTATATTCTTCAAAAAAAAGTCTGAAGGAAGAGGTCAATAAAATAAACCCAAACACAAAATTCTAGAGTTATGAAGGTAGAAAGTGATGAGTACACACACTTAGTAGCACTTAGACTTTCACATAAGAAATTAAATTTTGTTTTATAGACAGGAGACATTGAAAGTACAGCAGCACTGGCCACAACCCACAATGGTGAGAAATTTTGCACTCCTTTACATGAATAAATCTTAGCTTTGCACAGCTGAACTCTGTATTTCAGCATATCCTCACCCAACTAGTATGATCAAATGCCAGTCCATGCATATAGATGACTACACATGAAAATATATGTACACACTTTGGACCCTGTGCTGGAAAAATCCATCTCTGCATGGCTACAGTTGTAGAAACAGAGGGTCTGACATAGAACAGTAGGTAGACCTATTTACACATGAAAGGAAAAACTGTCAAGCTTTGTACATTCAGATGTAAACATGATACATTATGTTCATTCCACTGGCTAATTGTGTTTGTGGTCATCCAAGACAGACCCAGTTAGAAAACAGAGGAATATAATGCCAAAGAGCCTGGGAGGAAGGGACTACTTGACTATTTTCCATGTACAAATTAGCACAGCAAAAGAAAGAAATCCTGCAGAAAAACACATGTACTTTATTATGGTTCCTAGCGTTTCTCCTTTAAGCACCACAACAACAATGAAGAGACCTAAAAAAAGCTGCTGAAAAGATGCAGAGAACAAATGCAAATGTGATTAAACTCCCTTCTGACACAAAGTGATTTGACTTTTAAGTTTGTAAGAACACATGTCTATGGCTGCTTATGGGTTTGGCCCCACTTCTTTTGAGTTAGGCAACTGTGATTTGCTTGTGTTAGGCTTTTCTTTTCAAATCAATGGAAGGCGAAATCTTTGGAACAGAATGCTTGCCTTCTTTTGTTTCTCTTAAAAAACTGGTGTGCTAATATTTCCTTAGCCTGCAAAAGTTCACAGAGCAATGAGAAAAATTATCCAAATATCTAGTCTTGGTCTGGAAAGAAAGTAACTGTCTTTTGAAGTTGTATTACCTCCCCCCCACCTCCCCCAAGACAGCCATTTAGTATTATGGCTCAGATTCTCAAAAGTATCCATGAAAGTACCTAACTCCCATTTATGCCAGGGGAGATGGATGTCTGGGTATGGAGCCAGTTCTAGGTCAGTTAACAAAACTATTGACCTCACTGACTTAAGTCAAGCACCATTCAACTGAAAATTAATACATTTTTTTCTTAAGAAAGTTAAGAACTCTAATGGAGCAGTGAGTTACACTCACTACTAGACCACTCCAGGTGGTCTGCCCTGAAGTAGACTGTATCTGCTGGCTGATGGGGGGAACAGGAGAGGTTACTGCTGATACTGCCTGTGGGCTCGTCTGTTCCTTTAGCATCACAAGCACATCAGCTGTGCAGGTGTCTGGGCCACACAACCTCCCTGATGAGGGAAGGATGTGTAACAAAGACTTCAGGTGCTACTTTGCTCTACAGTCTCTTATTGAAAATATAGAAACATGTGATAAATTACTGTAAGACTAATCTTATAAGCATTTGTTACCTAGCCCTTATGCTTACTCCCGATGATATCGTGGGAGTGCTACATGACTAGAGGCTGCTTACATTTTTTCAGTGTGGGCAAGACAGGGGTTTTAGAGACATACAAGGTGAAAATCTAGCTGCTGATTGTCACAGTTTTCAAACTCATGCCATCTACTTGACCAAAGGCTAATACCTATGAGGTTAATAACCAGATTGCAGGCCTGATCCAATGCCTCTTCTTTTTTCTTAAAAACATCCATTAGCTTTCTACCATGCCCTGTGTGAACTTAGGCTGAAATAAACTACAGCATGTATATTAAGGTATCCAACAACATATGTCTGCATCTATCCAAGCTGTAAGTGAAATTCTTACATGTTCACCTAAACCCCTGCTGTAAGCAAGTGTGAGATTTTCTTGAGTATGGAAGGAGCAAAAGAATGGCTTGATTCAAACAAGGAAGTTAAAGTTGTTTCACATCACTATTCTGAAGGCACAAAGAGATCTGGTGGGGATTAAGGGGGGGGTGGAACTCCTGAAGCACGGTAACTCACATAAATACAAACTAGTATAGTACAGAACATAATGCATAATAGTTGGCAGCAGAATGCACTATTTATTTTCATGAATTAGGGACCGAGAACTTCATTGACAAGGAGCAGAGTGAAGTGCAAACACTATGATTATGAGCTTAACATGGGACCAAATCCTGCAATCCTAAAACAGTCTTGTTGAGTCACATTCCTGTTGATCTTCCCTGAATTAGTACAGCAGGATTGGCTCATAACATATTACAGTCACCAGGTTATAAACTTCTCATAAATGAAAGAGAATCTATGCTGACTTGATACTGTTTTGTGTGAATCTGGTATTTTAAATGGAAAATAGACCTTTAAACACAGTAAGACTTTTAAATGAGTCCAGATAGAATTCTTATTTCTGGCGATTAATGAGTATTTAGTGATTCTATATCAAAAAAATTTAAAGAAATCATACAAATTTTTAATAAGCATTTTGAATACAGTTATCCTACTGCTTAGGTCTGTATGTGGCTACTTAAAAATAGGTTTAGTGTACTTTACAATACTACCATAGATTGTTCACACAGATTAAGGAGAAAATGCAAGCTGCTACAAATGTCATGTATTTCTTTAAGATTCTTTGCTGTTTGAATAACTAGATTCCATCAAATTCTCAGAAAAAAACAACATACATGTATGACAAGATGACTGTGGTATCAAAAGTGTGTACATATTAATACACTTACAATAAATTTTCTGATAACAAACATACAGCTCAAACTTGTAAAATTAAGTATAAGTCAAAATGGAACATTTTTCAATCAAACAGCAGAGATACACTGCTCTGATGCTGAGCATCCTGTCGTAAGTATCATGGGAAGTATCAGAGAAAATCATACAGTAACGATCAGCTTTAGAGCACTGAAGTATACCAGATATCCCACGACGTATCTTCCTGAAGTTGGTATAAACTTGCCTCTGTAATGAGTTAAAGCAGCAATGAGAGTTTGTTTCAGCTGGCTGTAGGAAAAAAAGTTTACTACATGCTGTACCTGGTTTCTCTATGTGCACAACTGAAAAATATTTTCTCTTCTTTGGTCTTTTTTTAGGAAGGAAGGAAATTCCAGATATGTTACAGTGCCTGGAATATAACTGAAATACAGATATAGTTTGATTTAAAGAGGGAAGAAACAGCTCTTCTCTAAATCCCAAGCAGTTAAATTTCCATTCACAGGTCATTGCTCTACAAGTTTATAACAGTGATGTCAACTTGGTTCTACCTGCAGCAACCCACAATATTAAGGCTCTAAGCCTGCAACTTTTTAGAGCATGTAGGACTTAAGTGATTATTTAAAAACAATTTATCTCTACAATTGTAACGATTAAAAACATACCCACTCACATCCACACACACGGATACAATACCAGCTACAAGTAAAAACATATTTGCAGGAAAGAAATGGCATTTACCAGGAGGAGGGAGGCAAGAAGCAGGGTGGCAGCAGTTGTCCAGCGGCTGCCCTCCATGGTGGGGTCGGTCTGGACCTGGGGTGGGACGCGGCGCAAGCTGCAAGGCGCTCGGCTGCCGGCTGTCACCTCCAGGGCTGGAGCGAACCTTCAGCCCCGCTTCCCCGCCTCCATCAGCCCCGCTCGCATTTCCCGGCTCAGGCGTGGGTGGGTGCGCTGGGGGAAGCTGCTGGGAAGAGCATCCTGAGCCAGCGAGCAGCCAATCCCCCTCCTGCTAGCCAGCACAACAAAGCCAAGGGGGCTCGGGAAAATGTAGCAGGGAAAGATAGAGGGGAAATAAAAAGAGAGAGAGAGAGAGAGGACGAAGGGGAGAAAAAGGAGGAGGACAGAGGCAGAATGGCAGAGCTGAAGGGAGTGCTCTGCCTTCAGCTAGCCGTCCTCCAGCTCGGCTCCACCGCTTGCCATGAGCTGTTCATGCCTATTCCTAGGTCAGTAGCTCTTCTCCTGAGCTGTATTGTTCCAGACAGGAGAGAAATATAATCTGTGTCAATACAGAACGTATGCCATAAAAGGCACCAGTTGGAAAATGCTGAAGTCCTCCAGGGAGAATGCATGTATTACTAAAGCCTTATATTCTCTACAGAAAAACTCTTCCTAGAACCATTTTACAGAAGTTGTTAAGCAACAAAGGAGTCTGACTCTGCTTTCAAATTGTAAAACAGAGATGTTTCTAAACAGTACTGAGCAAGAGTCTTTCTGTCACTGCTTTTTTCTTTTCAGGGGATATTAAAAAGCTATCCTGTTCTGGAACAGAAGGAAAGCTTATGGGAGGAAGAATTTTGCACAGAAAGGCAAAAATCCAAACAACTCAGGAAACCAAGAAACTGTCTTTTAAGTATTAATTTGACAGATAGGAGTTTTAGAAACACTGCTCTCATTCTGTTCAGGTTTCATTCAGTTTGCATGCCTACCCCTCTGCACTGCCTGAGCTGTCTTTTTTTTTTTTTTTTTTTGTCTGTTTGTTTTATTTTCTAAAGCAGAAGTTACAAACTGGATCCAATAACTCTTTCTCTCCGTAGCAGACATTCTGCCACATGGAGCTGAGCTGGCCTTTTCTTGCAATTGCAGTTGCTGGGCTTTTCTTGCAATTGCAGTCATGGTCTGCAGGGCATCCTGTGTTCAGGTGGCCAGATAGAAAGGCTTGTCTTCTCTAAGCTCTTGACTGTGGTATCCCAATAAGCTCAGACAATGATGGAGAAAAGTGAGGCATGTACATGTTAGGGATAGATGGGGAACAGGAGGAGCCTGAAAAATGACTGAAATAAGAAGCTAGCAGAGGAAAGGTAAACTTTGCCAAGGGTGCCAGGGCTGGGGACAAAGAGGAAAAAAGAGTAAGTGTAGACCATAGACCAGTTAAGGGAACTGCACATCAGTAGGAAGGAAAAACAGACTGGAGGAAACATTGGACAAGCAGATGGAGAATGATACAGAGTTTGCAAGAGGAAAGGAACTGAGGCTGGGAAAAATGTTACAGGAGTTGAGAGGTCATATTACGAGGAGGGTCTGGAGTGGCACAACAAGAAAAGAAATGTAAATGGTAAAGACATCTGAAGGCCAAATTGGAAGAGAGATAAACTAGGTAGAGCTGAGAAATTAGGATGAAGAGAGAAATTTAGAACAAGAAACAAAAGTAATTAGGAACAGTGGAAGAAAAGGCTCAGTGGGAAGGTAGTATGATGGAAAACAAGCTAGATGGACTGAACATGGCCTAAAAGAAAAGGCCTAAGGTGGGTACTAAGAATCCTCTACCACCAGTGAGTCTTTTATATGTCCAAATCCCCTCACGAAGCAACTTCATAGACCACATCCTGGAGGAGAGGGGAGGGATGGACAACTTTGTACCACCCTCTGACTAAGAAACGGGGAGGCTACTTTCACATGACGACATGGAGGTATTTACAACTTCTCATATTGCCCCTGAAAACTCAGGAAACTAAATATATGAATGACTAAATGTAGTGTACCTTTTAAAGGTAACACCACCAGCACAAAAAGCCACCAGCAGTGTCAACACACACCTGGGAGTTGGATGTGATAATTTTTGTCACACGTATCCTGGCGACTGCTGTCTGTAGATGTACAGACAGATAGCTCCTAGAATTCCTGCACACCAAGTTCTTAAGCCTAAATTTTTATGATAAATAGCAAGGTTTCAAATACTGAATAGATGAAATGATGACTGCTTCATTTTTAAGAACTAAAATGCTACAGTTACAATTCTATGGCTTACAATGGATGAAACAGCTGACAAGGATGTTTTCATAGCCAGATGTTTTGCTTGGAAAAGTTTTTAAAAGGAAGTTCTGGTGATTCTCCTTACTGGTACAGAAGTCTTTATAGGCAACTAAATAATCTATACAGAAATAACCAAATTATACTTGGATTCCATGTATCCTGCCATTGTTCTGCTCATGGACCTCCCATTGCAGCTGGTGGAAATTTTATATGGAGTATGATGGCAAGAGAATGAAGTTAATCATAGAATAGAATCATAGAACAATTCAGGTTGGAAAAGCCCCCTATAAACACCGAGTACGACTGTAAATCTAATACTCCAAGTCCACCATGAAATCATGTCCCTAAACATCACATCTATGTCTTTTAAATACCTCCAGGGATGGTGACTCAGCCACTTCCCTGGGCAGCCTGTTCCAATGCTTGACAACACCTTCTGTGATATTTTTTTCCTAATATTCCAGCCTAAACCTCCTCTGACACTACTTGAGGCCATTTTCTCTTGTCCTATCACTTGTTACTTGAAAGAAGAGACCAACACCTACCTCACTACAACCTCCATTCAGGAAGTTGTAGAGAGCGATAAGGTCTCTCCTGAGCCTCCTTTTCCCCTAAAAGGGAAAAAAAAGGAGCTAAACACCCCAGTTCCCTCAGCTGTTACTCATAAGACTGGTGCTCTAGACCTTTCACCAGCTGCATTACTGGTTTTTGGATACACTGCAGCACCTCAATGTCTTGTAGTGAGTTGAGTATCTTGTACCAATGTTACCAAATTATGTGTCCAACAATCTTCTGGCATGTAGAAAAGTGATTTAGCTATTAAGAGCTTTATTCAAGATATACGTTTAATCAGCAGCAGAACAGCAAGATGTTCATAACTGCGTTGTAAATTATATGAAATTCACCAGACTGGATATTTTGGTGCACATTTCAAATTCAGGCCAGATTCTAAAATGCAGCTTGAATTTTCTTTTCACAACAAAGCCCATAATTTTTTTCATGAAAACACATTATACCATACTTTCAACAATTTGGCTTTCACCTTTCCGCTCATATTTGAACCTAGAAATCAAAGCAAAATTAATGGAAGGGAAACTTACATTAACAGAACCTGAAGGAAAGGTCTACTCAAATTCTTGCATACAGCTTTAATGAGGAGTCATGCCCAATATCTAGCAGTTTCTACAGAGCAATGTTGCATCTACCTGAAGGCTCATTCATATTTCTAACTGAAAATGAAAATGGTTTAAGTTTGAAGGGACCTTAATGACTGTCTAGTTCCAACTCCCCTGCCATGGGCAGGGACACCTCCCACTGGATCTGGTGGCTCAAGGCTCCATCCAAACTGGCTGTCAACACTTCCAGCAATGGGGCATCTACAACTTCCCTTTCAGGTTCATATATATTCAAAAAGTAAAGTCTACAGTAAGAAGGAAGTTATGCCACAAACAAGGTAACACTGCCTTAAAGGTGCAAAACCTCAGGGCTGTTCATCGTCAAACTCTCTGTCATGTATCCCAAATTAACACAAGAATTCAGAACAATAAAAGACTTCCCTCTGACTGTACACAGCACTTTGTTTCACTACTAAGACAGAAAATATCTTAATCCTATAAAGGAAGTTCTGAGTACTTGAAGATAATTTGAAAAATTGATAGCAGAGATCAATGAGTCCAGGATTGCATTCACTATCACATTTGAGTATATATCACCTTCAAACCCTGGTATTACAAATTTAAGTCCTCCAGTGTCTTAGGGAGCTTGAATGTGCAAATACATGCTACTCTGTTGTGAAAAGTACCTCTTCCACTTTATAAGCTGGTCATTAGTTCCAGTTCTTCTTCACTTCTTCCAGTGTTTAAATTAAAACAGTTTGTATCTGTTAGTGAGAAGCAGAGATCATTATTGGCTCGGCACACCTATAGCAGATAATATGAAATGGAAGAAGCAAAGGAAGGTATCTGAAGCAGTATTTTAAACTCTACAGATTTAACCATACTTGGTTAGAAAAACACTCAGAAGAAACCTGTTAACATCAATATGCTTTATAGCAGGAAAGAGTGAACTCAACTTTGGAGCTGATCTCCCTGGGGAGAATATGTTATCATTTTCACTCAGAAGCCCCCTGTCTCTTCATAGAGGTTGGACCTCTTTTTTGCCTTTAAGACTGTAACAAGCAGGACTTTTACTCTTTATTTTCTTCAGGTAACAGTTATTCTTAGATTTTTTTTCTCTTATAAGACTAGATTGATTCCTAGGAACCTGGAAGCTTCTGCAAGTGTGGAAAGTGAGAATCAAGAGGCAGTCAGTGCTTTATAAGGAGCTTTAGATGGCATTTGCATTTACATATGTGTGTACATCTGTGTGCCTTAAGCACATATGAAAGAAATTAGAACAAAAGTTGTAAGGACTGCAATATTCTGGACTGCCTAGGTAAAGCTCACCCAGACATACACAACCTGTGATGACAAAAGCACTTTCCTCTAAGGCTAAGGTGCTGATGAACACCAAACCTCTATCTAGATCTCTGACTTGAGATGAAATTCAAGCATTGAATAGCAGGAACTATGTAGCTTTGAGGAGTATGAACTTCTCATTCACACCTGGTATGGTAATAGATACATATCTCAGCCTTTAGACCCACTGAGTCTTTGCTTTGTATGAGGAACTAGTTGCCACGACCATTGTTGTGCAATGATGTCACCTCAGAAGTGTGACTCCTCTGTCTTTGGCACTCATGTGAACCTGTACATCTAATGGGAGAAAAAATGATGCACAGCATTGCTTAATCCATTGTGTTCAGCTGGACAGAAACTAGGGTGGTAAGACTCTTACATTTTGAACATTCAGCATTGAATCTGCACTGTTGCTTCCTCTGTGGAAATTGTGGGAATAGATGAAGTAAATTCATATGTGAGGGCTGCTTCTTTCTAGAAATTTAACAGCACTCATTGAAGTAATAAGCTACAAAGACCTCCCTTCCTTCCCATCTTAGATTTTCACCATTTACTTTATGCATTAAGATACCTGTTGCACCTCAGTAACAGTCCTTAACTTTTAGCAAAACAAAATTTAAACCAAAATCCCACAGAAACATCTAAACATTTGTAAACTCTTGCAGTATTTTTCACAACAATTTAACACTATATTTGTATTTTTTCATCCAAAGGGTGCAGTAATTCAGGAGATGAGCCAAACATCTTGAACTGACATGCTTGAGGTGTGAATTACAACAGCAAAATAGGGGAGATCTGCAGCAGCAGATGCAAAAGCCCTTCCTCTTCCTGTTTGCATGGTGAATCCTAGGTAAGACAGACAAGCACATACCTATCCTTCTTCCAACACTGTTTCTATCTCAGTAGTATTCCTTTCCACAAGTGCCACTTACCATATCCTTCACATCTCTCCTTAACTTTTGCATATACTTCTGGTGGGCAGACTAAAATGGATTCCTGTTTATAGAGTTATTCCGGTTCCTGTCTGTGAGTGGGCTCATATATGACTCTGGGCCACTCGTGCTCTCCTTTTGGAAAGTGAGCCTTTACCTTCCAATTTTTTTTTCCTCACACAAAAGTGTTCCTCTGCTGTTGTGCTGCTGCATGCTTCATTTCAAGCCTAATTTCAGAAGCCTGTGCAATCTATTTATCTTCAGTCTTTCCATGCCTCATGTATCTTAGCTTGATCTAACACTTGTTTACATAACATACTCTCTGAACAACCTACAAAATACAGTAAATACTGGTGTTATGTTTTACGAACAGTGCATTGTAGGGTACAGAGAGATAAGCTAAGTCACTGACAGAGCACAGGATTGTACAAGATTTCTGAAAATGCAGACAAGCAGCATTAGACCAATATGTTGGTCACTTCCATGAGAAATCATATTAAAGCAAGTATCATTTAATTGTGTATGGCAACAAGGAATACACTGATCAGTATGACAGTAAATTGATATTTACTGCAGAGCGCTTCCATTACCTTTTAGAACACATCCAGATCTTACAATGAATTTCAAGCAAGTAAGGACCTATTGTATGCTGACAACTCTTGCAAATCCATGACCAGTTTCATAGTCATTATTGGGTTTTTAACTCACAGGCCCAGCTTCAAGTGTTAGGTCAGTATGTGAGTTTCACTCTTCATAAAAGTTTCTACGCTCACTGTTGGCAGAAATACAGAAAACATGAACTGTAAAGGCTCAGCTACTGACAGCAGATACAAACAGGTTTGCATGTAATTATTGCAGATAATGTGCATATTATTAAATGCAAATAGCGTGGCCAGCAGGAGTATGGAAGTGATTTTCTTCTTGCAGTTGGCACTGGTAAGGCTGCACCTCAAATACTGTGTTCAGTTTTGGGTGCTTCACTACAAGAAAGACATTGAGGTGCTGAAGCATGTCCCAAGAAGAGCAAGGAACCTGGTGAAGGGTCTGGAGAACAAGTCTTATGAAGAACAGCTGAAAGAACTGGGGTTGTTTAGTCTAGTGAAGAGGAGGCTCTGGAGACCTTATCACTCTCTATAACTTCCTGAAAGGAGGATGTAGCGAGGTGGGCGTTTGTCTCTTCTCCCAAGTAACAAGGACAAGAGGAAATGGCCTCAAGTTGCACCAGAGGACATTTAAGCTGGATATTGGGAAAATTTTTTTCACAGAAAGGGTGGTCAGGCATTGACAATCAGGGATGTGGTTGAATCACTGGAGATATTTAAAAGATGTGTAGACATGGTGCTTAGGGACATGATTCTGTGGCGAACTTGGAATGTTATGCTTACAGTTGTACTCAATGGTCTTAAGGGTCATTTCCAACCTAAATCATTCTATGATTCCGTGATTGGGATTCTCAACATTCAGGCTATCCAGGTTACTGTTGGAGATATAGCACAGTGGCAGCTGAGGCTGATGGTATTGCTTGTGAATACTACAGGAACAGAATCAGTATTTGTGTAAATCACCCTAGCTGGAAGTCACTGGAAGCTTTATGAATTATAAATGACTTGACTGAAGAAATCAAACCAAACTAAGCAAAAAATGTCACATACTTATTAACCTCTTTGGATCTCTGATACACAAGTCTTATGTCTTGCCCTATTAACTTTCTGTGGCAGTGCAGCATGGGTAATTCTTTGTAGCTTATAGCTTTTGTAATGCAAATAGGATTTGATTCCATATTCCTTTTCTCCTTACCAAAATTTAGATTCTACAGGCAGGCTTTGGTCATAGTGAGCAAACCTAAAATTAATCAGGTGAAACTTGCAAAGTAACATCAAGGAAAGAATATGCAGTTTTAAGAATCTTACAAAGCAATGAAGAAGAAAAGAAGACTAGGGAGAATGTTTTGGATCAGAAATTGGAAAACTCTGAGTTGAGAGAGGTGGGATTGGGATTTAGCCTATATGCGATACTCGGCTCTGTGTCTGGATTCAGCTTTCCAAAGTTTCCAAAGGACAAGGCATGTGGAGGAAGGAGAGGAGTTGGATTCAAAGTTTATGTGTTTTGACCCATCTGTTTTGCTAGCAATTAATGAGAGTGCCTGGACAGCACAAAACACACTTCGAGCCAGCAAGATATTTAAGCAGTGGAGCAACCCTTCTTTCTCAGTGAGAGAGTTCTGAATATCAAAACACTGGTGAAGATGCCACGTGGATGGAACACTCAGTCACAACAGAGTTCTCCATGCAAAAGACATACAGTATTGATCACCAAGTTACTAAAGATTAACAATGCAGGCAAACAAAGAATTATAGCACAGAACCGCCTAGTGATCTGTTTATAATTTGGAATTGATATTGTTCTTGTGATAATCACAGACATGAGGAAGAACTAAGAGTCAGTGTCGAGAGAAAAAAACCTTTGGTTTAGGGCACAGACGATGTTTAAAAATATAAAAAGATAAAGACTATGTCATAAAACAGGGGGGTAAGTTGTAGGGTTTTGAAACAGCACGGGGCTCAAATGGCTGCAACACACACAGAAATGGAAAAAGGTATTCAGTGAAATATGTGAAACATATGGTTTTTGTTTATGTTTCTTGCAAATATTTGAGAAAAGTGAACAACTCCTACCTGTATACAATTGTGACCATGAATGCACTATTATGTTATAACAAAAATGTATTTATAAGCAACCAGTAAAATACTGGAAGAAATTATAATGTTAATAACTAGGAGGCTATCATGTTCCATATTAAATTTCTCAGCACTGCAGCTCACTATGCAAAGAGCAGCAGTTTCTACTTGATGGATTAAGCAGTTTCAAAATGGTAGAAATACCAAGCAGTGAAACAAGACAGATAGTGTTGTCCTTTTGAGCTGAGCAGAAAATAGTCTCACTACCAGAGAAACAGGTGAAAAAATGAAATAATTTTTATTTCATGTGTTTATATCTGGTGGGATCTACCAACCTTCTAAACTGAATTCATGAAAGTTGGCAACTCAAAACTGAAATCCATATGTGGACTGAATCTTCACAGAAAAGGTTGTTTTTAAAAACATTTTAAAACATGTGGGCAGTAAATATGTGAGTAGCTTGCACTGAGCCAAGCATGTGGTTAGAAGATAGAATCTTAAGAAGCCTAATCCTTTTTTCATTCATGGAAGACATTAGAATAATGAAAGTGAATTCAGTAGAGTTTTTAAGAATTAAACCAGGTGAAAATTGGAGCAACATTCCAATTTGTGTGACATTTAGTCTGTATTATAATTTGTTTTCTCATGTAAATCAATGTGTGCTCATATAATCTGAAATTTAAAACTAGAAGAGTCTCATTTGGCAATGAATGGTAAAGGTGTACATAGCACCAAGTGTGACAAATATTCACAAAGGGACTAAAGAGAACTATAAACTATATAACTAAGAGCATGAAACATTACGCTCAAATGAGAATGATGCAACTTCCCAATTAAATCAATTACTGGAGTAGATACAAATTTCAGAGTGATGGAAGATAAGGAGCATTCACAAATAAACCTCATCAGCTTTCATCTGAAAGAACTAAAGCATTCAGTCATACAGGAACTTAGAATTGTTCCCTGAACTCCATATATAGTCTGTTTTGAACAAACTAGTCAATATATGTTATCAAAGCATATTAAAGGACACTTTGAGAGGAAAGCAGGTAACACTGCATGGGTAAGCACACAGGACTTGGTTGACTGGAGCTACTCGGAATCAGAAGCCAAATGATTTGGTTCTATTTCATGTCAGATTTCCAGTAACTACCTAAATAAATAAGGAAACAATTGATCTTTAACTGAATTTCAGGAGTAGATTATTTAGAACCATCATTTATTCACATACTCAATAGATCAAGGTCTGGTGTGTCAAAACTTTTTCATGGCAATAGCACATGATACTGAGTCCTGCATCCTACTATAATTTAGATCTTTAATCTTCAAGACAATTTACCGGATGAATTCTCATAAGAACCTACTGTTGTCAAGTTTCTTGTTTCATCATGCATGTCTTAATCGCAAAGCAGAAAATAATTGACATATTTAAGAAAACAAAAGGACTTTCTTTATCTATGCATGAGAAGCTTTGTGTCCCATCATCTTTGTATGCCACAGATCCTCTATGAGATTTCCAGTGTCTTTTCAGCTACTTCATATAACAGTCTGTGAAACACTAGCCTTTAGTTTTGAAAGATCTAGCATCTAACTGAAGTCATAGCTCTAAGAAAAAATAACTTTGTATAACTTTAAAGAAACCGCCTTGGAACCATCATTATAATTTATCTGTCAGCAGGTGCCATTTACTTTATTTAAGCAGTTTACCCACTGAAATGGACATTGTATTTCATGCATACTTGTTTCCAAAAGCTATGTCTTCATGATGTACTGCATAATCTGTTATGCATTTAACTTGCAAAGATGTTTATGGAGCTATCTTAATGCAATTTCTGGCTTTATGTTCTTTCTTTTATTTGGGTCCAGATTTATAAATTTGCTTTTATCTGTCTTCGACATTAATAATTGTTCTGACCACTTAGGTTTGTAATTTTAATTGCCTACACAAGAGCATTGAAGTTCATAAGAAATATTCTTGAGCTGGAATATGTCTCTGTTCAGTGAAAGAGTATAACAGGACTACTGGCTAAAAGTCATTTTTCTACAAAAAGCTTTGATGTAGTAAGAAACAACTAAATCATTAAAGACTATGGAGAAGATTGCCTAGGCAATCCTAATTGCTAACTGTGATTTTACAGCATTATTTATACATAAAGATTTATACTGCCCTGCTATGTGTTACTTCAGTCTTGTCCCTCCCTCCTTAAGGCTTTGATTACATACATATGGACTCGTTCCTCTGTCAAAGTTCAGAGTAAAAGGTAGAGCAGAATAGACATGTTTGTTTTGCAGGTTCAGAATTCTATGTGAATTGTGAGGGAGTGTGGTTTCTTTTATTGGTAATTCTTTAACATTTATGTAAATGATATGTTGCTGCATTATTAAATACTGTCAGCTTGTCAATAGTTTTCTGTGGTGCCGTCATCACTTGAAAAGATAGTGATGCTAGAGGTGGTAAATACTAGAGATTAAAAAAACCAGATTCATATTGACACAGCAACACAGCACTACATGCCTAATAGAGTATACCATAATACATATTTTCTTATCTGTTTGAAGTACTTCAAAGGCACAACTTTTTAAAATTTATATGTAGCTGGACATTCAGAAAGATACATGCTAATTGAAAACATTTATCTGGTAGGGGGAGAAAAACTGCTTAGAAATGCTGTGCAACAGCAATGGGAAAGGTTAAATAATTGTAGTTTTGAAATATCACTTAGCAGCAATGGCTGTAACAACAGTTTTACATGTCTTTAGTACATCTACAGTGCCATCTATAATCCTGAGGCTTTACATTTCTAATGCCTTTCTGCCCAACAGAGCTTTTTTTTCTATGAAGTGACAGGTAGTCTTTTCTTGGAATCTTTAAAATGCAGGCTGAGAAGTGAGCTGTATGCCATTAATCCCACTATCCCTCTAATATTCACAGTTAGGGGCAGCCCTTCCAAAGAAACTTTTACCTCATTAAAAAGATGCCACATACAAATGAGGCTTACATAGTGAATATAATGCACATTATAGAATCGCCATGCCAAGTGTCTGACAAACTACAAAATTAGCCAATTTCTTCAGCATGAGTCACATTAAACTGAGATTTATAGGTATGTCTATTCATTAACACAGTTACCACCATGTGATTCAGAAGTATCTTTTATATTCCACATTCAGATGTGACAGTATGAGATACGGACAAGTGAGGTGCATGGTGTGCTTAAAATCACATGAAGATTATCAAGAATTGTGAAGATTGTGGTCAATGATCACCAAATCACTCTCTCCCTAATTGTCTCAGTGGTAAATAAAATTCTTTTAATTATATACTCAGATGTCATGTGCTTTGTCCTTGAAGTAATACTGCTCAAGGTGATTTTAGTTAAACAGCATCTTTGATTATATCTGATACCCAGGAAGGTAAAATGGACCATTCTATGCTCTACAGTATATTGGGCAAGGTGGGATAAAATAAAGCAAATTCAATTCAAATGTGTGTAACATCAAGATACAATTTTTGCTGTTAATGGGTACCCAGAGCTCCCTTCAGGAAGTTGGTGCACCCATCCAAGGACAGCATTTGATAAAACACTAGTTAAGATACTAGTTTAAATTTTCTAAGCCTAGGCTTTATTTTCATTTCCCAAGGCATGGATATACCAGTAGTTCCACCACTTTAGTTGTGGGGCAGACAGAGCTGAGTTAAGGCTCCCCCCTGCATTTTTATGTTTTAAAAAAAGTTAAAAAGGAAAAAAAAATTACTTTTTAACACTTAGTAAAAAATAGCTGCTGACTCTGGTCTGACAAACAGCCCGGTGAATCCATTAAGAATGGAGTGAGTGCTGGTCAGGGCAGAGTCAAACTGCAGCTGAGATTCAGTACTTGAGGAAAAAGACATGCTTTCCTACCTATATTTTTCTTCCACTTATTGTATGTTTTCTTTTATTCTTCTGGGAAACACTGAGTCTGAATGTTTTACTATGGCATCACCATGTAACATGCAGACTGTACTGCCACTGTTTTGCAAAACACTAGGCTCAACCTGAACAGAGAGCTTGCTATTTCCCAACCTTATAAACTCCTTCACTGTACATGAAAAAATCTTACATATTGTTCAAGACTGTTGCCAGAAGGGAAAGCAATTAAAGTGAAGCTTCAGTGGGCTGAAATAATTATGAGTTCAATAAAACAGCATATATTTGGATTCCAAATAATATTTTGCAGAAAGTTTCAACACTTTTATTTCGCATCTCTTAAAATTTCTTTCTGTTTTCACTACAATGAGCATTTTCCAAATAGTCATTCTCACTGAATTTGTAGTTAAGGAATGCGGATGGTTGATTGCATTTCAGATAATTTTGTCTTCATGCTTAGTAAGAACAAGATATAGAACTCTCTGTTAGGAATAACCAACTGGAAAAGGCAGTTCAAGTAATGTTGACTAACCTGTTTTTTTTACTTGTCTCGGGAAGACAACATAGGAGGTAGAGCAGAATAGAGAAGATTCAGTTGCACCTACTTGGAAACCGTAAAACAATGCATCTTGGAATAAACAGTGCCACATTTTCCAGCATTAGGCGCATAGTTCCTGACTTTTACAGCACAAGAGTTTTGAAGAGCCTTGTGTGACTGAAAACTTCATGATCTTTTTGAAAGCTCATGAATACGTGCTACCACAGTGTGAGTGTGTGTCATCACTTGTGATTTATCTTGCTTCTTTCCTGTGTATCGTGACTGGAGCAACTACTGTAGTTTGGGAGAACATAGTAGGCCATATTACCCAAAACTGTCCTGAGCCAAAAATATCAGGCACTCATGTAACTAATGATACAAGTTGGTGCCTGACCCAGCAGATTTGCAAAGGTATATTCATCGGCATTGGCGTGCTTCTGTGGAAAGTTAATTTTTTAAGAGGCAGTGGCCTGTGTTTGCATAGTTCATTCTTCACATTGACCTGACCTGTCTGTCTGAAAGCCTGTATATGTGATGCTGAACTCTTTTGAAAACCCACTGAACACTCTAGGATCAGGCTTTGTGTATATGCTTGCTATTTCTCTGCTGAGTATTTCCAGTTATAAGGCTCTTCAGAAAAAGTGCCTCGTCTTCAAAATACATCCCCAGAGATTAATGAAAAAGTAGCTGCTTTCACAGACAGCATGAACTAAGCATTTGCATGACAAGAGATTTACAACCACAACAACCAGTAATCTGCAAACTAAATTGTTAAGTATTTTTAGTGCCATCAAGTCTGCATATTAAGTTCTGTGGACAGAACTGTTTAAACATAGCCAGGATATTTAATGGCATGCCTGTAAGAAACAACATTCCTCATTGACAGTGAGGGGCCCAAAGCATGGGGCAGAGTTGTAGCAAGGAGTCATCATGGTGATTGCTTTCATACTTTTTACAGTATTTGTTCCATTTGTTAGGTAGGATATACTGTTGGAACCCCATGTAATGTTAGTGTATGCTCTCTCATACAGGCTGCATGCACTTTTAGGCTTGATCATTGGTTTGTAAAGAGCAGCTTATCTGTGTAATTTCTGAATGATTAAGTCACAGTGCTTTGCCTTACACTCCTTTGTTCCCCAAATGGTCCCCACATTGGCCACTAGAAGCCAGCCAAGGATGAATACTGTACCTCTGTGTGCAGGTATATATGAAGTGAGTGCCAGAGGAAAGAGCAAGAGTCTCATTGTGGTGATGGACTGGCTGAGTACCCAGATTAGAAGCCAATCGCTACAGATAGGCGCACAGTGTGGCAGCCCCCTCTCGGGTATGCCAAAAAGATCAGGCAGAGAACAGCAACAAGAAAACAACTTGGAGAGGATAGCAGGGGGGAAAAAGAACTAGTGGACCAGCCAAAAATGAACCCCTCAAATACCACTGGCAGAAAGAAAGACTCACCCCTGTGAATGGGTTCACCCGCAGGAACATTGGCAGTGAATGTGAAAATACCTGTATTAATATAGTTTTACTTAACAGGGTTAGTCCCAGCTGTCTGAAATGAGTAGCAAGCTGCTGTGCTAGCCCAGGTGGCATTCTCTGTGAGGCGAGCACATTTGTTTCTCCAGGTGAAAACAGAAGGGCTCAAGTTAAAAAGTAATACTGTTATAATTGGCTCCTTAATAAGCCCTTTTCTCCCATCTTTGTCCTTTCTCAAAGAATTCAGGAATTAAGAGCAGGTGGTGAAGTATGCTGGAAATGGCATGTCTCCACTTCTCTGATAGAATTGCAAAAATAACATCTGGGAGCATGACACTTTCAATGGCAATTTTCAGTTTAGGCTGTTTCACATGGCTGCTGCTTTCTAAGCAGCACTGAGCAACTGAGTCCTCTGGTATTTATCAAGGTGCCTCTCATTGCATTGTTAGGCTGGTGGCTGTATTTCTAGTTAAAAGATTACTGCTGTGAATAACAATCAGAGATGGTACTATGTGCCACCTTACTAACCTTTAAACATAGTCTATTCCCTTTGGTTCACTAAACTCATTACTAATAGGATAAAAGTAACTGGGTCAGACTATCAGCATAGTTCTACTGATTACATGTCTTTAACTGGATGATACTTTAATTTGCTTTTAAAAAACTGAATAAGCAGGGTGCTTACACAAAGTCATATCAATACAAGTGAAAACTTACTTAGGTGTCCTTCAAATTTATTCAGAGGCTGTACAGGAGAGATATTAATACTCTTATTCTTCAGCAATATAATGCTGTTCAATGCTGTAATATGCAATGGGCTAGATTTTACCTTCAAATGAACCTAAATGAAGTCAATAGGCATAGAGACCCTACACAAATTTTGTCCTAGTCAACAGAAGTAATTTCCCTCCTGAGACACCCTCCTTTGTGGAAAATGCTTGAAGAAGCAGGAAAAGCCTTTCTTGCAGGCATTTTGTCAGCCCTGATAAGTGACATACTACGATTCACTTGAAAGCTGACGCACTGCATATCAAAAGCTCTCTCCCTGTAATGCCAAGCACAGAGCCTGCAATATTGCAGATTATAGGCATTACCCGTAAGTAATAATTGTACTGATACAGTCTCATTTTAAAGTTCTACTAAAAATTATTCTGCTTTCTCTTATGTTTTTTCCCTTGTTCAGAAGAACAAAAAACAAAAATCAAACCAAAATTAAATGTAAGCAGAGAAAAATCATTACAACACTATCAACTCAAAGAAAAAGAACTTCACAAATAATTATGAAATCAAGCAAACTCACAGGAATATTGTTAAAAAATAATTGTTTCCTGCTGCTTGATTAGTGTTGCTGTAGGGTAGAGATGTTTGTCCTCACAGTAGAAGGCAAATGTCTCCTGACAGTTATCAATTAATGTAACAGTTTTTCTTTCCTCATGCAACAGATGCATATAAGCCTATTGTATCACGTGTTATTAGTGCTGATTCTGCAGAAAGAGTAATTTTTACTATGCCTGGTTTCTAATGGCCTTCGGGATCATGCAGTACATGCATGAGTAACAGGCAGACAGGTAAGAAAAACTGACAAAGACTGAAAGGAAACTGTCCCTTGGGAGCACAGAGTTGGCACTAGGAAGGGACAAGGGGAGCACTGCTAGAACCATAACTTCGGCCATGCCACCAGAATGATGATACTCCTTTGCCTCCTTTTTCAGTCACAGGGGAGAGTTGCCTTACCTACATGTGCAAAATTCCACAGCTGAAGCTGTCTAGAATCTTTTGTGTTAAGAACAATGCTTCTTTTGATACCTAAGTTATAAAAACATTTTAGTATTTATCCTATTAGTTCCTGAGACCAAATAAAATTTCAACAATAAGCACCAGCTTGATTGCTTCATTATCTGGGGAAAAAAGACGTTTTTCCTCTCAGATTTTAAAACAACTTTTTTATTCTATTTATAATGTAAATCTGAATAAATTAAAATGTCATGTGGTACGAAATGATCAATCTGATGACAGAGAACTATGAAAATGAATACAACGAAAATTTAATGCTATAATATTTGTACAGAAGTTGTGTGAACATTGACAAAAAAAAATCTGGAAGTTAATGGAAATGCCCATTTTTAACCACAAAAATTTTTGTCACTAGGGCTTATTCCAGTTTCTTAGTTACTCATACTAGGCCAGGCTGCTCAAGGCCCCATGCAACCTGGCCTTGAACACCTCCAGGGATGGGGAATCAATAACTTCCCTGGGCAATCTGTGCCAGTGCCTCACCGCCATCATTGGAATGTATTTCTTCTTAACTTCCAATCTAAATCTTACCCTCTCCAATTTAAAGCCATTCCCCTCATCCTATCACTGCATGTGCTTATAAGAAGTCCCTTCCCGGCTTTCTTGTAGGCCCCCTTCAGGTACTGGAAGGTCACTATAAGGTCTCTTCACAGCCTTCTTTTCTCCAGGCTGAACAACCCCAACTCTCTCAGCCTGTCCTCATAGCAGAAGTGCTCCATCCCTCTGATCATATTCTTGGCACTCCTCAGGACCTGTTCCAAAAGTTCCATATCCTTCTTATGTTAAGGATTCCAGAACTGGACACAATACTCCAGGCAGGATCTCACTAGAGGGGCAGAATCACCTCCCTTGACCTGCTGGTCACATTTATTTTGATGCAGACCAGGATATGGTTGGCTTCTCATCAATAAGCACTCCCAAGTCCTTCTCCACAGGGCTCGTCTCAATCATGTCATCCCCAATGCTGTATTCAAACCGCGGATTGTCCCAACCCATGTGTAGAACCTTGCATTTGGCCTTGTTGAACCTTATGAGGTTCACACAGGCCCACTTCTCCAGCTTGTGCAGGTCCCTCTGGATGACATCCCATCCTTCTGCTGTGACAAATGCATCACTCAGTTGGATCTCTATCTGGACATTGAACCACTGATAACTATTCTCTAAATGTTACCATTCAACCAATTCCTTATCCACTGAACAGTGTACGCATTAAATCCATCTCTCTCTCCTATTTAAAGAGAAGGATGTTGTGAGGACATTTCTATTGCCTCCAGTAGAATGACAGTGATAACCCACAGCTGAAGAGCTGCTTTAAATTAACAGTTATTAAAAGGAGAAAACACTTCCAAAAGAAGTCACAGTCAAAAAAAAGATGGACAGAAAGAAAAGGATATATACTATATGTGCCTTGACCTCCCTTGACCTGCTGGTCACACTTATTTGGATGCAGCCCAAGATATGGTTGGCCTTCTGGGATGTGAGCACACAATGCCGACTCAAGTTGAGCTTCTAATCAGTGAGCACCCCCAAGTCCTTCTCCACAGGGCTGGTCTCCATCACATCATCCCCCAATCTGTATTGAAATCACAGACTGCCCCGGCTCAGGTGTAGGACCTTGCGCTTGGCCTCATGAGGTTCACACTGGCCCACTTCTCCAGCTAGTGCAGTACCTCTGGATTACATCCCATCCTTCTGGTGGGACAACTGCATCACTCAGCTTGGTATCATCTGAAGACTTGCTGAAAGTGCATTCAATCTCACTGCCAATATCCTTGATGAGGATATTAAACAGCACTGGTCCAACTATGGACCTCTGAGGGACACCACTTGTCATGGATCTCCATCTGGACATTGAGCCCTTGACCACTATTCTCTGAATGCGACCATCCAACAAACTAAATCCATCTCTCTCCAGTTTAAAGAGAAGGATGTTGTGGGGACTGTGTCAAAGGCTTTACAGAAGTCCAGATAGAGTACATCCATTGCTCTTCCTGTGTCCACCGATGTGGTCGCCCCATCAGAAAGATGCTAGCTTGATGAGGCAGGACTTGCCCTTAGTGAGGTCCTGCTGGCTATCTCTAATCACCTCCCTGTTCTCCCTGTGCTTTAGCATAGCTTCTAGGAGGATCTCTTCCATGATTTCCCCAGGCACGGAGGTGAGGCTGACAGATCGGTAGTTCCCAGGGTCATCTTTTGTACCCTGTTTAAAAATGGGCACAATAGTACCCTTGTTCCAGTCATCACAGAATTCTCCTGACTGCCTTGACTTTTCAAATATTGTGGAGGGTGGCTTGGCAACCACATCATCCAATTCCTTCAGGACTATGGGATGCATCTGGTCACTTCTCATAGACGTCTGTTTTCAGGTTCCTCAGGTGATCACAAGCCTGATCCTCTCCTGTAGTGGGTGTAGCTATGACCCCCTGGTCCTCTTCTTGTTGTCCATGGAGCCAGGAGAGATGAGGAGAGTAGCTGTCAGTGCAGATTAGGGCAAAAAAAGTTGTTGAGTACCTCAGTCTTCTCTTGTCTGTTGATACAAGTTCACCATCTTCATTCATCAGTTGGGGTACGCTTTCTTTAGCCTTCTTTTTTCTGGTTGATGTACCCATGAAAGCTCTTCCTGTTAGTCTTTTTTTTCCCTTGCCAAGTTTAGTTCCAACTACACCTTGGCCTTCCTGATCCTATCCCTACACAAATGAGCAGCATCCATAGACTCAGGTTCCCTAGTCCCAGGTTCTCTTTCCCTACTTGCACTGCCTGTGCAGTTCCCTCTTGGCCTTCAGTTTGACTAGCAGGTCTTAACTCAGCCATGCTCTTCCCCTCCCTGCCCAATTTCCTACAACTGGGGACTGAGTACTCTTGTGCTTTGTGGGAAGCATGCTTAAGTATTTGCCAGAAGAAGGCTAGCCTCTCACAATCAAAGAAAATACAGCTAATACAACATTCAAAGCCAAAGACTGAGCAGCAGGCAAAATGGGAATTACAGCATAAAGGAGCCTGAGGCTCTCATGATCCAAGAAATCCCTTTCCATCACCTTCCAACTGCCCTGGATGACTGGGGAGGTTTCACTGGACTGGAGGCTGGCTGATGTCGTGCCCATCTATAAGAAGGGGCGCAGGGAGGATCCAGGGAACTACAGGCCTGTCAGTCTGACCTCGGTACAGGGGAAAGTCATGGAGCGGGTTCTCTTGAGTGCTATCAAGAAGCACTTGCAAGAGAACTGGGTGATCAGGCCCAGTCAACACGGGTTCATGAAAGGCAGGTCTTGCCAGAGTAATCTGATCACCTTCTATGACCGAGTAACTAAACTCTTGGACGAGGGAAAGGCTGTGGATGTGGTTTTCCTGGACTTCAGTAAAGCCTTTGATACAGTTTCTCACATCATTCTGCTTCGGCAACTGTCAGCCTCTGGCCTGGACGGGCGCACACTCTCCTGGGTGAAAAACTGGTTGAATGACCAGGCCCAGAGGGTGGTGGTAAACGGAGTTAAATCCAGCTGGAGGCCAGTTACAAGTGCGGTTCCCCAGGGCTCAGTCCTGGGTCCAGTCCTGTTTAATGTCTTTATCAACGACCTGCATGAAGGCATCGAGTGCTCCCTTAGCAAGTTTGCAGATGACACCAAGCTGGGTGGAAGTGTGGATCTGCTGGAGGGTCGGGAGGCTCTGCAAAGGGATATGAACAGGCTGGACTGCTGGGCTGAGACCAACGGCATGAGGTTTAACAAGGCCAAATGCCGGGTCCTGCACTTGGGGCACAACAAACCTAATCAGAGGTACAGACTAGGAGAAGCCTGGCTGGAAAGCTGCCAGGAGGAGAAGTACCTGAGAGTGTTGGTCGACAGGCAACTGAACATGAGCCAGCAGTGTGCCCAGGTGGCCCAGAAGGCCAATGGCATCTTGGCTTGTATCAGAAACGACGTGACCAGCAGGTCCAGGGAGGTTATTCTCCCTCTGTGCTCGGCACTGGTGAGACTGCACCTTGAGTACTGTGTTCAGTTCTGGGCCCCTCACCACAAGAAGGATGTTGAGGCTCTGGGGTGAGTCCAGAGAAGAGCAACAAAGCTGGTGAAGGGGCTGGAGAACAAATCTTATGAGGAGCAACTGGGAGAGCTGGGGTTGTTTAGCCTGCAGAAGAGGAGGCTGAGGGGAGACCTCATTGCTCTCTGCAACTACCTGAAGGGAGGTTGTGGAGAGGAGAGTGCTGGACTCTTCTCCCAAGTGACAGGGGACAGGATGAGAGGGAATGGCCTCAAGCTCCGTCAGGGGAGATTTAGGCTTGAGATAAGGAAAAAAATTCTTCCCGGAAAGGGTGGTTAGGCATTGGAACGGTCTGCCAAGGGAGGTGGTTGAGTCACCGTCCCTGGAGGTGTTTAAGGTGAGGGTGGATGAGGTACTTAGGGGCATGATTTAGGGATTGGTGGGAATGGTTGGACTCGACGATCCAGTGGGTCTCTTCCAACCTGGTTATTCTGTGATTCTGTGAGGCTGCGGGCCTGTGGCAAAGGTTACAATGATTTTTGTAAGCAGCAATCAGAGACCAAAGGCCTCCAGCCTAGTTTCTAGTGGTTTCTAGTCGTCACGCTGCTACAGGCAAACTCATTTGAAGTCCTAGATAAAACAATGCTTAGTGATGATAAATAAATTACTAAAATATCAACACATTAATATAGGAAACTTACAGTAGATCTCTAAGCTTTTAATAACTGGATAGCTAGATATAGATGGTTTCTCTGCTGTTGCCACTTAGATCAAATTAGAGATTTTTTAAAAAAGAAAAGAAGTAGAGTAAACTTATTGCAAATATCATTTTACTTTTATGCCTATTTTGTTACGCTTATGAGACCCTCAAAGGAAGTGCTTGATTCTTCTCTTGGCTGACATTGACATTCATCATCTCATGCAGAATCCAATGGAGCTAAGGGAGCTGATGCTGCTTACTGGCCAGCAGAATGGAGCTCTGAGAGTATTTGCTTAGGAAATGAGATCCTACTCACAGTAGGAAACTAGTTTTAATAGAAATGAGATATTTACTGCTTACATGATTTGCACTTCCTGGGTGTATTCTTCATGTTAAAGTTTACAAAATATTGGTTTATGGGATGTGCCTCTTTATTGTGTTTTCAGTGTATACCACACAACAATGCGGGTCCAAACCTACTTATTGTTTAAAATAAGCTATGGGATTCTTCTGCTCTTTGTAACTATGAGGAATGTGCAAAAATTAAATTCATCATCTGTCACAATGGATAAATGTTAACCGTACCAGAGTGGTTGGTAATAGTCAGGGACAATGCGATACTCTATTAAATTGACAGTAATATGGTAGTCCAGATACTATAATTCCTGTTCACTGGTTCCATTTTAGCTGAAAATATTTTATGGATTATTGCTCAAGTGTTAACCAAATAGGCAGGTCTCTCGAAATTAGCTTTCACATTTCTCCAGACTTTAAATTTGTCTTCCTGCAGAGCCAAGGGAAGGAAAGAAGAAAAGGAACAAGGACAAAAAGATTTAAAACTCAGAATAGAGAGAAAAGTAAGCCATTTTTTTCATGCTTTTGCATGAGTGCAATTCTTTTCAGTCTTAGTATTTTCCATCTGTTTCAAAGACATCTGTTGGTGACTTTAAGTCAATGGTATTAAAAGTTGGCAGTACTGTTCAGAAGCCAGTTTGCTATGGTCTTGCTTTGGACATCCAGTGGGAATTAGTGTATGCATAGCCTCTTTAAATGAAAAGGAACTTTCCCATGTGCACATCAAGGAATATTCATAATTTGATGCCTATCCCCTTCTAAAGGGGAAGTTTCAAAATGTCATACACGCAGGCCTTATAGGAAATCATGTATCTTGATAAAAGCAAACAAAGGACATGTATACTGACTATCCAAATGATTTAGCTTTGAGCAGTGTGAGAAAAAAATGGGGAAATACCATCCAGACAAAACATTAACAAATTAACTAATGTTCATGTCTTTAGTGATGTGCAAGCCATCAGTAGTGTCAATGTATGACTGCTATACACCAGTACTATGAAATCATAACTCCAGTATTTTTGTTTGAATACAGTTTTTAAGGTGAACATTCTGATTGCCTGCAGATGTTTCCCATCAAAAGAAATGTCCAGACCTAAATTCTCTGTATTTTTTCCCTTTGACATTGTTCCACAGATTCTCTGACTGGTCTTCTGAAAAAAAAAAAATTACAAAAAAAAAAAAAAAGTGTTACCTGCTACTTTTACCTCTTTATTATTAGATGGCTTTTCTTGTGACTTTACTTTCCTGACACCTTTTACTGAATCTCAAGGGGTTTGAGAAAGGAGGAGTATTGCAGCTCGGGGAGAGTGTGAGAAGGAGAGAGTAAAAGGAAGACAGGAAGACATGACTGGACCCACTGACCCTTTGCATCTACCTGTGCCTTGACTGACTCAGACTGGCTCTCCTCCTCTTACCTTTTCAGGAAACCACTCAGCTACCATGAGATAATAAAATTGTGCTGACCTAAGAATGTGAATAAAGTCATTCCGCCTTTAACCATGAGGGATGGGGCAGAGTTTTGCTTTCACTGCTGAGATTTCTGGAGTTGGCCCTGGAAATAGTCGTAAAGTTTATAAAACACCAGTACAATGCATGCATTCCTGCATATTTGAAAGAGAAGGGAAAAACAGTGAAAAGTGAGGGGTTTTACTCTCCAGGCGCTCCATATGTGGAATTTCCATCCACATCAGTTGGAGTTCAGTATATGAAAGGCTCACAAAAGCAAATCCAAAAGGATATGTAAAATCAGTAAAGATTTTTTTTTTTATGTGAAACCTGAAGCATTTAGCTTGCTTCACAGCACAGAGAGAGCTACCCTGAAGGCTTCTGTAAGTGTGATTCAACTTTAATCAAATAGTGGCTAGAGAACTAGGAAAGCAGAAATGTCATTTATTTTAAATACAGCACTCACCCAACCTCCAACATTCATTTTTTCCTACCCCCACCACATAAAAATTTCTCCCAAGGAAGAATGTAAAGTGATTTTTTTTGAAGATGGTGGAGATTTCCATTATACCACAATGCAGTCATTTATTAAGCAAGGAAAACAAAGTTTTTGCAAAAAGTAATACAATATGTGACGGAAGCTGCAAAAGACATTAAGTCAAATTTAGAAAATTTAAACTTGTGAATTCCAAGCACAGTTGTGTAATACTGTCCAAAATAGTTCTGGCACTCTAGCAGGAATGAATACAAAATTTATTTGCTTTTATTCATAAGGAAAATTTCTTTCAGTAAAATTTTATGCAATTTTATGAAATCAGAAGTTGATGTGCAACATATAGTCAGGAAAAAAAATTGCAAATCCCTAAAATCAATGCATTGCTTTTGCATTATTGTGACAAAGTTGTAAGACTCAAAGAAATGCACATTAAAAAGGTAATAGAGAAAAGCATTAGCTGAACTATGGATTCTTTGAACTAGCATAGCTGTGTTTTCAGTTGTATTTGGAGGTCTAACAGCAGGCACAGTGAGATTTCACAGACTAGACGCAACTACTAACTCCAGGATTCAACACAGCATAATATACTAACATATTGTTCGCAAGGACCCTACAATGCTGGGGTGAGGAGAAATGCATGGAAATATACCAGCAGGACAACACAGAAAGATAGTAATGAAATGTATTCTCATCAGAAATATTGTGCACAATTGACTAGTTGAAACTTTGTTTCTGACAGCTTATCTCATGGACTAGTCCAGAGCTGGGAATGCACAAATTTTGCCTTAGAGACAGTTCTGCCATCCAGACCTGAGCACTGAAGATTGCACATTTGTAAGACCCCGATGTCCCAGGGCAACCCTACCATGCACGCTACCTCCGGAAGACGACTTCCTGCCTGCCCCAGAGCCCTAGCAGCCCCTAGTAACAGAGAAGTTAGGTAAAGAACTTAGATTTTCCTGAGAAGATTCTAATTACCTCATCATGCAATTCTGAAAAGCAGTAAACTCAGACATGACGTGTTGAGGGAAAAGAATACTGCCCAGCAATTCAGGCAAATTATTATACCTGGAAGCACAATTTTGTGGATTCCAATTATACAAAGACAACCAATAGAAAAAGCCCTTAATCAAAGGGATTTAGTATCCTTCCCCCACCAGGATATAGACAGGGAATTAAAGGGAAGTAGGGAGTAGAAGCTGTAGTCTACACTGACAACTACTCTCCTCATCTCTCCTGGCTCCATGGACAACAAGAAGAGGACCAGGGGGTCATAGCTACACCCACTACAGGAGAGGATCAGGCTCGTGATCACCTGAGGAACGTGAAAACAGACGTCTATGAGAAGTGACCAGATGCATCCCATAGTCCTGAAGGAATTGGCTGATGTGGTTGCCAAGCCACCCTCCGCAATATTTGAAAAGTCAAGGCAGTCAGGAGAATTCTGTGATGACTGGAACAAGGGTACTATAGTGCCCATTTTTAAACAGGGTACAAAAGATGACCCTGGGAACTACCGATCTGTCAGCCTCACCTCCGTGCCTGGGGAAATCATGG
Organism: Clamator glandarius; assembly: GCA_033459285.1. NCBI lineage: Eukaryota > Metazoa > Chordata > Aves > Cuculiformes > Cuculidae > Clamator > Clamator glandarius. Next base: position 281,871 of record JAUNZM010001490.1, on the reverse strand, counting down.
AAGAGATCCTCCTAGAAGCTATGCTAAAGCACAGGGAGAACAGGGAGGTGATTAGAGATAGCCAGCAGGACCTCACTAAGGGCAAGTCCTGCCTCATCAAGCTAGCATCTTTCTGATGGGGCGACCACATCGGTGGACACAGGAAGAGCAATGGACGTACTCTATCTGGACTTCTGTAAAGCCTTTGACACAGTCCCCACAACATCCTTCTCTTTAAACTGGAGAGAGATGGATTTAGTTTGTTGGATGGTCGCATTCAGAGAATAGTGGTCAAGGGCTCAATGTCCAGATGGAGATCCATGACAAGTGGTACCCCTCAGAGGTCCATAGTGGGACCAGTGCTGTTTAATATCCTCATCAAGGATATTGGCAGTGAGATTGAATGCACTTTCAGCAAGTCTTCAGATGATACCAAGCTGAGTGATGCAGTTGTCCCACCAGAAGGATGGGATGTAATCCAGAGGTACTGCACTAGCTGGAGAAGTGGGCCAGTGTGAACCTCATGAGGCCAAGCGCAAGGTCCTACACCTGAGCCGGGGCAGTCTGTGATTTCAATACAGATTGGGGGATGATGTGATGGAGACCAGCCCTGTGGAGTAGGACTTGGGGGTGCTCACTGATTAGAAGCTCAACTTGAGTCGGCATTGTGTGCTCACATCCCAGAAGGCCAACCATATCTTGGGCTGCATCCAAATAAGTGTGACCAGCAGGTCAAGGGAGGTCAAGGCACATATAATATATATCCTTTTCTTTCTGTCCATCTTTTTTTTGACTGTGACTTCTTTTGGAAGTGTTTTCTCCTTTTAATAACTGTTAATTTAAAGCAGCTCTTCAGCTGTGGGTTATCACTGTCATTCTACTGGAGGCAATAGAAATGTCCTCACAACATCCTTCTCTTTAAATAGGAGAGAGAGATGGATTTAATGCGTACACTGTTCAGTGGATAAGGAATTGGTTGAATGGTAACATTTAGAGAATAGTTATCAGTGGTTCAATGTCCAGATAGAGATCCAACTGAGTGATGCATTTGTCACAGCAGAAGGATGGGATGTCATCCAGAGGGACCTGCACAAGCTGGAGAAGTGGGCCTGTGTGAACCTCATAAGGTTCAACAAGGCCAAATGCAAGGTTCTACACATGGGTTGGGACAATCCGCGGTTTGAATACAGCATTGGGGATGACATGATTGAGACGAGCCCTGTGGAGAAGGACTTGGGAGTGCTTATTGATGAGAAGCCAACCATATCCTGGTCTGCATCAAAATAAATGTGACCAGCAGGTCAAGGGAGGTGATTCTGCCCCTCTAGTGAGATCCTGCCTGGAGTATTGTGTCCAGTTCTGGAATCCTTAACATAAGAAGGATATGGAACTTTTGGAACAGGTCCTGAGGAGTGCCAAGAATATGATCAGAGGGATGGAGCACTTCTGCTATGAGGACAGGCTGAGAGAGTTGGGGTTGTTCAGCCTGGAGAAAAGAAGGCTGTGAAGAGACCTTATAGTGACCTTCCAGTACCTGAAGGGGGCCTACAAGAAAGCTGGGAAGGGACTTCTTATAAGCACATGCAGTGATAGGATGGGGGGGAATGGCTTTAAATTGGAGAGGGTAAGATTTAGATTGGAAGTTAAGAAGAAATACATTCCAATGATGGCGGTGAGGCACTGGCACAGATTGCCCAGGGAAGTTATTGATTCCCCATCCCTGGAGGTGTTCAAGGCCAGGTTGCATGGGGCCTTGAGCAGCCTGGCCTAGTATGAGTAACTAAGAAACTGGAATAAGCCCTAGTGACAAAAATTTTTGTGGTTAAAAATGGGCATTTCCATTAACTTCCAGATTTTTTTTTGTCAATGTTCACACAACTTCTGTACAAATATTATAGCATTAAATTTTCGTTGTATTCATTTTCATAGTTCTCTGTCATCAGATTGATCATTTCGTACCACATGACATTTTAATTTATTCAGATTTACATTATAAATAGAATAAAAAAGTTGTTTTAAAATCTGAGAGGAAAAACGTCTTTTTTCCCCAGATAATGAAGCAATCAAGCTGGTGCTTATTGTTGAAATTTTATTTGGTCTCAGGAACTAATAGGATAAATACTAAAATGTTTTTATAACTTAGGTATCAAAAGAAGCATTGTTCTTAACACAAAAGATTCTAGACAGCTTCAGCTGTGGAATTTTGCACATGTAGGTAAGGCAACTCTCCCCTGTGACTGAAAAAGGAGGCAAAGGAGTATCATCATTCTGGTGGCATGGCCGAAGTTATGGTTCTAGCAGTGCTCCCCTTGTCCCTTCCTAGTGCCAACTCTGTGCTCCCAAGTGACAGTTTCCTTTCAGTGCTCGTCAGTTTTTCTTACCTGTCTGCCTGTTAGTCATGCATGTACTGCATGATCCCGAAGGCCATTAGAAACCAGGCATAGTAAAAATTACTCTTTCTGCAGAATCAGCACTAATAACACGTGATACAATAGGCTTATATGCATCTGTTGCATGAGGAAAGAAAAACTGTTACATTAATTGATAACTGTCAGGAGACATTTGCCTTCTACTGTGAGGACAAACATCTCTACCCTACAGCAACACTAATCAAGAAGCAGGAAACAATTATTTTTTAACAATATTCCTGTGAGTTTGCTTGATTTCATAATTATTTGTGAAGTTCTTTTTCTTTGAGTTGATAGTGTTGTAATGATTTTTCTCTGCTTACATTTAATTTGGGTTTGATTTTTGTTTTTTGTTCTTCTGAACAAGGGAAAAAACATAAGAGAAAGCAGAATAATTTTTAGTAGAACTTTAAAATGAGACTGTATCAGTACAATTATTACTTACGAGTAATGCCTATAATCTGCAATATTGCAGATTATAGGCATTACAGGGAGAGAGCTTTTGATATGCAGTGCGTCAGCTTTCAAGTGAATCGTAGTATGTCACTTATCAGGGCTGACAAAATGCCTGTGAGAAAGGCTTTTCCTGCTTCTTCAAGCATTTTCCACAAAGGAGGGTGTCTCAGGAGGGAAATTACTTCTGTTGACTAGGACAAAATTTGTGTAGGGTCTCTATGCCTATTGACTTCATTTAGGTTCATTTGAAGGTAAAATCTAGCCCATTGCATATTACAGCATTGAACAGCATTATATTGCTGAAGAATAAGAGTATTAATATCTCTCCTATACAGCCTCTGAATAAATTTGAAGGACACCTAAGTGTCCTAAGGAATATTACTGTCATTCTGCTGGAGGCAATAGAAATGTAAGCCTCTTGAGACTAACACAGATTAGCTAAGAAGATATCCGTTGTACAAGGAGACTGCAACTGACATGTTACTCAGAAAATCACTATTCTATTCAGAGTCACCTAATAGCAGGACAGTTAATAGAGATGAACAGAGAGAGTGACGATGAGAGTTCGAGGAAGAACAAAAAGCCCTGCATTTTTCTGGTATCACACCTGCATGCCTTATCAAATCACAGGTCAGCATATTAACAAAGATTAATCAAAATTACCCAGATAGGGTCAAGATGGTCCATTTTGAAAACTTTTGCTTTTATGTCTCATCTGTGGTCTTGCCTGATCACTCTTCACTAAAGTCGAGGAAAAGCATTTCCAATCTTAGTAGCTGCTAAAGAAAACAATCAGACTAAAAGGAAGGATAAGACCAAGAACCACACTGCTTACTTCACTTTGGTTGTCATTGAAAAGTTTTCTTTCTTTTTTGTTAATCTTTCTTCTCCAGAACCAAAGCAGAAATATAATTTCCTGTTAAAACTGAGAAGAAAGTAATTCCTTTCTTTGAAGCAATAAAAACACTGTGAAAATTGAGCATGTGGCCAAATTTGTTCCACAACATGAAACTTCTGTGGGCCTTCAGGACACCAATGAAACACTCTGGAAAAACTGGTGAAAGTGGATTCCAGGAAGAACTTAGAAGCTGATACAATTAGCCAACACCAACTGAAAGAAAGAGTTCATGTATAAGGATCTTACAAGCATGGCATGCTAGAGTCTGCACGAAGGCTGGATCATTAACCCTTATACCGTACAAGAAGTAGTGTAACCTGACAGGTAGCATAACTTCTACCTTCATCAGGACAGGTTTTTTTCTTCTAAAATGCTCCCTGTTTTTTTCTGAAAGGAGTAATTCAAATTACTTTACTGTAAGTAAAAAAAGTGAAGCCACTCATTTTTGCAAATCACTGTTTTCTGTGAGTTAAATTGTAATAAGAAACTATTCAATGCTACTGGATTCTCTTAGGCATTCTTTGACCTTCCCTATGTGTAAGACTTTGAAATCCTTAAGGGTCAAACTATTTCTCCAGTAGAAAGGGGACTTTTTTCAATCTGAGTTTTATACGTACATTTTATCTATTAAATTATTACATAATGATGTAATTTATTTCCTGTAACTGTGTATTTTATGTAAAGGGTAGTCTTACTCTAGTTACTAAAATGTGAGATTACCAGTGGGTAAGCAGATTAGATGCTATTTTTGAGCATATTATTGAGTAATAATAACATAAATGTTACAGGAGCATTTCCTTTCAGTAGAGAAGGACACAAACTTACAGAATATTTTTTTGTCTACCAGTAGTATTTTCCCTTTCTGGAAAGGGCAATACACAGAAAATTAGCCATGGGTTCATACTACATATATCACAGTTGATGTTCCCTTTTGGTTTACACAGAATGCTATCTGGGATAATGTTATTTTTTTTTCCTTTTTACTATCAGGAAGTTGTTGTACTCTTTGAGTTACTCACTAGTTACTGTGAGAAAATTACTTTTGACTATGAATAATTTAAGATCGTTTATAAATGAAAAGTAAAAAAAAAAAATCTTTGCCTTGAATAAATAAAAAGAAGTGCATGAACACATAAGAACTTTGTGAGGTTGTACTTTAGTTAGGCTATAAAAACAAATCATCACTTACAGTATATTAAAGAAGAACCTAGCAGAATTACCAACTATAAGCTATAATCCAGTACATCGGTACATTTGCAATACAATAATACATATGCATACATATGCATTTGCCTGTTTGTCTTTACCTTCAAATTACTCTTCCCTATCCTGCATCCAAAAGCGGCCTATAGCTGGAGTCTAGGAAGGAAAATAAGCATGGGAACAAATCTATGTATTCTTTACCCAAGCATGATATGAATATAATCAGTACTCAAAATTATGAGTATCAGTATTTCTTCATCAATGATTTAATTTTCCTTATCATAAAAATAAAACCCACTAAAAATGTGTTTAAGCAGTTGCTTTTCCAGACAAGATCTGGTTTAGGGAACAGACACAGAGCTTGGTGGATGTTTCAAACTTGGGACTTTTTGAAGAGACAGCAGGAACTAGAATATTTTCCAGTTTGAACACATCTACTATAGACATGACCAACTCATATAGTTTGCTTTGTATAACTTGTATCTGATATTTTGTCTCTGCTTCTCTGTATTTTTAATTTACTCATTCAAATGTTACAAACCAGAAGACACAACACAAAAAAACCCTTGCACAATTAAAAGTAGATATTTAATTAGATGCTTGACAGTGTCATCCCATTTTAATATAGCTTCTATGGATGCAGTTTATGAAAGAAATGCAGATTTCATTTCTCAGCATAAAGCAAAGAGTTTAAAACTCCTAGTCACCATAAAGTTCTACTCATAAGGGGAAGCAACTTCTAAGTGGCAGCTGCCTGTCTAAGGTCTGAGTTATGGCTACGTTTTAGACAAAACTAATAAATTGTGTTTTAACTGGCCTGAGGCTGAAAACCTCAAGGTCTGACTCTCAGCTGATGTCAATCAACCTATCTGGTCTGCAAAAAGTTGCAAGATTATACCAGCTGAACCTTGGCTCTTGTTCCTCATCATTAATTCCTATACGCTCCAAAAGACCAAGTTACATGCAAAGCAGGCTTCTTAGGAGACAAAGTACAATATCTTTATTGACCACAAGAGTACTCAGATCAGCCTGTGTGTGCTTACACTGACATGAGCACATTGTTATAGAATGGAAGCAAGAAGCTTTACACTTAGCCAAATAACATATATTAATGTTAAATCCACTTTACTCCAACATATATATCTTGCTTTCATAACATAGGTAACTGTTGTCCATCAACTGTGAGTGGGACATACTGTTAAGTACCAGAATGACTTCCGAATTTTTGTGTAGCCCCAGGTATGCTGCAGCATTGCTCATTTTACAGTGACAGCAATTTCATTCTCCCTTTTTTGAACTCCATTTCTGGGTTTGTATGATGTAGTAATCTGCAATGTCCTTCAGTATCATTTGATGACCAATGAATCCCATCTACCAATGGGATAAAAAAATATAAAGGGGATACTAAACCCCATGAGGTTTTAGTCAGTTGAAATACCCATACCAACTCGCATACCAAGACCAAACACTGAGAGTCGCCCCCAAAATTCAAAGGACAAGCAGCACCTCTAGAAAGTCTCATATTTCCAAGTCTGAGCTGCATATTTCAGGCAGGAAACACAATGATTAGAAATCGTTAGTAGTGGTTAGAAAACAAGTAGCAGCTTGTTTCAAAGACAGATAGAGGTAGAAGGGTTTCTGTTCATTTTTTCAAATAAATTTTGTTAGCAATTACAAACATACCTCTCAATAATCAGAAGATTTGCTTTTCCTTGAAGACATTGCCTGTCTCTCAAGACCTGTTTATAACAGAGATTCTGTCCCCATATTTTAAGAATTCAGAATTATTGAACAGTAACACATTCACAGTCCAAGACACCAAACTGCTCTGAATATAAAGCAAATGTGGCACAAGTATAAAGATATTCTTCTCCACCACATAGCTTTCACCTGAAGAGGGAATGGATCAAGTCTTTCATTCTTAATCCCACTGCCTGCATTGTCTGTTGGATTTCATTGCATGTCAGGCTGCAGTCACGCTCTTTGATTATTAGCCTTTTTGTGTAGACTACCTTCAAGGATGCTAACTGATTTCAAGTCTCATTTTAACTTTGCTAGGAACTACTTGAATATGTGGAAAAAAAATCCATAAGACATCATGGAAAATGTTGGAGGTTTTTTATCTTTTAATAAAAAAATATATTCTGTATTTGAAGAAGAATCAGAAATGAAAGCTCAGTCAACCCAAATGCAAGGTTCTACACCTGGGTTGGGGGAATCCCCAATTTCAGTACACAGTGGGGGAGAGCTGCCTAGCAGAGAAGGACTTGGGGGTGCTGGTTGACATGAAGCTCGAGATGAGCCGGCGATGTGTGCTCACAGCCCAGAAGGCCAACCATATCTTGGGCTGCATCAAGAGAATTGTGGCCAGCAGGTTAAGGGAGGTGATTGTACCCCTCTATTCCTCTCTTGTGAGACCTCACCCAGAGTAGTGCGAACAGTTCTGGAATCCGCAATGTAAGAAGGATATTGAGCTGTTGGAACGGATCCAGAAGAGGGCTACAAAGATGATCAGAGGGCTGGAGCACCTTCCATATTAGGACAGGCTAAGAGAGTTGGGGTTGTTCAGCCTGGAGAAGACAGTAACTAAGTCATAGCTATCCTGCTGCACAGTGTCTTCCATCTCCTCCCGTTTGTTGCCCATGCTGCATGCACTGGTGCACTTGAGCTGGGCTATCAATTTTGCCCCCAACATTGGCATGATACCCCTAGGCTCATGTTGAATGAGTCTAGTTTTATCCTCTTCCTCCTTCAAACCTAGGTTAAAACCCTCTCGATATGCCAAGCCAACTCACAAGCAGGAATTTTTTCACTCCTTTGAGGCAGTTGAACTCAATCTGTCACCTGCAGGCCTGGTGCCATGTAAACCTCTTTAGTACAGGATGGGGGATGATGTGATTGAGAGCTGCCCTGCAGAGAAGGACTTTGGGGTACTGGTCAATGAGAAGCTCAACATGAGCTGGCTGCGCTTGCAGCTCAGAAGGCCAACTGTGTCCTGGGTGCATCAAGAGAATCGTGGCCAGCAGGTTGAAGGAGGTGATTGTGCCCCTCTATTCCTCTCTTGTGAGACCTCACTTGGAGCATTGTCTCCAGTTCTGGAATCCTCAACATAAGAAGGATATGGAGCAGTTGGAACGAGTCCAGAGGAGGGCTACAAAGGGCTGAAGCACCTTCCATATAAGGACAAGCTGAGAGAGTTGGACTTGTTTAGCCTGGAGAAGAGAAGGGTCAGAGGAGATCTTACAGCAACCTTCCAGTACCTGAAAGGGGCCTACGGGAAAGCTGGGGATGAACTGTTCATAAAGGCTGCTGGTGATAGGATGACAGGGTTGGGTATAAACTGGAGACAGGCAGATTTAGGTTTGATGAAAAGAGGAATTTCTTCACCATGAAAGTGGTGAGACACTGGAACAGGTTGCCAAGGGAAGTGGTTGGTGCCTCATCCCTGGAGATGTACAAGGCCAGGTTGGATGGGGCATTGGGCAGCCTGATATAGTGAAATGTCTCTGCCCATGGCAGGGAGTTTGGAACTGGATGATCTTTGAGGTCCCTTCCAACCCAAACTATTCTAGGATCCTACGAAATTATAAACGGAATTAATTCCTTATTGAGTAATTCAGCTACTCAACATAAATTCTGTAATGCCTTTAATTTTACATTTTTTATTTTCTTCTTAGCATTTTGTAATGGAAAGCCTTCATCAACTTTTCTCATGAGCCAGTAAACTACTACAAATGACAATAACTTTAAGGCCCCACCAGCCAACAATTATCTGGGTAAACCTTTAATCTTCTTCTGTAAGTTACTGCATTTAATTAAATAGGATCATATTCTAGTGACACCAAGGTTCTACAATCAGTTTTCACCATGTGTATGAGAGGTAAAGTACTCCATTTGATAACGTAAGAATAAACTTCTCTTACTAATTCCGCAGTTAAAATGAAGGGCACAACAGGACTTGGGGGAAAGAAATACAAGGTGCACATAGCTATCTTACCAAATGGATGCAAATCATGTCATTTTCCATATTTTTCAATAATTTTGAGTGAGTTTTTAAGACACCAGAGGCATTTTAAAGATTCTAGCATGCATAATATGGAGTTTGTTGTATTGTTTAAGAATATATCAATTTTTAATATATTCAAAGTGAATTCTGTGTGTAGGGGAACATAAGATCCTCTAATTTGATTTATACAGGACCTGAAGTATTGTGGCCATTGCTTTCTCAACAATCAAATCAAACCAAGACAAGCACCAAACTGTCATGAACTTCCAGCAGGTGGAGACGCTCATGTTACAACAAGTGAGCTCTGTACAAGGTCACTGGCTTACCGCACCATCTCTGAAATGACAGAAAAACCCCACCTCCCAAATGCGACAGCAGTGTGATTGATTTTATGGTGGTAAAGGTGTGCCCACAAGGTACTCATAAATGAACTAATGGCTTGCATATGTGTGGAGTAACATTGGCTTCTTTAATTCCTGTGCGAAAGGGAGGTGAAGACTGTATTTTACACACGTAGACTACTGCTCTACAATTTCCTTTGGTGCCAGATGCTAATGTATTGTGTTTACTGAATGCCTAAAAGGTAACATCTAAAAACTTACAAACAAAACCATACATTTACTTGAAAAGTTAGACATAAATATTACAGTTATACTTCTTTTATCTATACTCAAAAGGTATGATATCAATGCTTCAGTTAACAATATCTTCAGCTATTCCAAACTCTTACTTATGGTTCCTCTCACCTCTGTCAGAGCATGAGATCCCAGGATGATCATACACTGTCTGATCTATGTAGAAGTATTGGTCATTTTAGCAAATTCTTGGGCATTTCTGCTAGGTTATTCTCCTTTTAAAAGATAACCTCTGAAATGGAGAGTGACTATGCAAAGAAAATGTATGCCACAGAAGTCAGAAAGAGGTTAGTCTTCACAGCTTTAGCCATTTGGTTTTGATAATATCTTGGTCCAGACCTGTCATGGCCTGAATGTTTTGTCTCTAGTGCATAAAGCCTGTAGCAAGATGCCAGCAGTCAGATCCTTTGCTGGAATTAATCAGTAGTAAGTTCCACTAACTTACCAAAATTACGCCAGTTAATACTGCTGAAGGTCTGTTGTATTATCATTTGATTGCTATAGAAAGTCAAGTACAATATTTTTCTCAGCATAAGTATATTAAAATTACATTATATAGAAGCTCCTCAGTGTAAAACAAAGGATACCATGCAGTTCTGTGAATCTAAATGGACTGATACACAATCCTCCCACTCATTCAACCTCCCCAGAGTAAAGCAGACTTGAGAAGGTCTAAACAACCTTACATGGTAAGATACAGAACATATTTATATTAATCGTATGTAAATACATGCAAGCTTAATGTGAACTGTCTTTTGACAAAGGTTTCACAAGACAGTATTTTCTATCTTCCATGTTGAGATTTATTTGGATGAAATAATACCAAACTGGAAAAAGAGTAATGGAACAAACTGACTGACAAAACTGTTCAGGGAATTGCTCCAGCAGTTTACAAAATCTGAAACTCAAACCTCCCAGAACACATAGCTCTAGCTAAACCTAGATTTTCTAATTTTAACATTTAGTCAGCACTCTGTACCTTACACTGGCATATAGAAGAAACATGGAGGGTTTATTCAGTATTACAACACTTCAGTTTTCCTTTATTTTTTTCTTCTATTGCAGTTACCATAACAAGTATAATGGGAAGCTTTTATTTTGGCAAAGAAGCTTATTAAGTGTTCCATTCAACAGCATAATGCATGGATTGCTTTCTTCAAAAGAGGAACTTGTTCCCTTTCAGACAAATTGTGGTTCTGTCAATTTTTATGTTTCTACATGTACAACCTGCATTGAATCAAATTGACTAATGTAATTACACTATCCTGAGGTAAGTCCTTCAGTTATCAATAGTGTAAGAGCCAAACATCTTACCTGCTCTTTTCTCCCATCATTACCATGCCCTCTTTCCCAGAAACCACCGCCACAGTAATCACATTGTTTTAAAATCATTTAAAAAATCATTTTAAAATCAAATGTTTTGAAACCCATGCCTGCCTCCACAGATGGTAGCAAAAAAAACAAAGACCAAGGTGACTGAGACCCTGAGATACCTGAATCAACATCCATATACTGTGCATATTTTCATGTGCATATGATGCAGTGTCGATACAGCTAGTGTACTCTCAGGAGCAAATAAGCTCTCTGTAACAGCTGAACTATAGGATCATTGAACAATTCTTGTCCTTTGCAGCTGAAGATGTTTGTGTCTAAGTGTGCTAACCAAGCACATCAAACTGTGTACATAATTTGGAAAAGGCAACCAAAGTTATTTGGATGTACTGAGCAAATAGTTCCTGAGGAGCTTGTTCTTTGATGCAAGCTCTGTCATGTTAGCTGCAACTGAGTTTTCTCGTTCAGTAGATCTTGACACCAGCTGAATAAAATGAAGCCGGTAATCCTACAAAGAGAGGCTTGAGCACAGAAATCAAAGTGACATGCTGGAAATGCTGAGCCAGCATCACTGCAGAATTACAGGTTCTCACACAAAACCAGACCACTTGGGCAGACAAGGCAGTAATCACACCCTCAACATCCATACATACACACACACAGAGGAAAAGAGAGAAAGAGAGGAAGAGGAAGAGGGAGGAAGGAAGGAAGGAAGGAAGGAAGGAAGGAAGGAAGGAAGGAAGGAAGGAAGGAAGGAAGGAAGGAAGGAAGGAAGGAAGGAAGGAAGGAAGGAAGGAAGGAAGGAAGGAAGGAAGGAAGGAAGGAAGGAAGGAAGGAAGGAAGGGAGGAAGGGAAGGAGGGAGGGAGGGAGGGAGGGAGGGAGGGAGAGTTTCCACTTACCTCCATCTCCTTCCTCCCTCCTGGATAAGACAAAAGAACCTGTAATTGGCACAAATTACTTGTGGAGAGGAAGACTGTTGTCTTTCTATATTCATTCACAACAGAATACTGAATTGGTTACAGAAACTAGGGTGGTGATTCAGAAATATTTCCCTGTTCCACTCCAACTTCTGCACATGCCACATAGCACACATACACAGGCATTCACATATGCAAACACATGTAGATTTTTAGTGCCTCTCCTTCGTCTTCACAATATGAATCCTACCCTAAAACACAGAAAGATACATAAGATGCATTACAGCTCCTTATGCAAAGTAGTATTTAGTGACCATCCCTTCTCTGCTTATTTAAGAATTCCAGAAGTCCTGCAACACAATTATTTTCTGAATTTCATGTAATCTATTCATTCACTAAACCAACATTTACACAGAGTTTTACTGGTTTTGGAATCCCAGAAAACAAGTAGCATGGCTAACCTCTGAGTGGCAGAAGAGGTCAGTACTGATCAAGTCAAAAAGCTATAAAACTAGTACACAAGGTGATTTTACCCCTTAGCTTCTACCATGTCAACTTCAAAACAGGGCGTGATGTATTCTCCTTTTAAGAATGTGGATTTATGGATGACTTAAGCTATATTTCAAAGACATAATATTTGTTTTTACACTTTAACCATACTTAATGTCAACAAAACAAGTTAAAAACCAAAGTCTGAGAATCATTAATGCCATTGAGAACATAACCTTAAAAGTGAGTTGGTGCTCATCATTCTCAGGGTGCTACCTGGCTCTGTGTCTGGTTTTAAAAGATGCATTAAGCAGGAATAATTGGTACATTATACATTTTGATCACTTCAAGATAACATTTTCTTTGCCTCCAACTGATAACAGAAGGAACTAATATTTACTAGCAATGCATCCTGGATTAATTAAGTCTATGCCTACAAAAACATGTAGTATGTTAAATAGAAAACATATTTTTGTACTCCAGACCTACCAGAGGGGAGACCTTTTCTGACTTAAATGATACAACACCAGATATCAAGCAGTCAAGGTTTCTGGGGAGAACTGTGGCTAAGCACACATCTCTGAGGGAAACACAGTATAAACCTTCAGAGGGTTTACTGCAAAAATGCTTTCTTCTAGACACTGAAAAGCTGACGTACTCCAAAAAAATATTTACTTTTTCATCTTGCAAAAGGAGTCTGAAGGACAGAAACTTGGTGGATGCCTTCTTTAGCTGAAATGCACAGTAATTACACACTGATCTCCTCTCTAACATTTAGTCATCCCAAATTTGCACATTGTCTAGCATAGCTAGGAAGGACTATGTCTAAGAATAACTGTACGGTATATTTATAATGCTGATAATAAGTTCCAGTATATCCTGTCAAAATTTAGAAAGTGATGGAACAACAGCAAGGAGGTGGCAGCAGTACTGAAATGATGATGAAAGTACTTTTTTTAAAGCAAAAGCCCATCCAACAAATCTGAATCTGTAAGATTAGTGATAATTTCTTCAGCCTGATATTGCAGTCCTTCATTCTGGGTTCATTTTCATTAGTCCCAGCACTGCAATCAGATTGATTCAGATTCACTGCTTCTACATTCATATTAGTATCACTTTTCCTCCAGATCAGGAAGCAGGCTGAATACCTTACTAAGAATCAGTCACTATTCTAGTGCTCTGGTATTTTGTGCAAGCACACAGTTTTGTAACTCACCAGAGAATAAGAGCACCTTTATTTCAGTTGGTAGTATGTGCATTTATGGGAGAAGGGAAGATGTGGGAGGACTAACATAAAATATTAAGGGCAAAGGTAAATGAAGTGACTGACATTCCCATGTCACTAAGACAAAAGCCCTTCACTGGTTTGTTAGGACTCCTCTTTCATGCCATATATTGCTAGTTAGCAGCTCTGAATGCGGCAAGCATCAGAAAAAAAGCAAAATGCTAGCCAGTTTTGCTAAATGGAGAAATCAAAACAAGAGCCACAATAGAATTCTTAGAAGTTATGAATCTTTTGTTTGTTTATTTGTTTGTTTGTTTTAAATGAATTAATACTTTTGTACTTACTGTCAGAACTGCAGCTTCTTTAAAAGGACTGACAACACTAGACCCACTGGCATTCCAGTCATTTGTTAGCAATTAATATTTGCATCAGCAGTATCCTGAGATGCTGCAGGAAAGAAGCTGTTATATCTACAGAACGGTATTATGTCTCTCTCTCTTTTATAATAGTAAAAATGGAGCAAAGTTTATAAGGGCTAATAGTCTGGCTTTTACTTAGGGAAAATTGCTCCTGTCACACACAGAGACTTATTTTCTTTATGGGATTTATTCAACACCTATTAATTTCATTAAGACAACTAACAATCTGAACTTGGGTTTAAAGGATTGAATGACTTAATTCTGTTAAATCTTTAACAGAGGAAACATCATGTTCATTATATAGCACAAGATTAAACTCTCCAAACGAGCTTAAAATTACATCTGCTAATTTCTGCAGTATTTTAAACTTGGTATAGTATACATAAAATACACTGCAAGAAACTTGGGTGGTAAAAAATTGTGTCTAACTTGGAAATAAGCTCAGACCTTGACAAGCATGAGGTGCAACAATAATGATAACTACTAACACATTGGATAAATGCAGAAATGTATTGTGCTTTACAAATATAAGTCAGCATAAAAGTTACTCAAAACAGCGCTTCAAAATAACACTTGCAATTTCCATCCAAACAAATAAAAACAAATTTTAAAAAACCCTATAGTACTTATTAAAAAAACAGTTTCAATAATCCCATTCAATGAAATTATGGTTTTGCCTAACATAACATGATACCACTCATGCATAATTAGAACCACAGAACATGACATGCACGGTTACATGGGAAGGTCCTTATTCCTGAGTATTGGTTCAAATAGTCCTTCCCAATTATTGCTACAAAAATGACATCAGACACCGTTTTTTTTCCAAGTGATCCTGTGTTATCCATGTGAACACAAAATGACAAGTTAAAAGACGCTTTTTAAAAAAGCAGAAGAGTAAGAGGAATTCATATAAGAAGAAAAAGAGATTAAAAAAATCAAGTTTATTAATTCTGTTTTAGTTTATTGAAATTGTTTACATGCTTTTTTCTGTTAAAAATACATCATAACTTTGAGCATGCTTTAAGGACACTCATTTGTTTTAATTTCCATTTTAAACTGTTCCTCTAGATCTTAACTCTGTAACATGTACATACAATGTAACTCCAGTCTTCAAAAATGGCAAGAAGGAGGACCTAGGATATGACGGGCTAGTCAGCCTCAGCTCTATCCCTGAAGAGGTGATGCAACAGCTCCTTCTGGATGTCATCTCCAAAAATCTGGAGGAAAAGAAGATTATCAGGAGCAGTTAGTGTGGATTCACCAAGGGGAAATCATGCTTCACCAATATGTCAGCCTCCTAAGATGGTATAAGTGGCTGGGTTGATGACAGGCAAGAGGTGCATGTTGTCTACCTCAACGTCAGCAAGGTTTCTGATGCTGTATCCCACAACACCCTCACAGGTAAGCTTAGGAACCGTGGATTAGATAAGTGGACAGTGAGGTGGATTGAGAACTGGCTGGAGGGCAGAGCTCAGAGGGTTGTGACAGCGATTTAGAGTCTAGTTGGAAGCCTATAGCTAGTGGTGTTCCTCATGGGTCAGTACTGGGCCCAACCTTTTTCAATGACCTGGATGAAGGGAGCAAGTGTCAGTCTGCTTAAGGGTAGGAAGGGTCTACAGAGGGACCTGAACATGCTGGATTGATGAGATGAGACCAGTGGTATCACCTTTAACAAGGGCAACTGCCAAGTCCTGTGTTGGGATACCACAACCCCATGCAGCACTATAGGCTTGGGGAAGAGTGGCTGGAAAGCTGCCTGGCAGAGGAGGACCTGGAGTGCTGGTTGACAGCCAACTGAATATGAGTCAGCAGTGTGACCAGGTGGCCAAGAAGGCCAATGGCATCTTGGCGTGTATTAGAAACAGTGTGGCCAGCAGAACCGGGGAAGTGATTGTGCCCCTTTGTACTCTGCATTGGTGAGGCCACACCTCAAATACTGTGTTCAGTTTTGGTCCCCTCACTACAAGAAAGACATTGAGGGGCTGGACCATGTCCAGGGAAGAGCAAAGAAGCTAGTGAAGAGGCTGGAGAACAAGTCTTATGACAAGCAGCTGAGGGAACTGAGGTTGTTTAGGCTAGTGAAAAGGAGGCTGAGGTGAGACTTTTTCACTGATCACAGCTACCTGGAAGGAGGTTATAGTGAGGTGGGTATTGGTCTCATCACTCAAGTGATAGGCAATAGGATGAGAGGGAATGGCCTCATATTGTGCCAGAGGAGGTTCAGATTAGACATTAGGAAAAATTTCTTCACTGAAATGGTTATTGGGCACTGGACCAGGCTGCCCAGGGACGTGGTTAGTCACTGTTCCTGGAGGTATTTAAAAGATGGTTAGGTGAAGTGCTTAGGGATATGGTTTAGTAGTGGACAGGTACAGTTGGACTTGGTGATCTACAAAGGTCTTTTCCAATCAAGTGATTCTATGAGAATACCAAATGTAGTAGGGGATTATGCAAATGATAATATAAAAAATTGCACATACTGAATTCTGCCTTCATTGATGATTTCTGTAAGATACATTCTACAGATCAATTGCCACTCCTGTAAAAGTCTGATTAGGCAATTTCTATTAATCTCAAGGGATGGCAAAGCAGGATGACTGTCAGCAAATTAAAAACTGCTTAAAATAGAAAGGAGATCTCTATACAGCCTCCAAAAGTGTGGAAAACATTGTCTTTGACTACATAAATGCAGACCTTGGGGAAGAAATAACTAATTCCCACCACAACCCTGTACCACATACTTCTTACCATTGATTTGATGTTATATCCTTGGTTTCACTTGATTTTCCTTCTTTTGTGGAGCAAAGGATGGAAAAGGTATAGATCTGGAACTTGTCTCTCAAGCAAATATGGACTGAAAAGCAGCAGTTGAATATTAAATACTGTAAGGAGTATAATTGCTGCTGTGTAAGCTCTGGTATAACACAATTGTAGTGCATGTGATTCCATGCACAGCAGGTTGCACATTTTTGTCTAAAATAAACCAATGTTATACTTCTGGCTTGAGGAATTTGTTAAGCAGTAAATTCTCATCTGATGTTTTCCCTACACTTACTTCAACCTAAACTCACTTGAAAAATAGAACGCTTTAGACAGCTGGAATTTCCTGTACAAAATGAAATGGAAAGGTAATATTCTGAAACATATGATCTATGTATAAGCTGAGGCGTGGTAGCTCTCAGAAATCTTTGTATGTGAAGCCATTAGCAACCACTCAGCAAACAGGAAATTTTGCAGTTCACCTTGAGCTGGTAGAGTATCAAGAGAAAACAAGACATAGGTATCACACTCCTTAAGCATCAGCAATAGTGAAATGTGTGTTAAGCAGAGATATCACCTCATTCACCCTCCAAAACTTGCCTTCCTCCTTTTGTTGCCTCTCCCCTCATACCATTCCAGAATACCCAGCCTCTGTTCCCCTGACTCCCTAGGCACACTACAACTCTGGTAGGGTGCTTTCAAAGAAATAAAAAGTATGAGACTTGCTTCAGATAGTTCAGTTCTAAAAATTCATTTCAGAAAACAGAAACAAGATAGTTTTCCTGAGATAGAGTCACAGCTGTGTAACATCTTAAGCAAGCCAATGAGTTGACGTATTTCCTACCCTAAAAAACTACTTACCTGTTACTGTCAAAAATTACGAAAGATAAATAATTCTTTTCTCTCCTATAAAGCACAGCTTTTTTTTTTTTTTTAACTTTTCCATCTCAGAATAAAATCGAGAGTACTCCATTAGACCCTCAGGGGAAAGTTACATTTTGGCATAGAATATTTTATCCTATAGATGGTAATACCTTTAAGGGCAATACACTCAGTTTTAATACAAAAAAGAGTATTTGGGTTCTAACAGACTGGACTGATCTGTGGGATTTCTGTAGACTCTGGAGCAGTTTCTGAAGTCTGTTCAAACTGAAGTTTCTATAATTTACCAGAAAATTAGGAGGGAATTTTCACTGAGACAAATTTGATGCAAAATATAAATGACATTTTAAAGATATCGAATGTTGTAGTTTATTTTTGTTACAAATCTTCATAGGTGAATCACTACATATGTAGGAGTGATTTCTGTGCCTGCAGATCACGCTGAAACCCAATGAGTATTCAGTCTTCCTAACTAGTCCAACAAGAATGAAAAGAGTTCCACTTTACAGACCCAGGTACACTTAATATGCTCTCATCTAAATGCCTAGGAATTAAGTCCATGTCTAATACATTTTAAAAAGCAGAAGTGCCTTCACAGCTGTTTCAAAACAGAAGTGGGATTGTAGCTAAAAAACTAACTCTGCATACACATGTCAGGAACAATTTTGTCTTTAAATAGTGAAGTGTGTTTTGTCAGGTCCTCAGGGGAAAATAACACTGAAAATATTCAGCTAAACACCCTTCTAAATGCAGGAGTTATGTGATTGCTGTTCTCGGTCTTCAAGTTTTATCTATGTATTCTAACACTAACTAATCAATGAACATTTAGCTGAATGTAAGCATATAAATCAATTTTGTCCTGAAATAGTCAGTCTTGCTGCTAAATAAATGTGTTTCAACAAACATATCCCAAATATAAAGTGATGTTTTCCTCACCTTTGATAAGCAAATTTTCATCACAAATTAGTATGGACTTCTGTAATCTTGAATCTGACACATAGTATAGAATACTACATTTCAGAACCGTGAATTATAGCAACTTATATGTATACTGTTCTTAGTTAATTTTTGTATCCATAAACAGATAATTTTCAGATTTGTTGAAACAGTCCACATTAAGAAGGCATTGTTTTCACAGGTGTATACAAATAAACAAAAAACCAAAACAAACCTAAGATCACATAAGCAACGAAAATACCCATTTCTGTTATAAAATAAAACTAAAATTGTCTAGTGGCTGTAGTTTGCACTTAACCTTTGGTATAATAAATTGTTTGCAACATGATATAAATTATAGATTCACGTCACCCTTGTTAAAACACTAGCTTTGGGAAACAGGCATTTCTGAGCTATATTTTTCTAATGATGATATGTATGATAGGTGCAACGAACCTTTGCATGAAACAGCTTACTCCAACAGAGCCTGCTTCACAGTAAAGGAAGAGCGTGTATGGGTAAGATGTTATACAGCCATTAGCTTGTAAATGAGCTTTATTTGAAAACTGAAAAGAATTGAGTACAGAATGAAGGTAATCTTATTATTGAAAACAAAACAAATCAAAACTTTAAAACCCCCCAGCTTGTGGATTTTTCATCTTTTCAGAACTTTTTTAAACAAAACTACCCAATCCTTCTATTTCCTTAGCTTTAGTGATATATTAAAAATAAAAATCATGGTTTATCACAATAGATATGAATTTCTGAAAATTATAACAGACTCAGCTATAGATCCAGTCATATCTGACTTCATTAACAAGCTCTATTTTACACTATCTTCCAAAGCTGAATTCAGCATGTACCAAAATCATGCAACACAAAAAGGAAAAAAAATTAGAAGCACCAGATATTTCTAGATATGTCTAGATGTGGAGGTCCTATGCAAGCCACAAACTGTGAAAATGGTATGAAGTATCCAGATAACCCATAAAATAACCCATAACAGATGAAGCAAGAGGGAAGAAAGTGCACGGTCTAACACTCCTAAGTAGCAAACACTGGGTCAAGGCAATCCCAAACACAAATACAAGCTGTGCAGTGAATGGATTGAGAGTAGCCCTGAAGAGAAAGACCTGTGAATGCTGGTGGGTGAGAAGTTCAAAATGAGTTGGCAATGTATGCTTGCAGAAAGCCAACTGTATCCTGAGCTGCATCAAAAGAAGTGTAACCAGTCTAAACCTTCCATGTTCATCTTGAGGCCACTTCCTCTTGTCATTTCCCTTGTTATTTGGGAGAAAAGACCAGCACTCACCCCGCTACAACCTTCTTTCAGGTAGCTGTAAAGAGCGATAACGTCTCCCTCAGCCTCCTCTTCTCAAGGCTAAACAATCTCAGTTCCCACAGCCACTCCTTATAGGACTTGAGCTCCAGGCCCTTTACCACCTCCTACTGGACATACTTCCACAGCTCAATGTCTTTCTTGTACTAAAATGTCATGCAGTATGTGGCTTCATATGCCAGGAGAAATGTGATTTTGTATTTTTTGGGCAAAGAACCAAGAGGCAGTTCTGAAAGACTGCTGTGTTTCACTTGCTCTGAGTTTTCTTTTCTTCACTGCATATCAAAGGCTTCCCTAATTGGAAGACTGAGCAATACGGGGACATAAATGACCACAACGTGGCTGAAGCCTAGGGAGTCGACAAAACCTGATATCCTACAGGGTTTTCCCACATCTATTAATTGTGAAAAATTTTCACACTAGATAGATTTTAGCCACTGAAGAAAATC
The DNA here is from genome assembly GCA_033459285.1 of Clamator glandarius. NCBI lineage: Eukaryota > Metazoa > Chordata > Aves > Cuculiformes > Cuculidae > Clamator > Clamator glandarius. Next base: position 261,534 of record JAUNZM010001490.1, on the reverse strand, counting down.
AAACAATTTTTTTGGCATAGGCCAAGTTCAATTTTCTAGCAGCTGGTCAAAACATAAGGAAGACAAGTGAAATTCTCCAAGTCAGTCTAAAGTTGTTACGAACTCCCAATACATCAAGTCTGCTCACAGGTTTGTAACAAATCATGTTCTTAGGATACCTATGGAATGAACAAGTTGTAAGGTCTTGAAGTGTATTTTCTTGCACCTGATCTCATGTTCAGTGAATGAATTTACAGCTCTTCTCTTGTTACTTTACCATTTGTGAATAGTATTGTTAATTGATCAAAGGGAATAATGATTAATGAAACAAAATACAGTACTAAGAATTAATTCATTCTGCTTTCAAGAAGAGATTGCACACAGAATAAGTGCAGTTAAATTCAGTCTTTTGATCCTCCCTGTGGCCTGGCTTGATCTGCAAAGTTTCTCTGTTCACTTTGAAACTGATGCCTTTGGACCAAAGTTGCTCCTGCTTTAGAAAACAACATCTGAAACATTTCATTTAAATTCTGGAGCCAAGATTAACATTGGCTCCCAAATTTAAAGGGGAGAAAATGAAATACTAGAAGATTATTTTCTTGATCCCTAAAATGAATCAATTTCAAAGGAAGTGGGGAAACATCATGGCTCAAATTTGGCCTGTTCATGGATCAAAGAAGCAACTCTACCTATGCACAAAATGCCAACTTCTCTGAAAACATGCTTGAGTCAACAACAAACAATACTACCTAAACGAGGAGCTTAGTTTTATATATTAATATGTTTTTATTAAGGTAAGAGCCATGTGTATCAGTCAAATCAAAACCTGCTTGCATAATAACTAATTTTTTTCTTTTAGTACAAACAATACACTAAAGCAGAAACCTCTTGTTTTTTAATGTGCTGGTTATACCATAGAAGTGTGAGATGAGATGGCAAAGTAATAACACACCACAGCTACATGAAATGTCCAAGAAGCAAAGGGCCAGCATTGTTACAGAAGACAGCTCATAACAGTAGTTGAAGTTCCCAAAGAGGAAATAATGAGGTTCAGCATGCTGAGCTCAATAAAATCAGACCACATCAACTAAGGTACTATGACAATATACATTCCTTTAAGTTACAGAGAGGCAGCCAATAACTGCAAAAAAGAGAGACACGTAGGATACAAAGAAAATCCTAATATAGTGATCTGGCCTGTTATTTCATGACATGAAGACAGTTTTTATTGCTGCAGTAAAATTTACCATAGGGAACCTGCAGAAGCACTTTGTTGCCAAGATACAATAGCATGTTTGGGGTGACAGCATGGTCACTCCAGGGCAACTTAAAGATACATTTTGTTTTTCTCAGTACAAATCCTTCTCATCCTTAGAAGCTTGCAATAATAAAACCAAAACAGAAACAGGAAGAATGAAGCAGTATGGCTGATGAAGTACGCAGTTTCTAAATGCTTTTAGAAGATAATAAATGTGTTCATTATTAAGATATTTCAGCATATTTTTTCATCTTTATATGTATCATAAATTCTAAAGAGGACCTCCTCAATATTCATATTCACTTTTTTTTGCATATGTACCGCAGACTGCTACTTCTTGAAACGTACAGCAGGTGGAACATCAGGTTGCAAGTTAACCACTCTCTCTTTTCTTTCTGGGCATAACTGTAAATATCTAAGCATTTAACATCTGCATGGAATAGCAATCCAGCCGAACAGGCATAGAAAATTATTTGGCAAGAATCAGGCTACATACAAGCCTCAAATTTCTTGTTTTACCTTCACTGAAAGTATTCTTTGGAATTCAATGGACTTTCTTCACTCAGGAACTTAGTCTACTGTCTTATCTCTTAAAGCTTTTTACATTCACATAGTTTTAAAGGACCTCAGAGGACAGACTACAAAAAACAACCTTGACTCATAAAATAACTTAATGTTCAAAAAAGTAAAGTTGAAATTCTTTTCAGTGGAGTACACCCAGCTTTCTGAGATAACACTACATTTATGTTGAAGAAAGTATTATATCTTCTCAAATACTTAAAGTTCCCTGAGTCCTGGTCTTCTCTGTGAATGCCATCTAATGCCAACTTTAACTTCTTTTTAGTGTGGCTGCTACATAGGTAGCTTTAAACATTTAGGCTAAAAGCCTAATGGATTTTCATTGACATTTAGGCATCATTGCCCCTTACTCCTCTGACAACTCCAATCTAGAAATGTCAAAGATTTGAAGGACAGTGTACATACATCCTAAACATAAGCTCTTAGGACTACATCTGGTCATTACAGCCAGCCATCAAATCCAAAAAATGTGCCTGTTGCGAAGAATCTACTCTGATTCTTGAATATCAGCACAGACTTTCTACCCTTGATACAGCACAAGGATTGGTACTTGCTCAGTGAAGATCTAACAGCAGTGCCTGTATTCATCATATGTCCTTGAGGAAGGAGTAATGTTCCCATTAGGTATGGGAAGTAATTCAGTTTCTTTTGTAGCTCAGTCTAAACAGCCTCTAAGGAGGAGCTGGCAATTGTAGTAAATTACATGTAATTTTTTATGACAAATTTGCAGGGCAGGCTAGAGTTTGCTAGGAACTCTTCTGAGACCACAATACTTATTTAAGTTGGCTTTGGCTTGTGTCCAGTACTTTACTCACTGAACTACAAACTCTCTGGAGATTTCCATACTGCCCCTTCAAAATATCTAAATCCCAGACCAGAACCTTCCACTCAATGAATAGAATCAGTTTTGTGCTTCTTACTTTGTCCTTCTCATTTGAAGCACTCTGTGGAACAAGTCTGTGATATGCTGTGAAATGACACCATCACCTGTCTGGGTAACATGAATCTACATGCCTCTAAAATTGTGTTGAAGAAGAAACAAAACCAAAATAACCTATTACTTAATTCAACAATAATTACAGACCTTTGCTCCTTTTACCTTTTATCTTCATGCCTCACTGGCAAATATTAAGTAATTGTCAAACTTTGGTTTATGAAAGAATCTTGAGGAAAACCCCACAACTTTATTTTTTATTCTCCTTTTTATTTTGTTTCCATTGTACTGAAAACGGCATCATAAAGAAATAGAACTACAGGATGATTCAACTAGGCTGCTATTAGAAAAAATGAAAAAAAGCCTAAAGAGCAAGGCTTCAAGTCGGAAGTTGTTCAAATGTAAAATATTATTTTCCAGTATCCATCTGGCTCCTTCATGGTGTGTGGTAAATTCTTTTATATATGAAAATACAGAATCACACTGATGATAGCAAATAGAATAGGAAGTCTGTTCCCTTCACTCTTCCTTTGTTCATCCCAATGTCTCCTTGCTAATCCTTACAGAAAAGACTGGCAAACTTTGTACCTAAGTCACTTCAGGAATAGATTCCAACCACATTTGTCCCACAAAGCACAAGAGTCAGTTTCATACAGTAATACATACATCTGTCATGGAGTCTAAAGGTAGATGAGACAAATGTGGTTACTGTTACAGAAATGACTGATCTTTTCTGTAGGAAGCCTTTATGTAGTCCGAAGTACCTTGTGAATAGAATAACGATAGCCAGAGAATTACAATCATGCCAGATACGTTACAACCTGGAATTCTAATGATGAATTAGGTCCTATTAATTTTATTAATACTTCTTTTCTTTTTGTCCCTCCATTATTCCAAACATATTTATTAAAAGTACTTTGGAATGTTGAATGGTTGACAACCCCAAAACGTCAGAACTGCTGGTATAATTCACTAGAAACCATACAGTGTTTAAATCAGAAAGTTCAGTTTTCTTGGGGTAGGTTTTGGTTTGTTTTGTTTCAGTTTGGTTTGGTTTTTCACTTAGAATACCTATAGGGCAAGACCTCTTTTCTGCTTGTTTCAGGTTACCTGCTTTATAAGCATGGAAGAAAACACCTAGCTGGTCTTTGCCTAAATAATTAGCCTTTTTGGGAAGCGCTTTGTGATCTGCAGAAGGAAAACTTTTGATAGTGTTGCATAAGTTTTCTACTAAATTGGCAAGGCAAATCCCAGCCTGCTCATGCAAGGCTATTACATTGGCAAAACACTTCCAAAAGATGACATATCGGTCCTGCCAAGGTCAATAAGAGTTTTCCCAGAAGCTTCCAGAATGCTGATGTTTGGTGCTCAGTGTGAATGTAGGAATCATACATTGTCCATAGGCTCTTAACTGATTCCGCAGCTGAAACCTTGTTTTGGCATTTCCACTACACATATTCTGCTTACATGATTCATAACACAAGACCTGTATGAAAAGAAAAGACCTGTCTGTAAGTCCCTTCACACTGAAAGGAAGTATTTTCTACTAACAGTTGCTCTGATATCCCATAGAATTGTACACTGTTCTCTTTACAGCCCGACAATAAGCTCCAACAACATATACCCCTTTAGGAGTGTGTCAGTACAGCTTGTCACTTGATCCATTCCCCAAATCATTACAAGACATGGAAATTCTCTATATAAAAAAGAAAGGGGGAAAAGTAAAAGCTGATGCAAGCAATTACTCCACCAAAACCAGATAAAGCATTATTACTACTACTACTATTATTACTATTATTCCATTAACACTATAGGTTTAGTTTCCAACCTGTGAGTCTTTTCCCTCTCATTTTCCTTTCCCCTTTTCCTGAGGGTCAGGAGGAAGGGAACTGGGAGTTCAACTGCTCAGTTTTAGCTGCCAAATTGGCTAGGCCAGGGCTAAACTATGACATATAGCTAACAGTTTTGCTTTCCTATTAGGAAGATAGGTTGACAATCTGGAGGTCACCTCCTCAACTGCAGAGAGAGGAGTCCATGTTCACTTACAAGCATGGACAATATGAGTTGTAAATAAAACAGTATAGAGTACACTTTACAAACAAAATAAAACACAAAAATCCCTGCAAGGTTTCTTGTAAAAGAAACACGTGGAAAACCAAAAACATGTGAAAAGCTCCCGAAAGACATAAAAGAAAGGTGCATATAAAGCACTGAAAACACTCTGTGACAACAGAATAGTATGGTACTATTTCAAGCACGCATTCCCCTAAAAGTATGTTTTCAATAATAACAAAAATTATTTTCTTACTTAAAATGCAATTCACATTTGAATGTTAAAAGTACAGTTTTTGAGATTGCAATGCATGTTTTAGTATTCCACCTCTCAAACAGAACTTCATAATGGACTATAGTGAATCAAACAGCTGGAATATCCTTATTGAAAATGTCAGAAAGCATCAATATGAAAAATATCTTGTTTATGTTCAGTCACAATGACTAAATAAGAGGCAGAAATTAAAAAAAACATACTGTTTTTACCTTTCCCCCTCATTTTAAACACAAGTAGTAGAATAAGAGATTTGCAAAGGGGAGATGCGGAGAGGTTGGTAGAACATAAAAAGGACCCAAATAATTAATTCTTACATGAAAATAAAATGCTCCCAAGAAGAGAACCATGGAGGATCCTAAAGCATGTAATTAGACTTAGGCTAGGCAGATAACGGTCATTTGCCTCCAGCAGAAGATACGTAATTTCACAGAGCAGCAGTAAAAAAAGCAACTTTCATGTTAAAGAATGAGTATTCTAGAGTAATTCTCCTGTACTCTGTATTCTTTTCTCTTTTCCCCTTACACAAATCAACAGTACTTGTAAATATTTCTAGGGGTTTTGCTCCATATTTTTCCTTGTGATATTTTTACCTCTATTCTCAGTTTTGTAATATTTAATTTATTTTTCTCAAGCATTTAATCCTAGAACTGTGTAAAAGAACAGAGCAGAATATAAGAAAGCATCACATTTCCTGACTTAGGGAAATTGATGCATCTGGCCAGATTTCTTCAAGTTCTAGAGTAAGAAAGCAGCAAGGAAAGATTTTGGTGGAAAAGAATACAAAGCAACAGTGCTTCTAGAGTCATGCATTTACCTTCCTCTGAATAATTTCACTGATTTAATTAATATTAGTCCATATTTGGAAGAAAGTAAGCACAGGGGTTTCTTAATGTAATGAAGAAGCATAGACGAATTCCACTTATCATCATGCTCTTTGTTTTCTAATTTTTAATTGAGGGATCTTCACAAATGCTGGTTAATGAGAACTAAAAATTGCACAGGGATTACCTTCATTACCTTTGAGGAGGATCATACTTGGATCCAATCCTTGTGTTTAGATCTTGCTCTAGCTGCCATACCTGGAATTCATTGCCGGTACCTGAAGCACTTTCTCATTGGTTATTTAGTAAACAGCACTTTCTTCCCAAAGAGCAAAACAAATGGTGCATAATAAGCACAAATACTTTTAATCAAGTTGCCATGTCACATCCATCACAGCTTGTTACTCCATGTAAAATAAAAGCTAGGCTTAGCTTCATCCACAACCTGGATGGTGGTGTTTTCCTACTCTTGCAAATGACTACAATATAAACTTTCATCTCTACCTATTTTCCCCTCCTTTTTATAATGTTAAGGGAGAAAAGTTTGGGGGAAAATGAACAGTTGAAATTCAAACATATGCACTGAAAATGACTAAAATATTCTCTGGGAATAATCAGTCAGGATTATATGTCTCACTGGTTTGCCAAGGGAGATTGACTGCAAGCCAAACTGGCTCCTGTTGGGCTACAACTTACAATTAATGGTCACTTCATTTATCACTACTTAGGCAGGGATCAAAGAAAAGGAAATATCAGTTCAAGTAATTTAATTTCAGGCAGGGGAGAGAGTGAATTAAGGGTAGTGAGAAAATAATGGTTTTAAATGTAACAAAATAATTTTGGGAAAGGGGATTGGATTGGAGTAGAATAAGACTATGAAACATGCATTCACGCTGGATAGTAAACTGAACACAATCCCTCTAAACCCTCTAAAGTTCCAACCTCTTGCTTACACAGTATGTCAAATTGAAGGAATTTATTTGAGTAACTTCAAACTACAGTCTTGGTTCTATATTCTTTAATTTGAATATTATTCCTGCCTTTGTGCTTATTTCTGTCTTATAGCACTTTTTATTTATTTATTGCCCAATTAAATTAATAGTCTTAATTGTATCTTTTTCTCCTTTCTTCAACCACATCAGAGCAGCTTTGTAATAAGGGAAATAATAGCAGGAGGTTCTTTGTGGCTATTACTAACTTATCCATAAAATAAATTTGTAATTCCAACACCAGATTAACCCTGTTAACATTATTAGGAAATGCTGGAAACAATGAAGATTAAAAAGTACCAGAATTCAAAGCATAATGTTAATGTATTCATTTTTGTGTTTAGATTAGTGTTTAGCTACATCTTTCTATAGCTAATAGATCTTTAGATCATATCACATTTCGCCATCTCTTCTTCACTAAGCCTGTCTTGATCACTTGTCCCCTGAAATTCTTTGAAAGCTTCACTTTCAGCTTTTTTGCCATTTTTGGATTTTATTTCCTGAAATAAAAGACTTGAAGAAGTCTTCATCCAAGAGTACTTAGTAGCATCTCAGTTGTTATCCATTCAGATCAATTGACAGCTAAACTATGAGGTTATTACTGATTCATGAAGTCCTGAATTCTTTTCATAATACTATTTCTTCAAAATATTCAAAGAATGGTTTAAGTTGGATGGGATCTTAAAGATCATCTAGTTGCAGCCCTCCTGCCATGGGCAGGGACACCTTCCTCTATATCAGGTTGCTCAAATCCTCATCCAGTCTAGCCTTGAACACCTCCAGGGATGGGCCTTCCACAACTTCCCTGGGCAACCTGTTCCAGTGTTTCCTGACCCTCACAGTAAAAAATTTCTTCTTAATATCTAATCTAAATCTATCATCTTTCATCTTAAAACAATTGCCCCTTGTCCCATCACTATACTCCCTGATAAAAGGGTCCTCCCCATCTTTCCTGTGGGCCCCCTTTAAGTACTGAAAGGCTGCTATAAGGTCTCCCCAGAGCCTCCTCTTCTCTAGGCTGAACAAGCTCAACTCTGCTAGCCTGTCCTCGTGTAGGAAGCTGCTCCAGCCCTCTGATGGTCTTTGTGACCCACCTCTGGACTCCTTCTGATAGATCTATGTCCTTCCTGTGCTGAGGATTCCAGAACTGATGCAGTACTTGTGGTGAGGTCTCACAAGACCAGATTAGAGGAGTAGAACCATTTCCCTCAACCAGCTGGTCACATTTCAAAACAAAATAAACAAGTATTTCAAAACAATCAGAAATTAATATAAAATGAAAAAAAACAATGTAAAAGACTCTCACTATGCTCACATCCTAGACAAAGGCCTTGGATATAGGTATTAGTGAAAGTAATATTCATATCATTAAATTCAATAAAGTAATTACATATGAAAACGTGTAAGCATATAACAACTTTTATAATGTACAGTGCAAATTTTAACTGAATAGTAAAAAAGCAAATCCAATTTATATGGATAGATTCAGCTATAATTGTACATTCATAAATCAATGATAAATTTACTCATTGGTAGCAATAATTTTCTTTGCACACTTCCTATTCTAAAATTTACACACAAAACTATTTAAAATTGTTCGTATATAACAAGTGCAATCAGAAGAAAGAACAGGGAAAGTCCAGCACCAATAGATATGAAAAGGAAAAAACCCTCAGGTTTACATTCTTCAAGCAGTGGAACTACCTCTACGCAGGCTCACCCATGGAACAGTGAAAAAAAGACAGTTTCTATAGTCTAACTTCTTAGTCCTATCAAATAACAATTGACCTTGTCATTCAGTGCAATAATATATATTATATTATGTACCGACAGCCTTAAACTCATCTACAGGATGTGAATGTAGCTAAGAAAATGATGCACTTCAAGTAAAGGATACATGTAAATTATTATCTTACTTCTGATTCAAGATAAGAACTACTTAACATTTAAACAATCACCCTAGTTATTTTGGTCCATGGTGCATGAAACTCTGAAGCTGTGCTATAAGATGCTTCACTTGAAGAAGCTACAGATCACTCAAATGGTTATCTCATAGAAGTAGCTTTGTTACATGTATAAAATCTTTGGTACTTTCCTATAAAATACGCTTAACCATCCACAAAACATCTTGGGTAAAGGGGAAATAACACCCAAAAATTTTGTTCAAAAATTAAGCCCAAGAAACTTCTTAAAAAATCGTAGACACCTGTTCATGTTTCATTACTTTGGCACACTTCTGTAATTCCTAGTTCTGATTAATGTGAAAGGTGAAAAATACCCACCCCAATATTCCAGAGGAGCTTTGGAATAAATGCCATCCTGCTACCACAGTGAAATATGCTGACATATGCATGAGGTAGGTATTGGAGTATGGCTGTGCAGGCTGCCCTCAGATAGCTGCTACACGGTGTCTAAACTCTACAAGACTCCTGCAGGTGCTTTGATCCTACGTGTCATGTCAAATAAGAGTTTAAGGTGAATAATGTAGTGATTCTACACTTGTTTAATGAAAAATCTGTTGATTGTTTGGATAAGCCTGGAGACAGGCATCTGAGAATTTGGTTGCTTAGCCAACGTAAACCCAATGGCAAAACATTCACAGTCTGGTCATCACAAGGCAAACTCAGTGAGCGCAAGCAACATTGCAAGCTCCCTGGTTTGGCAAATGAAATTCATATCTAGTTGCCCAGCACTATGTGCATAATCAGATTCTTAAAATTAAAACAGCAGTGCTATCAGATCTACAGATGATTTTCTTTTCAAGAGGTTACAGTAGTCATATCCCCACCATGGCCTCAGTTCTGCAGGTTTGCATGTGTCTTACATGTGGCCTCCATACGAATATAGCACATGCATTCTGGCATACCTTCATTCATAAAAAGATAGTGAACTAGGTTACAATTCTGACTGATTGAATCTGAATGTTAAAGCAGGACAAGTCACATCAAGAAAATTTTAGAAAATAGCCTAAACATCGTAAGTGCTGAAAAATTGAACTTTTAAACGTTATTTTCATGAAGTTTTAGGTGCATAGCTTTAGCCACTAGAAACATATCATAGAATCATAGAATCACAAGGTTGGAAAAGAATCATCAGATCATCGAGTCCAACCATTCCTATCAAATAGTAAACCATGCCCCTCAGCGCCTCATCCAACCATCCCTTAAAGACCTCTAGGTAAGGTGAATCAACCACCTCCCTGGGCAGCCTGTTCCAGTGCCCAAGGACCCTTTCTCTGAAATTTTTTTTCTGATGTTCAGCCTGAACCTGCCCTGGTGGAGCTTGAGGCCATTCCCCCTTGTCCTGTCCTCTGTCACTTGGAAGAAGAGGCCAGCACTCTCCTCTTCACAACCTCCTTTCAGGTAGTTGTAGAGAGCCATAAGTTCTCCCCTCTGCCGCCTCTTCTCCAGGCTAGACAACCCCAGCTATCTTAGCTGTTCCTCATAAGATTTGTTCTCCAGCCCCTTCACCAGCTTTGTTGCTCTTCTCTGGACTCGCTCCAGAGCCTCAACATCCTTCTTGTGGTGAGGGGCCCAGAACTGAACACAGGATTCAAGGAGCGGTCTCACCAGTGCCAAGTACAGAGGGAGAATAACCTCCCTGGACCTGCTGGTCACGCCGTTTCTGATACAAGCCAAGATGCCATTGGCCTTCTTGGCCACCTGGGCACACTGCTGGCTCATGTTCAGTCAGCTGTCAACTAACACCCCCAGGTCTTTCTCCTCCAGACTACTAATTCCCTGATGTCTTGTAATGAGGATTTAGTCTGTAGAATTAGCTTCAGAAGATCATAGAAACAAAACACTTGAAGTTAGAAAGAATCGCTTGAGATCACATAGTGAAGCCTTGCAGCCTCTGTGCAAGCAGGGTCAGCTACAGCAGATTGACCAGAACTGTGTTTGTTTGGGTTTGAGGATCTCCATTGATGACGACTCGACACTCTCTATAAATTTGCTCCAGTACATCCATGTGTCTCCTCACTGATGAGCTCAGAAACAGAGCCAGATGTCTCACCAGGGCTGACTATAGAGAAAGGATCATCTAGTACTCCACTAAATAAGCAAAGGAGGCTGTTGGCCTTTCTTGCTGCTAAAGTGCATTGCTTGATTAAAAATCCAGAAAGAAGAACAAGCTTCTTAAATATAGCATTAAATGACTTATTAAAGTAAAAGTTAAGTCCTTAAATGTGTTCCATAGGCTTCCTGCTAAAACCAAAATACCACTGAAAAGCTTTTCTTCCCAGATGCTTTGCAATCAGTCAAAACTAGAAGAGGATCGAGTTATTAGATTTTGTGACATGCTTAGTTGTTGAGTTTGAGCCTATGGACATATTCTTATTTAAATTGCTAAATTTCACAATATTTTTTTGAAACAAAATCTTGAAGAAGTTTAAAATACTACTCCAGTTTGAAAAATCAAACTTTAACCTCAAGAAACTATTAGTTAATTGTAACAGTGCAATGAAATTAAATGGACCTGTCGACAAATTCAGAAACACATAATCTTGGTTTATCAAAAAATTTTTTTTCTTATCTACAGTCATTGTTATTACAGAATGATCCACAGAATTAGGAAGAGTCTGTCTGATATAGGACTGAATTTTTAGGGCTGGCAGAGCTCTTTAATACTGGCCACTAAAATCACCTACAAGATTGAAAGTAGCACACAGTCAACATTTCATGCTATAGTAGCAGAGGTAACTTCTCTACCCTTTCATATTTGGCAATTTCACTAACACAGAGCAAATTTCTTTGAAGCTAAAACTGTTGTGATATATTCTGTAGATCCAAGCAGGTGGCTCCTGACCCCAGAGCAAATTCTTGGATCAGTCAGTTTATTTTGGCCTCTAAATCTTTCAGAATGTTTTCATCTTTGACAATACCACCACTGTCACTTTATTGAACTGCAGGTGCAAATCCCCGAATAAGATGCTAAAAACAATACCCAAAATGTGAGTAAAACATCTGACCTAAACAGATTCTAGTAAAAAAATGATGTACTGTACTATCTCAGCTAAGTACTACTATTTAAAAATAAATATAATAAAACAGAAAAAATTTGAGTGAATTAATAATGCTTAGTTAGTATGACAAAATATATTTAAATATTAATATCCACAGAAATTTCTGAAAACCAATCAATGATTAGCTGAATGAATAAATAATCTAACAGTTGGCTTGCATCTTATCTGAACTACACAGGATAAAAAGTGGATAGTATAATCAAGAACACAAGGCAAAAACTTCCCACTGTAACTTCGGCAGAGCATCATGTTTCCAATTTCAGGAACAACAATTTATAGAGACACCTAAAACTACCTATATATATGAGGAGCATCTATGAATTGTATAAAATGAAACACAGACCACATCTCAGAAAAAAAGCCTTCCTTTTTTCTTTGTTTTCCATCTGATTCTCTCTTTTATTTAAATCTCAACTTTTCCTTTTTCTTGAACGCTTCTGTATGTTAGATATTGTGTTAACATCCTACAAAACACGCTCCTTGTTTTCAGTCATTTGTAGTCACTATGCTGGGGAGTCCACGCTGTTTTTACAATAACCATTTTGGGACCAAGCTGTGGCAGATGGACCTAAATACAAACCACAGTTTTGTACAAAAGAGAAAACCTAAGCAAACAAGAAAGAGAACATACTACTGATAATTCAGAGAAGCAGGACAGGGATGTACTGTAAGATCTGTGCTTTCAGAGTCCATATTTAACTGGTGATACAATGGAGACAGTATACAGACTGCTTTGGTTAACATGAATTCATCAGTGTGACTTAATGAAATTAATTAAATTTCTTATGCTTACAAGCTGAATATACTTAGCTATTATCATAGAAATGAAAGTACTGCTTTTCTACACTGAAAGTATTGATCAAGGCTATTTTTTTTATCCAGAACTCTAGGCAATGAAATGCATATCTTCAAGAATTTGTTGTTCAGATATTACAGTTCTTGCTGGTAATTCAGAGCACATTATAATAATTCACTGAATGTACAAATATCACTCATTGCTACACAGATCTATCACTGTGTTCCCAATGCATATGAACTCTGGAAAATATGGAGGGCAAAGAAAGATTAAAAAGCACAATAAAGATAGGAATCCTTTAATGTTTTGTCTGCAAGTATTTCCACAGTTTAGTGATAATTTCACTGACTGCAAGCATACAATTCCACTAAGCATGTGGTGAATAAACATTAGTAGTTTCCCTCTTGTAGTATTACAATTGAAATTTTGATTGATGCTTCTTCAGAAAACAAAGCTGGCTTTAGTACAAATGCCAAAAAGGGCCTGCTGATAAACTCTTCAAGTAACATTTTTTTTCTGAACACAGATTTGTTAGTTTTTAGCAGCTAGCACTAGACAAGTTCCTAGAGAAGTAAATACCCACATCACAAAAATAAGCCTTTTTTAGGTGATTGGAGGGATACATGGTAGTCAGTGTCCTCTTGATGCCTGCATGAAAATCTGACTTCCCTTTCTAGGAAAGCAATGTTCGTGCTTATAAAAAGAAAGCAACAGCTAAGCTTTTACTCTGATCATGGATAGTATTACCATGTGTTGCCTCATCTCAAATCTCACTTCACGCTAGGACAGGCCACAGGGCACTCATGCAGGACTTCACTGGGGTCTACTAGTTTCTGGTGCATTTTATGTTATGTAGACAATGCATGATGTCATTAGACTGCACAGACGCTATCTGCTGTCAGGCAGTGGACTGGGTTTAACAGAATCAGGTGCCTTTTTTCAATCTTAGAAAAATCTCTTGAAGCACTGATGGATGACTGAGCTACTTCTGTATGCAATCTTTTATTGAGGGCCCCTTAAAATATATGGCAGTATTCAGCTCTTGGAACTTGGGTCCAAATGAGTGGCTCTTGCAGACAATACAGACAAGCTTTACAGTTTCAGACATTGTATATTTTGAGAACTCTGCTTTAGAAGTCATTCTTCCACATCAAGACAACATTTGAGATCAGATGAGCGACACTAGCTAACTGTCCCTCTTGCTGAAAAGGAAATTGTTGGCAGAGAATGACAGAGATGCATCCCATGATTCATAAGTTATGTGTTCCGGTGATTTTCTAGAGTCTGAAGGTGCCAATGAACACAACTCATGGTAAGCCTCTCTGTGCTCATGTGCTTCTTTGGGAGGAGTGGAAACTAAGCAAAAAATTCTTCACGGAAAGGGTCGTTAGGCATTGGAACAGTCTGCCCAGGGAGGTGGTTGAGTCACCGTCCCTGGAGGTGTTTGAGGTGAGGGTGAATGAGGTACTTAGGGGCATGGTTTAGGGATTGGTGGGAATGGTTGGACTTGACGATCCAGTGGGTCTCTTCCAATCTGGTTATTCTGTGATTCTGTGTGATAATTCGATTTAACAATACAATTTTGTTTCTTACTGGATGATTCCATTTTGGGATATTAAATGTCATCACTGCAAGGTCTCTTTAAAAATTAACAGAAAAAAAGGTGAATTTATTGGCTTAAGTTAGCAAAATGACATTAATGAATCAGTAACTAAAAATACTTGTCACACATGCATGCATATGCCGAAGACAGCACAATTTGTAAAGCTGTATAATATACTAACTTCTGGTTTGCTCTAGAGGAACAGTTCCTTACCTCCAGCTCCTGAATTTACAACAGCTGCCAAACACTTTCCAGCTTCCCATCTCAATCCTAACACAGAAGAAATTCCACAGGGCTGGCAGATCAGATTTCACAAAAATATTTTATCGGTCTGCTTGCCAATGTCTTATAAAAAACATAAGAATTTTGCAAGTTGATGCTACTACACAGTCTCCTACTGTCTAGGTGAATAATATAATAAAAGTGTTAATAAATATGAATTTTTTGATCTTATTTTCATCTCAGTTCAACTAGTGAATTGCTGAAAGGTCCAGGTGATGCTTGGGTTACTGACACTCAACGGCTTTAGCACAAAGCCATCTGATTTAGTACTATTTTGTTGCATGTTTTATACAGATAATGAACTAAATGTCCTGTAAAGGAAGATTGTTTGGTCAAAAGAACAGTTTCATAGGACAGCTAAAGAGGGTCTATAGTTGATTTTGCCTCTGCACTTCCTTTTTCTACCACCTACTAATGTTGCAGGGCCCTGTAGTGATCAATTCAAAATGAGTCTATGAAAACACTTTAATTCTATTTCCCATGAAAGCTGTAACTGATCGTGAATAACTTCATAGTATGATTAATGTTGCAAGAGACCTCTGGAGATCATCTTATCCAAATGTCCTGTCCAAACAAGGTCACCTAGAGCTGGTTGCTCCTGGGATGAGGAATCCACAACCTTCCTGGGCGACCTGTGGCAGTGCTCAGTCACCCTTGCAATGAAAAGTGTTCTCTGGTCTTCTTGGTGAGCCTCCTGTGTTTTAGTTAGTGCCCATTGCTTCTTGTCTTGTCAATGGGCACCACTGACATCCTCCGCACACTTACTTCAGCTGTCTATATACATTGGTAAGACCCCCTTGATCCGGTTTTTTTCCAGGCTGAAAAGTCCTAGGTCTCTCAGCTTTTCCTTCTATGAGAAATACATTGTGCTCCTCACACCACGTATCATACACGATATATGATATATGATATATGTTATATCATATATTATGCATTATGTATTGTGCATTATGTATTATGTTATATATTGTCTGTATTAGACACATAGAGAGGGGCATTAGCACTTGACATACTTTGATAACTCAAGTTCATTGTTCTTTACTACAAGACACAGATACAGCCCAATGCTTTTATTAAATGCACCTACTTATAGCTATAATGTAAGAAAACATCTGGCAACTACAGTGATTATGCTTTTTGTCAAGCTATAGCATTGGTTAAATTATTTCAGATGCAGCTATATGCAAATGGCTAAAGGTGTAAGGGGGGTGAACTGTGACCTGTAGTGGAAAGAAACACAAATGAAAGCAGGTCCCATGGCTGCTTTAAGGCTGGTCGAAATACAGTTTTATATCGATCTTGTTCTAGGGTAAACGAAAAAAATAGCTTACTTATAGATGCAAAGTACTTTAAGAATTAAAGTTATAATGGTCAAAAAATCTATGGAGTACTTTTTAAAGCTTTTCTTTGCAGGTACAAAGCAGATGGTTAAAACAATTACCAGAGCAGGGATATTTGCCTATGTCCACCCAGCTTCACTGTTCACCTTTGCAGATATGCAAGTCTCTGCATTTCTTATAACTTTAATCAGTGGTTTGGAGGTGAAGTGCTCACTCAGAGAGATATGACTTCTACAAAAGGAACAACTAGACACATTTCCTGTAAATAACGGCAGAATTAAAAGTGTCTTTCATTGTGTACTTGTTTGTGGGTTGTAAAGCTGACACTGTTATTTCCATGGGCCTTTCCGAGGAGTGTGGGAATATTACAGCCCTTTGATACCACAACTCCTGCTTCCATCTCAGTATTTTAGAGGTAAGGAGCAGTCTTTTTCCTTTTATATTCAAATATGAAAAGGAAATATTTCATCTCTATTAAAAGATAGGCAGTGTTGCCATAAACATGCTTGTATGTTCCTGAAATCTAAAAGCAATATGTAAAGGAAATAGTTACTAAAATACTACGGGAACTTGTAGAAACAATTGTTCTGCCATAGGTAATAACACCCTATACTCCCATCAAAAGATGCAGACCTCATTAGTTGCAATGAGAACTGTAAGCACATAATAAGGAGGGACCATATCTCAATAGTACTGTTTCCATTAATATGGCTGCGTTGTCTTACTGGATATTTGATGTTGATTCACATCTGCATTACAGTTACTGTGTTACTTATTACTTCACCTATGTTAGAACTCATCTGTATTGAAGTTAAGTGTGTAAAGAACTTTTCTTGCTTCATATCCAAAACTGATGACAGTCATGCTTGCATTAGAAGACTTTTAAATGGTTTTCATTTGCAGTTATTCCATGTTTGATACTGTAGATGAAATCATGCTGCCAAATGATTTCTGTATTTGTTTTACATTTTACACAATTTATACTCATTTACAAGAAGGGTCAGACAGAAGATCCAGGAAACTACAGGCCTGTCAGTCTGACCTAAGTGCCAGGAAAAGTCATGGAACAGGTGATCTTGAGTGCTATCATGAAGCACATGCAAGAAAACTGGGTGATCAGACCCAGTCAACATGACTTAATGAAAAGCAGGTCTTGCCAGACTAATCTGATTGCCTTCTGTGACAAAGTGACCCATTACTGGATGAGGAAAAGTGTGTGGATGTGGTCTTCTTGGACTTTAGTAAAGCCTTTGACACAGTTTCTTACAGCATTCTGCTTCTGAAATTGTCACCCTCTGGCCTGGACAGATGCACACCCTCCTGGGTGGAAAACTGGTTGGATGGCCAGGCCCAGATAGTTGTAGTAGATGGAGTTAACTCTAGCTGGAGGCTGGTCACAAGTGATGTATCTCAGGGCTCAGTGCTGGGTCTAGTCTGTCGTTATCTATGACCTGGATGAAGGTATTGAGTGCACCCTTAGCAAGTTTGCAGATGATACTAAGCTGGGTGGAAGTGTTGATTTGCTTGAGGGGTAGAGAGGTTCTGCAAAGGGATCTGAACAGGCTGGACCACTGAGCTGAGACCAATAGCACGAGGTTCAACAAGGCCAGATGCTGGGTCCTGAACTTGGGGCACAACAACCCTGGGCAGTGCTACAGACTAGGAGAAGAGCAGCTAGAAAGTGGCATGGAAGAGAAGGACCTGGGGGTGTTGGTTGACAGTGACTGAACATGAGCCAGCAGTGTGCCTAGGTTGCCAAGAAGGCCAATGGCGTCTTGGCTTGTATCAGAAACGGCGTGGCCAGCAGGTCCAAGGAGGTTATTCTCCCTCTGTACTCGGCACTGGTGAGACCACACCTCAAATACTGCATTCAGTTCTGGGCCCCTTGCTACAAGAAGGGTGTTGAGGTTCTGGACCATGTCCAGAGAAGAGCAATGAAGCTGGTGAAGGGGCTGGAGAACAAGTCTTATGAGGAGCGGCTGAGGGAGCTGTGGTTGCTTAGCCTTGAGGAGACTGAGGGGAGACCTTATGGCTCTCTACAACTACCTTAAAGGAGGTTGTAGAGAGGAGGATGCTAGTCTCTTCTCCCAAGTGGCAGGGGACAGGACAAGGGGGAATGGCCTCAAGCTCCACCAGGGGAGGTTCAAACTGGGTATGAGGAAAAAATTTTCACCAAAAACCTGGGCACTGGCAGAGGCTGCCCAGGGAGGTGGTTGAGTCACTATCCCTGCAGGTGTTTAAAAGATGGGTAGATTAAGTACTTAAGGATATATTTTAATGGCAGATACATATGGTTGGTCTTGATGATCTAAGAAATATTTTTTTGTAAAAAGAAGTTCCATTAATTTTTAGTTATTCCCTTTATTCATTAACTCCAAACCTAGTTGCTAGCTTACTACATAACCCTTGGAAAAAATCCTTATCTCGGTACAAACCCTCTGTTTTCACATGTAAGGCTGTAGCAGCTAGCCTCAGTTTAAGTTTCTAGGTCTCATGAACAAATCAGCATAGTAATCCAGACATATACTAATTTAGGCTGAGCAGTACTTTATAGCATTCTTTAGAATAGTTTCAAAATGTCTTCAACAGGACATTTTCTTAAATTGTTCTGCAATAAATTTTCAAGACAATCTTTGAAGCAGTTAATTTCTGAAAGAGCTATTCTAAGCCTTTGAGTTTCTTAGTTAAGAAGATAAAGAATGGAGTAATTTCACAATAAGCTTATAAATTCTTTTTTTAAAACCCAGTTTGTGAAGAAAATTGCATACACGGGATGTACTGTCTTTCCATATTTGATATATCCTTACTCAGAAAAGAGATGATCATTACTCATGACCCTAAAGAAAAAGAATTGTATTTTTCAAATTCTTGACAACACCAGCTTCCCTCTTCCAGCATTCTCTCTGCCTTCTGCTAAACTGAAGCACAGAGGATTCCTTCTTATTATGTTAGGCATAGATCATCCACAGACATAACATGGTTGTATGCTTGGAGCACAGGGCTGAGAATCCTTCCTGTCTATGCAACTTTTGGTAAATCACTTATTTCACATTGTCTCGGTGTTCATCTTTCTGTAAAGTCAACATTAGTGCATCACTCGGAACAGGACACTGCAAAGCAACAAATTTATTGTCAGTGAATACCACAGAAATATCAGCAGAAAAAACCACTCACAAAGCATTTGGCCCAACATACCGTGCCTGGAATATGCAGAGGTAGATTCAAAAACCAGAAAGACTGTGTCTGAGTGCATATTACAATCATTTGAGCCAAAATACATAAAAGGACTTTATACTATGTTTTACTTCTGAGACATGATAAAACCAAAGAAACAAACCAAAAAAACCCCAAAATGCAGCTTATTTTAACTTATGGTTGCATTTTTCAAATGAGGACATTTTGTTGTCATTTGAAAGAACTTAGAGCCACCTTTCAGGAGCTTCAAATGGAAAACTAAAATCTTTCATATAACCCAATTTAGTAGAGACATGAACAGTATTAACTGTAGAAGCATTTATTAAGTATGAGCTTTTATTGGTAGAAGAAGGCCACATAGAGAGCAGTTGACAGAGACAGATGCATCTGTATCCATGATTATATATGAATAGAACTGTTAAATCAAACTAGAATAGGGGGTTTAACAAGTATTTATTTACTTCATTAAATTTGCAGCAATGTTCAATCTTATTACTACCTAGTGTTACTGATTAATTTCTGAGGTATTACAGTTTTCAGTAAAACACCTTAAAAGGGAAAATAATTGTTTGCCAAGAGCGTATTTGTGAATAAGCACAAAGCAATGGATGTTGCGTGCATGTATGTGTAAAGTAGCATGATGTGCTATGGGCAGAATGCTGTATAGAATCTAACTAAGATTATTTTTAAAAGTTGCTTTCTTTATGTCCTGTTTCACCACTGAGTCATTAGCAAGAAATAAATATTTTTAAATGAAATGAGCATGTAGAATCTTGCATAACAATTGACAACATACATCTCCTGAAAGGAAACCACTTTCCCTAAATAACAGAAGTAGTCTAAGTAGAATTTCACATACTTAAAAAACAGCAAATCCTCTATTTTAAAATTTTGAAAGGTTTCTATTGCTTTCTGTATTTCAAACAATACAGCAGGAACCAAGTTTGGTATCTCATAGAGTAACTGCACACATAACAGAGATGTAGATAATCTAAGTTACTGGAAACGAAAAGCTTCACTTACCTTCTTTATCTCTTCATTTTTAATGCATAATTTTGTAACTATCAAAGTAACAAAATCATACTCCTCACTGCTTCTGGTAACAAGTAACAACCAGCTGGGTGAAACCCCATAACCAGTGTGCAAACACAAATGCTTTGCAAAACTCCAAATACAATTATCTAATTGTTATTTTCATGCAGTGCATCACATTATGTAAGAAATGGTTCAATGAATTAATCTCTTTCTTTAGTAATCTTTTTAAAAATTACTCCAAAATTTATCTGCTTAATTAAAGAAATTTTGGCTTTTTTTTGTCCCTAGGGGGACAAAAGGCCTCACCAAAAACCTAGTTAAGCTCATAAATCGAGCTTTAAACTAGATGTGAGGGGGGAGGGGACGGAGGCCAGGCAGGATGGGAGTGAGCCTGGAGGTGAGACTTCAGAGGCAAAGGGGTGGTGTGCTGGCGATGCCTGCCAGTATATCACCACTAAGCAAGAGGGGGTGAGTGCAGCTGGGGATGGTAGGCAGCAAACTGGCACTGTGGCCTTAGTTAACTCAAGGACCGCTCAGTTGGGGAGAAGCCCTATTACGAAGGCTGAAGCTACGCCTGCCCAGCTGAAGTGCATTTACACCAATGCACGCAGCATGGGAAATAAGAAGGAGGAGCTGGAAGCTGTGGTAGGGCAAGGGGACTACGATGTCGTTGCCATTGCGGAGACGTGGTGGGATGACTCGTACAACTGGAGCGTACCCACGGTGGGGTATAAACTCTTCAGAAAGGACAGGAGGGGCAGAATAGGAGGCGGGGTAGCCTTCTGTGTTAGAGAGGGCTTTGATACCCTCGAACTGGACTACGGTCAGGATGGGACTGAGTGCCTATGGGTGAAAATCAGAGGAGCCCATGGGCAGGAAGATACTGTGATGGGAGTCTGCTATAGACCACCCAGCCAAGAAGAAGCAGCTGATGAGCTCTTCTACAAACAACTGAGTGTAGTCTCAAAATCGCTACCTCTAGTCCTTGTGGGAGACTTCAGTTTCCCAGATATAGGCTGGGAGTATAATACAGCAGAAAGGAAGCAGTCCCAGAGGTTCCTGGAGTGTCTGGAAGACAACTTCCTCACACAGCTGGTGAGCGAACTGACAAGGGACGGTGCCCTCCTGGACCTGCTCTTTGTGAACAGAGAAGGACTGGTGGGGGATGTGAGGGTTGGAGGACACTTGGGGCAAAGCAATCATGAGATGATAGAGTTCTTGGTGCTGGGTGAGATGAAGAAGGAGGTTAGCAGAACAGTCGCCCTCAACTTTCAGAGAGCAGACTCTGGACTGTTCAGAAGGCTGGTCGGAAAAGTCCCATGGGAGGCGCTCCTTGAGGGCAAAGGTGTCCATGAGGGCTGGGTGCTCTTCAAGAAGGAACTCCTAGCAGCTCAGGAGAAAGCCGTCCCCAAGTTCCGGAAAAGTAGCGGCGGGGTAAGAAACCAGCATGGTTGAGTAGGGAGGTCCTAAGAGACATCAATAGGAAGAGGAGGGTCTACGACCTCTGGAGGAAGGGGCAGGCATCCTGGGTGGACTATAGGGAGGAAGTGAGAACGTGCAGGGAAAAAGTCAGGAGGGCTAAGGCCCAACTAGAAATGCGATTGGCCAAGACTCTGAAAGACAACAAAAAGTCTTTCTACAAATACATCAACAGCAAAAGGAGGGCTAGGGAAACTCTCCAGTCCCTAGTAGATGCAGAGGGAACAACAGTAACAGGGGACAAAGACAAGGCTGAAGTACTCAATGCCTACTTTGCCTCAGTCTTTAACAGTAAGGAAAAATGTTCCCTCTGTGCACAACCCCAGGGGTTGGAAGACAAGTATGAGATTCCCAAGGTCCAAGAGGAGGTGGTTAGAGACTTGTTTGCCCAGCTAGATGCCCACAAGTCTATGGGGCCGGATGGAGTCCACCCAAGAGTTTTAAAGGAGTTGGCGGATGTGCTGGCCAAACCCCTTTCCATCATCTTCCAACAGTCCTGGATGACTGGGGAGGTTCCGCTGGACTAGAAGCTGGCTGATGTTGTGCCCATCTATAAGAAGGGGCGCAGGGAGGATCCGGGAAACTACAGGCCTGTCAGTCTGACCTCGGTACAGGGGAAAGTCATGGAGCGGGTTCTCTTGAGTGCGATCATGAAGCACTTGCAAGAGAACCGGGTGATCAGGCCCAGTCAACACGGGTTCACGAAAGGCAGGTCTTGCCAGAGTAATCTGATCACCTTCTATGACCGAGTAACTAAACTCTTGGACGAGGGAAAGGCTGTGGATGTGGTCTTCCTGGACTTCAGTAAAGCCTTTGATACAGTTTCTCACATCATTCTGCTTTGGCAACTGTCGGCCTCTGGCCTGGACAGGCACACACTCTCCTGGGTGAAAAACTGGTTGAATGACCAGGCCCAGAGGGTGGTGGTAAATGGAGTTAAATCCAGCTGGAGGCCAGTGACAAGTGGGGTTCCCCAGGGCTCAGTCCTGGGTCCAGTCCTGTTTAATGTCTTTATCAATGACCTGGATGAAGGCATTGAGTCCTCCCTTAGCAAGTTTGCAGATGACACCAAGCTGGGAGGAAGTGTGGATGTGCTGGAGGGTCGGGAGGCTCTGCAAAGGGATCTGAACAGGCTGGACTGCTGGGCTGAGACCAACAGCATGAGGTTTAACAAGGCCAAATGCCGGGTCCTGCACCTGGGGCACAACAACCCTAAGCAGAGGTAGAGACTAGGAGAAACCTGGCTGGAAAGCTGCCTGGAGGAGAAGGACCTGGGGGTGTTGGTTGACAGCGACTGAACATGAGCCAGCAGTGTGCCCAGGTCGCAAGAAGGCCAACGGCATCTTGGCTTGTATCAGAAACGACGTGACCAGCAGGTCAAGGGAGGTTATTCTCCCTCTGTACTTGGCACTGGTGAGACCGCTCCTTGAATCCTGTGTTCAGTTCTGGGCCCCTCACCACAAGAAGGATGTTGAGGCTCTGGAGCAAGTCCAGAGAAGAGCAACAAAGCTGGTGAAGGGGCTGGAGAACAAATCTTATGAGGAGCAACTGGGAGAGCTGGGGTTGTTTAGCCTGGAGAAGAGGAGGCTGAGGGGAGACCTTATTACTCTCTACAACTACCTGAAGGGAGGTTGTGGAGAGGAGGGAGCTGGCCTCTTCTCCCAAGTGCCAGGGGACAGGACGAGAGAGAATGGCCTCAAGCTCCGTCAGGGGAGATTTAGCCTTGAGTTTAGGAAAAAATTCTTCACGGAGAGGGTGGTTAGGCATTGGAACGATCTGCCAAGGGAGGTGGTTGTGTCGCTGTCCCTGGAGGTGTTTAAGGTTAGGGTGATGAGGTACTAAGGACCATGATTTAGGGATTGCTGTGAATGGTTGGACTCGACGACCCAGTGGGTCTCTTCCAACCTGGTTATTCTGTGATTCTGTGAGCTCCATCTGGTGAGAAAATGCATCAAGGGCAAAACACCTCACATTGGGGAATCAGTGTTAATTTGAAAGAAACTGGCAAAAACAAGGGTTCAGTATGAATGTCATCAAATTCAGTAAAAAGGAAGGGATGAAAACTATCTATCTGTGTTCAGCCTCTTCTCATGCTTTAAAATGAAAATTGTCACTGGAGTCATAAGAAGAGAAAGTTGGCTGAAGTCAAGTATGATCACCTCTGCTGAATGAAGACCATATTTGTATCAGAAAGATATCCCCATATGAGACATAAAGAACGGGTGCGAAGTGAACTCTGGTATGCACTGTGCATACCATACAGCACCACCTTATGACCTAGGAGGTCAGTGACTCCACTTAAGCTATGCCAGAATTTTAGGTTCTCAAGTCATCAGAGAAAACACTGAAAAGTTCCTCAGAGTAAGACTCTGGCCTCTCTGTGTGCAAAATTAGTGCCGAAGAGTTCTATCCCCATCTTCTGCACTGAAGCACAACAGAAGCTGGAAGTGTCTCCGCTCTGAGCAGGGTGAAACTTCAATATTTGTATGCTTATTCAAGTGGCAGGCAACAGCGGCTCAAATTCCTCTGAATTTCCCAGTTTTAAAAGAAAAAAACTAGGCTTTCCTCAGCTTCTTAAAAGAATGCAACAGTCACTTGCCTTCAAGAATGGGATATACAAACTGTATCTTAAGTGGATGAGTTTCTCACAGCAGCCTGTTATGGAGACAAGATTTAAGACATACCCTTTCCTCGCTGTATGTGGTTAGTAACAGATATTCCTAGTATCCTGATTTTAGCCTTCAGCTTAGGAGGGTGCCTATCCTCTTTGTTGGTAAGCTCCAAAATTTTGGATCCCAGATGGATCTTTCACGTAGAAGGTAGGCAGTGCAGCTCTGTAATTTAAGACTCTGTTCAAGGCAAGAGAATCCCACCTCCTTTGCTGGATTTGGTTTGACATCTCTTTGTGCCTTTTGGGTATCTGCAGAATGGGATGTCTCACATAAACTGAGGTGGGAATGCTTTAAATAAATAGTGGCAAGCACTTCAGATTGTGCAATTTAAATGTTTACATTCTGTTTCCTATACAATACTGAAACAGAGGAAAGAACTGAGTCAGTGTGCAGGTCTAGGAGAAATGCTTGGAAGCTTCACAGCTCAGAAAGCACAGCTGAGCAAATCTGCAACATCTTCAGTATTTTTCAGTAAGAAAGCAAGGAAGTAATGACATGAATGGAACTGCAGTACAACATCAGTCCAAATTAAAGGCCACTAATGGTATTTTACATCCCACAAGTTTTCAGTGCACTGAATGGAATATATCAGTATCTTCGCCAAATCATGGAATCACAGAACCACAAAGTGGCTGAGTCCAATCAGCATCTCTGGAGATGGGCCTATCCCACCTTTGTTCAAGCATGGTCAGCTGCAGAAGATTTTTCAGGCCTATGACTAGGCTGGTTTCTGTGTATTCAAGGAGGAGAACTCCATAGCCTCTCTGGGAAACCTATGTCAGTGAGTGATCACACTCACAACAGAAATGTTGGGTATTTTTTAACCCTTACTTTAAACAGAATTTCCATTATTTCAATTTTTTGTATCCATTGCCCACTGCTCTGTTCTTTCCTTTGCATTAGGAATATATTTGTGCAAACAAATCACATGACTACTAGCATGTATCACAAATGTCACACTCATGCTTCATTTCTCTAAGGAAACACATTCAGATTCACACCAAATGAGTTTTGTGCTGTTGTTGTTCCTGCCATGTTTCACTAGAAAGATTCTACTATTCTTCATACAATTAATCAAAAAGTCATTGAACTGTTCAGTCTTCAGAAATATGAACTTAATTATTTGCAGCTGTTGACTTAAAACTAAAGAACATGCACATTTTTTTAGGCTTTCTTATTTCCTCAGGCAAGTTTTCTGTGTCTAGGAGAAGGCTCAGTTAAAGATGAGGCACATTTTTTAATCCACACTTACCAAAGCATTTCAAAATTTATATTTGGTGATAACTGCTTAAATACTTTGACTCACTTTGACAAAGTTCTGGGAAAGATACAGCTGTAGCTTTTAATAACTCCATTAACTGCCTTGGTTTGCAAAGCTGGGAAGTAGCATAACTTTAAGCAATAAAGCATGTTTTGCTATGTCTCTGCCACTTGCAAAAGAATTTCCCTAGCCACAAGATAGACATGCAACATAGAGCAGGTGAAAATAGAATGACATAAATAAACAGTTGGGTTGAATAGTAAAAGACTAAGAAAAAGAGAAAATTATCTGTCTGTGGAGTTTCCTCCTGTGGTTTGTGGTAACAATTCATCTTATTACAAGTTCTGGGAAAGGTTTAGAGGACCTGGATTTCAAAAGAAGCTCAACCCAAATTTTCAGAGCCCTATTCATAGGGATGCTGTTATACAGCTTATTAGCCTCTGAAGCTGATTGGTTATAAACTGAAATAGGTTTGTACATGGGTAAAACTGGCTGAAAATGAAAATTGCACTGCACACTCCAATTGTTCAATAATCATATTAACTAATGCCAATCTACTCACAGTTCTATTTATCATGCCCTCTTCCATCATACAATGATTGCCTTAACCTATACCCACTATAGTTGAACAAGCTCACACATCACAGGGAAAAAAGCCAACCCTTATCCTCATTGGATGCTATTTGTTTCATTTGACTGCCATTTCCTTCACAGAATGGGCAGTCAGATGATTGTGTTTAATGCAGACTTTCCCAATGAATCAAATGGTATACAGTCTTCATAAACCTACTGCCCTACATGTGAACATATAAGTATCAGAAGAAAGTAAGCTGTAAGATTTGTCTGATTCCTGGGTGCACTATATCAATGCAAAGTAGATTTCAAGAAGAAAGACTGCATGCACAACCCTTTGTAAAGGAAATGCATCCTTGAGCTTTCTCTTCTAATACTGTTAATGAACACTGCCAGTCATTCATTCTGATAGCTGCAAAAATCATGGCTTAGGGAAGAGCACGTTGCCTCTCTCCTTGTTTCTGGTCAGGCCACTCTCTCAAACGAAGGAAAAACAAATTCCCAGCAGTGCTGAGGTATGAATAGAAGTATTGTTTTCACAGAGGCTTGAATACCTCTGAAATATATCAGAGAATTAGCTTGTAATTTTTTTCTGTTTCCTCCTTAAAGTGTTTTGAAATGACTAATACATTACCAAGGAGTGGCTCCTTACATCTCATGCAGACTAATTCCCCAGGGCTCCTATTATTCTGGCAAGCTAAAATGATCAGTTAACAGAATGTGTTAGCAGCAGTGAGGGGGTGAATAAAGCACTGAGAGAAGGGAAAGTAGTGCTCTATGGCTTGATCCCTCCTCTTTTAGTAGCATGTCAAACATAATTATGCTCCTGGCATCTGCACCTACAAGACAGGATTTTAGTTATGATATCTAGCCTGGCATGTAGCTGCTGTTGACAGGCTCCTGTGACCCTGTTCCAAGCAGTCTGACTCTACAGATGACAGAACCCTGGCCTATATGCAGGAATTAACTTCCTAGGCAGAAAATACTACCAAGGGAAGAGGATAAAATGCTATAGAAAGGCAGGTCACCTTGTGGCCTGGTAGTTCTTGAAAAGCAGTTGCAAAAGTCTTGACGTTGTGTATTGCATGTGAGCAGCCTGGAAGACAACTTCTGCTCATGGGAAGAGGCATGAGGCTAGACAGCTTTGTGCTACCCATATCCCCCTACCCAGGTAAGCTATTCTGTGAAACTCACACAAAGATGCCAGTCAACTGATAGACCTTCCCAGGAGCATGAATAGATTATAGTGATAAAGCTGCAAACATGACTTAAGTTACTCAATCAGGGCGGAAGAAAGATAGTGAGTTAACAGAGATGTCATTATTAAAAAAAAATTGTCCATCAACCTCCCAGTCTTCCTCAGCTTCTAGGTAGAAAAAGGACTGAAAAATTCAAGAAATTTTTTAAAAGTTTTTGTACCTTCTGTAGAAGGAGGAGGAAAAGAAAGATTACTATATCTATACTGAAACAATGCTGTCTATATAATACTGTTTCCCTAGTGCCCTGCTACAGTTACCACTGGGATCTTTTAATTAAATAAAATGTTCATTCAGATGGGATAGAGATAGCCAATGCCTCAAGAAAAGTATTTTCAGCCTTGAATGTTTGGTTTTGGGGCTGGAGAGCAAGTTTGGCCCCCAGCAGGAACCCCTCTGGGTTTAAAGAGACTGAGATTTTGCATATCACGCACTTATGCATGGAAAAACCTTGCTTTTAAAATTTCTTGATGTTTGCCTGGCTTTCACTGATGGTATGTGCATTTCAAATAAGCAGCCGGCAGTACAGCAATATGGATTTTATTCATTCAATTCACAAACCTTTCTTCTGAGCATTTGTGGCCTCTGAGGATCAATGACAATGAAGAGCTGCCTTCCAGAGGACATGCTTGAAACTCTGTTCAGTGATCTGCCCATTTACAGCACAGTATAAACTGAGGAAAAGTCCCGTGGGAATGCCTCAGACTTAGAATTACCCACAAGGTCATGAAAACACCTGACAGACGGCTTGCATGAGAGCTACACTCAAGATTTGTACAGCTCAGCTGAAGTCAGCATGCGAGACACTGAGGAGCAGCTGGGACACCAAATAACAAGAAGTTTACACTGGATGAGATCAGAAGCACGTTCTGAGCTAATGTTTCAAGTTCATCAGAGTTAGATAGCTCTCCCTGGAGAAGCTGTTGACACTAATTCATGGCAGTTAGGCAATCATAAAAAGCAGTGGGTCAGATTTTCTTTGGCAGGTTCACTACGCAGAAGTATAAAATACCAAAAAAAAATATTAGAGAGAGGCATATGATGGCACAGCACAAATTGGAAAAGTCCTTAAGAACTCCCAGGAGTCAAATCATGAGCTGACTGTGCAAGTGATCCCCAAAAAGCAACAATAAAATCTTTATGCACTGCTATCATTTGTTCTTTGCTTGACAAGTTATACAGGAAAATAATTTTGGCATAGTTTAGATTTTATCAAATAAGAATTAGTGAAATTATCTTCTATATTGATATGCTTCTAATATAAAATTTAATATGCTACTCAAAAGACTTGAAATATAAGAATTCCAAGCCTCAGACCTTCAAATTGCATTTTAATATGCAAATGCTGCAATTCTAGAGGTAATTTAGGTTAACTCAATATTACTATAATTGCAAAGGTAAATCTCACATTGCAATTTAAATGAAAAGTATTTCTGTAGAAATTTTGAAATATTATAGGGCCTTTGACAAGGGGAATCTGTTATCCACAGGAAAAAATAATAGCTATTGATACAACTAGTGCACTCAGAAAGCCTGATTAATATGCTTATTACAGATTAAGTAGGCAGATACATATAACTATATTACAAACTCTATGTGAAGGACAGAGACTCGTTAGAAGTCTCATTATCCTGTGCCTTTGAAATAACTCTGTATAGAAGCATGAAAACCTGAAAGCCAGAAAAACACATCACCTGAGTTTTAGAAGGGAGAGGACAGAGCTCCCACTCACTTAAAGTAAACTGAAAGCCACAGAAGAAAACTCAGAGTCAAAAGGAGAACAAGGTTAGTAGGGCTAAAGTTATAGATATTCTTAAAATTGGGAAACATGGAGGGCTCTGCATCCATCCAAGGTGGTCCAGTATGGTCACCATGAAAACTTAATGTAGTGTGGAAGATACTGATGGCTGACATCAAAAAGTCTTTCTGTTTACAGATGAAACTAGCCTTCCTTCTGGACATGTGTGTTTGCTTTATTTCTTCCTGCCTGCCTAAATGAGCAAATACTGACTCTTTGAGACATAAAGCATCTGGCAATCCATAGAAGCCTCTGTCTAATACAAGTGACCACGAGCTAAGCTCTCATTAGGCACTAAAGGCTGGTGGACCGCAAAGATGAAGGGAATTTATGATAAATGAAGTGCTTATGTGTTCATGTATCCCTTTTATCTTTACAGACTGGAACACTTACTCTGATTTTAACACAATCTTGACTATAATCCACACATTATCCTCAGAAAGGTCTGTCATGTCTGCTGGCGATTTTCCATTTTCTTCCCACACTACAGAGAATCCAACTGCCATAAATACCCCTGGTTAGTACTGAAACACCACCCTCCAGTGCCAGAGCCTCTGCTTCATAGACTCTTAACTGTCTCAGCCAAACTGCATATTAAAGACTATACAGAAATCCCCAAATGAGTTATGCAGATGGTCTGACCTCTCAGACTTGTGGTTGCCCTTTGATATCAATACAATAAAGAATGATTTAGCAGTGTTGTTCTTGCATGACATGTATCTACACGAGCATCACCACATGGATAAGACAAGATGAGAAAGGCATTCAAATAGGAAGGTAAATTGTCCCAAGGAAAAAACCAAACAGCTTAGCCACAAGGATGCTAACCACTCAAATAGGGCATTTTGCCAAGGAGTTTAATATACCATGTATTATTTTTATTATTGGAATGCTTTCTAAATCTTCTGTAAGGCTTTATATTGAACATGACAAGTGTGCATGGCATGTACAACGGCCCTATAATAAGTATATGAAGTAATGTAAATTTACATGTGTAAGCATGAGTGTTTTGTGTTCAGAATATGGTTCCAGAGGAATCTAAGACAGCAAAGAGGATTCTTTAAAGTTGGAATGGGCACAAATACTCCATTGGTTACAAGGCTACATTGAGTTTCAAGATAAAGTCCTTGCTATTTCAGAGGTATACCAGGTCACCTAAGCACAGAGACATAGCTTAGCTTTCACTTATTTCCCATACGTACATTAAAAGTTTAATACAAACTAATACAGACTAACAAATTAATGTAAATGCTATGCAGATGTTTGATAATCAAGGGCCAAGAGTACCCACTACTAGGAAAAAAACCTTTGGAAATAGTGTAATACAGCTCCTCAGCAGCCTTCTTCTGTTTTTCCTGATGTACAACATAAGTAAGAAATTGTTCTGATACTAAGATAGAAGGAAGATGAATGGGAGGACAGTGTAAAGACTGATAATATGTAAAGCTTTTAAAAGTGATGTCAGGGGGAGAAAAATTAATAAAGTTGAAAACACTTGTTTGCTTTGCTCCAGGCTGTAATGTTAAAAATATTTTTTTCTTTTAAATTACCAATTCAACCATATGAAAACTAGGTAAATCAATAAAGCAAACCATTTGATTTTTCAAATAGGGTGTAGAAGACTGAGTAGGGAAGTGTTACATACTCCCTCCAAAAACAATGCAACTGCTGTAACTAAGCCCTTTTAGCTCTTTGAAATAGAACTTCCTTAATAAAAGTAAATACAACACTAAATCCTTTATCTTGCTGCCTGTCAGCTCAAGATTTTGTTTTCTTCTTTGGCAATAAGCAAATGTTATATGACAACATTAATTGAAGTATTTAATGCAAACTTCCTCCTATAGTTTTAACAGTTCACTATAAAATAACACTGTGTTGAAATAGCTTCATTATTTTTTTCTGATCTCAACATTCTTAACTTTTTGCCTGAATGACTTCAAAGTGCTGTTAGCATTAACAGCATTAGTATCCTAAACTAAGTCATTTACAAGCTTCATAGCTTAGGTACAGAAAAAACATTTAACATAGAATAATCCAGACAGTTCCTTGCTTAAAAGGAAACACAGGCTTAATAATGATTTTTTATAAATACATGTAAAATTAATGTGATTATAACTTCCAGCTCACATAGACAACTCATAATGGTTGTTCTCTATAGATTAGCCGGGCTAAAGTTACTAAGGAGTATGGCTATGCATTACCGCATTACTTTGCTATGTTTTTAGGAGTTATCGCAACCTGTATCCCAAGCCTATATCTCTGCCTCCTGTTGCTGCCTAAAAGCAGCAAAAATAATTTGTGAGAGGAACAAATCTTCCCTGATTTGGATGTATAGCTGTGGAAAGAACAAATTTGAGGAAACATGAACAGATACAAAAGTTGCACTTTATACTTCAGCTGTTTTCTCTCAATTTCCTCCATTGATTCAGACTCAAACTGATTGCTGGAACTGTCTTATTATTTTTCCTCTTGTAATACATAGACAAGAAGTCTGTAAAATATAAATGGCCTGAGGCATCCTTTTCCAGAATGTTATTTTTTAATTGTGCAAAGGACACTTTTTCTTAACCTGTGTTGCTCTTAAAGTTCCTGTTATCTATTTGTTGCTGCCATTCTTTCAAAACTGCAGCAGTCACTGACACATTTGGCATATCCCCTCAGCCAGTACTCAGTTCACAGTGGATGTTATCATCACACTAAATGTAGTAAAATTTTTCACCACAGAGAATTTTATCACAAACCTGAAAGCTTATTCCTTTTCCTAGGTTAAAAGAGTGTCTCTTTTAGCTTAGAGCTTATTACAGTCTTGCTTTCTCTTGCTATCCATATAATTCTGACATCATTAGGATGTACAGTATCTCATAAACTCATTGAATTATAGAGATTTCATGATATAAAAAGCAGCCTACAAGACTTACACAATTTCTAGAATTCTCAAGTTTCTGAACAGTCAGGTGAAGGCCAAGAGCCCTAATGAGGAAGCTGAAAAGGACAGAAATTACAAACTTGAGGTTGTAATGTCTCAGCTTCCTAACAAAATCTTTGCTGAGCAATAACAAGATGTTATGTAACAAATAGTTCACTACTTTTATTTCATTATGAAATAGAAAAATATAATAAATTTACATTACAAAAAGTAAAAATAAACTCTGTATAAAACAATACTATTCTGGTGTTTTCAAAAGTCACGTAATTTTACTATTTATGAAAATATTTATCTTTTAAAATGTCCATGATTTTTGTCTAGGTCCAGATTTTAAAACAAGAAAAGCAACAATAGATCCTACTCTAGATGGATTCAAGAATCTATCTTCCTTTTAAGTGGAACTTTATGTATCATTACATATAAGATGAAACGAGTAAACCAAACCTTAGTCTGGAATTATATAGTACTGATGACATCCTATGCACTAGTTCAGTCTATCATTACTTGAGGCAAATTTAGTACTTCCTTTTTTTTTTTCTGATCATTGCTAGTTTAACAGCAGTTCTTCTCACAGACGACTCTTCATGCCTTTCTCTTATTTTAAGTTATTTAATGCTGACAAAAGTGCGCCTCTGTGTATTCTCAATGGTGAAACATAAATCCCATATAATGGATTTTATTAACACACTATGCTAACTTTGTCTTGACACCTTCAATAATCTTTGCTTCCGTATCTATTGAGTGTCTCAGTAAGTTTTCATTTGTCATGGTAGTTTACTAGAAGAGCACAGAGTATATGTGGGAATATCCAGTAACTGTATTTGAATATTGTTTTTTATTTGTTAGAATAAGACAGACATTCGTAATTTAAAAAAAAAACCAAAGTAGCCTCAAATGTTACAAAATATCCAAGAAATGCTTCTGCTACACTGATTTTTCTTCCAGACTTCTTTATGATCAACAAAGTTGGATAATGAATCATAACACTGGTGTATCACTCACATGTCCAGTTTTGATGTCATGAAAGCCATGCCTTCCCTGATCACCCATTGTTGAGATATATAGCTTATTAGGGAGAAATTGTATGCAAATTAGCATAAAAGTCTTGACAGGAACATAAACATCTGAAGAAATATCTTAACCAGCATTGTATAGATTTCATTGTCCACTATGGTGTATGTTCACCTGCTAGAGATAGAACATTGAATATAAGTTTAAGTAGCCTGGCTTTAGCTGGTTTAAGACAGCTCCTAAATACTACTTAAACAGCATTTCACATTTAATAAGAAACACATTCTACT
Organism: Clamator glandarius; assembly: GCA_033459285.1. Classification (NCBI taxonomy): domain Eukaryota; kingdom Metazoa; phylum Chordata; class Aves; order Cuculiformes; family Cuculidae; genus Clamator; species Clamator glandarius. Next base: position 228,105 of record JAUNZM010001490.1, on the reverse strand, counting down.
TTCCTAAGACATAAAGAGATTAAAAAATAAAAGTTCTTAAGTAGAACAGCAGAATGTCTCCGTTTTACCTATACACAGCTTGCTAAACAGAGAGTTGAAAAAAGCTAGAGCTGGGAGGGAAAAAAATTAAGAGTATTTTAACAGTGGAGTAAAACCACAACTAATGACTTTAGGAGACAGGAGATAGGTGGACAAGCAAAGCATTACAGTTTTAAATATATGATATTTGGCTTCACCTCCCAAGTAAGAAGGCTGGTCTGGCATGCTTGTGCCTCTGAGAGGGACCACACTGCTTGATGGAAACAACCACAAAAGCTGCAGTGAGAGCACAGTCTTCCAAAGGCAACAAGAAAGCAACCAGACTGACAATTAAACCATGCCAGCACTTGGTGTTGGCAAAGAGAAGGCAGACATCTGAAATGGCTCATCTGTCCACAGGAAACACCCAGTGACCAGCATATGGGAGAAAGTAAAGTAGCTATCACACAACCGAGGGAAGTATTTTGAATATGGACAACCAACTCCTTTAGCACTAACTTAACAAACATGATAGAAGGCTTACACATACTTCTAAGACTTGAAAATAATATTTTTACAGTGTTCATTGAAAGCTAAGACAGCTGTGTGAAACATCTCTGCACATGAAACCTAAGGCAGAGTGTGGATTTTCATGTCTATTTAGTCTGTATTCTGAAAGATATTGTGCCATTCATGGAATACTCTTTTCATCTCTCTGGTTGCCAAACAACTCATATTTTAAGCATTTTCCCTTGTGCCATGTGATTAACTGCACTGTAGGCTGTATTGCTTTGTTGCAGATATACAGGCACTTGGGCTTCCTTAAGTACCTGTTTTAAAATACTGCTTTTCACATTTCAGTGTGAGTTTTCTTACTCTCTTGTTGGCTTTCTGTTTCAGTTCAATAATTTAAGAAAAGAAAACAACCCTAACTGTTGATGACACAAGTGATTAAGAAGGACCAAGAGATTTTACATCTTAACTTTATTGGAAAAATTTATCCATACTTAACTGCTCATCTTTTATGTATTTTCTACATCAAAGAAGATGGGAATTCAATTTCTTGAATAGTACAGAAATTTGACTACTGTATTAGCAGATTCAGAGTTGAAATGATAATGTAATTGTTTCTAGCCTCTATGTTTCAGAAGAGAGTGCGAAAACAGATGATATATAGCATATTCTTATCAAGTCAAAAGGAAAACACACCTCCATCAGCAGCATGAAGTCTTTTTGATTCAGTTACATACTTCTCCTGGAACATTCTTGTAGAAAAAATTGTGAACTATAAGTTAATAAGTGAACATCGAGATGAACTGAAAATGACTTATTATTTATTTGTTTCTGCCCTATAGAGGTGGTATTTATATGCATGTTTCCTGTCTTTGCTGGGCAAATATTTTATTCATGTGATACCTTTGTGAATAAGCCCTCATCCTGTCTTTGCTGGGCAAATATTTTATTCATGTGATATCTTTGTGAATAAGCCCTCATCCTAAATAATATGCCTAGTAAACATATTTACCACTTCATCCTTCACAGTGTCATCTTTGTTATTCCGGAATCCCATTCTTTTCTCCAAAGATGGATCTTTAGTTGTCTTTGAAGGATGAACAAGAGTACACATTTTTCTGCTAACGGTTTTCTATTGTTTTTGAGGGCATTACCTAAGATGTCTTGAAGAAACTTGATTTCCAGATCATAAATCCAGATTCCTCGAGGAGAAAACTAAACATTAACAGTTAGGCAACCAAATCTCGAATATCTAGTCAGGCACTAGTCACCTCTGAAAATGCTAATGAAATCATTCTTCCCTTTGGCCATAATTATCGGCTGGTATGACCTACTTTCTTCTTTACTGTCCAGCTTGTCACATGTGGCAATTTGATGACCATACTTGCATGCCTTCATAAGCTTTCTTTCCTTTGTCTGGAAGTCCTATGCTCATCACTGCAAACTTTGCGGGAGAATAAAAAAAAAGAGCACAAAGACACTGGACCTGTGAGGGCATCAGACTGGGCTTCAATATCCCTTAAAATCTTTATTTGGTACAAACGCTCAGCTTTTCCTATTTGAAACTGGCACAGAAAAAGAATGTCAGTTTGAAATTCAAAGTTAATCACATTAATGATTATTTCAATTCAAAGGAGTGGCAAGACATACTTATTTTAGTTAGAGAATTCCAAGTCAGATGCAAGCTGGGAAAGCTATATGCAATATGTGATCCACCATCAGTTTTAGAATTGGGGCCAGGACTTCCTGAAGGGGTAGAAAAGGAGGAGCCAGTAAGAATGCTCTTAATGGTCAGTTACTACAAATGTGAACAACAGCATTCCCATTTCAGAGAGGTGGTAAATTCAAAATCAAGAACGGTTCTTCAGAACAAAACCTGACTCACTTCAGGTGAAGCCAAACCCCTATGATATATTGTTAGCTAGAGAATGTGATTAATGTAAAGAATATAAAAAAGAGACAAAGTGCATTTTTGAGCTTTAGCACATGAACAGGAAATGCAAATATGTGCTGATTCTAGTAAAATGTACCAAATACATACCTTTTACAATAAATCCCTGCACTGTATTTTATTTCACCTGACTAATCCCATTAGGCATAGGATTACATATTTACCTTGATAATTGTTGGAGCTGTATTAAACACAAAATCAGTTTGACCATACTATTTTTCAAGAAAAAGATACTGTCATATTATTTCTGACAAAATCTGCTAACATACTACTCTCCCACAATTTAAGATAAGTAGCTAGTGTTCATGAGGGATATGTTTTAGTTAGCTTAAGTTAGGTTTTAGATATTGATGATCAAAGGTTTCCTCCGTGGCTTGTTTATTTTATTGTTTTTAAAGTGAAATTGGATTGGCAATCCCCATTTCAAATACTTTTACTTGTCTTCATACAGAGGCCATTTTAGATTTCTAGTGTGAGTGCATCCCCTTTATCATGTTGTACTGATCTATATTTAGCCTGTTTGTTTGGTGTCTTCACCTCTACTACGACTCTGTTGCAGAGCTGAAAGTAACACTGATTTTCATTAGTCTGTTATAATCTTATATGTAAAGATTTTCATATCAGATACAGAAAGTTTACCTGATTTTACTGCGTGTTGTCTTTTTTAACTTTGAGATAAACGTGTGTAGACCCTAAATTAGCATAAGTGCAGCAGTGTGTGTGTATTTAGGTATATGTAAGTGAGAGACAGGTGGCATAGAAAGAATAGGAAACAGTACCCCTTAGTGTCCACCCTCTGAAAACACAGTCCCTTTAAAATAAATGCCATCACAGAAAAGAATCAGTAGGAAAGCACAACCTTTTCAACTATATATACTAGACCACATAACACACAAAGAATATTGGTGTTGTCAATAAAATGTTATGAAAAACGTAATTGGACTATATAAAAGGCAGCAGTATCAAAGGAAAAAGTAAAAGATTCTCAAAGGATGATAGTGAACGTTCTTTTCTTATAATTTAGGCTAGTATCAAAGAAAACTTCTATTGGAGAAGCTCCACCTATTTGCTAACTACTTTCCAAACAGGGATAGCAGAAAGATTCAATCTTAGAATCATGAAATCAGTTTTAAATATGTTCCTGGCTGTGATGTGCAGTTAACAGATGACTTTATTTTGTATGAACTGGATTTTCAAAGTGGTCAATAAAATCAACTTCCTCTGCCTTCAAAAAGAATACCAAGATTGGCATATGACACCTATGTTTTTGAAGATCAAGATTTAGATCTTTTCAGACTAATATGTCTTCAGAAAAATCTTACTTAATAGTTAGCATAAAAGGCAATAATATCTTAAAAGTAAGTTTACAGATATGAAAAAATTTCAAGGACCTTTCCTGAACTCTGGTTACTTTGGGCTGACAAACAAGTTCATGTTTTTAAATAGGATCCTCTCACAAGTGTAGGCTGCAAACCTAAAGCACAGAAAACCCTTTTGCTAAACTCTTTTCCTGAGAATGAGATGTGTGTTGGAATTAATGCAATAACACTTGGCCAAGGGAACATATAAATGCAGGAATAATTTGCACAAAACAGAGTTTGTGAGTAGAATTGCTGTCTGATTTTTCTAATGGTCAAATCTGAGAACCACCCAACACAGAAATATATTGCCTACCTATTGGAAAATGCTCCCTTCCCAAATGCTCCCTCTACAATGTGCCTTTGAGGCCACTGGGCCTCCGACACTCCTAAGACAGAATTTATGAAAAGAGCACTTAAGATCCACAAATCATACACTAATATTAACTTTTAATCTAGATCTCAAAAATATAACAAAGCTTATTTCTTCAGCATCTTTTTTAGGTCACTGAAGTTAAAATTTATGCAGTAGGGAGTGGAAAAAGAACTAGGAGGAAATTAAGGAATATGAGTGGGTATTGTGTAGCCTTAAAAAGTTCTGATTTTTCTATCATGCCACTCAGATTGATCCCAGCCTCCACAGCAGCAAGCAGTGGCAGCCCATGCAGGACAGCAGCCCACATATTGACATTGAAGTGACTGTCTCTTTGTGCAGACTGAACAAAACACATAAGGTTGGAAGAGCTTCAGAGGGGTTGGAAGAACGTATCATGGATTCCCACAATCTATATGATAATCTTGAGAAGGAGGCATGCAGGGCTCCTTGTCATGTAAGAATTGGTTCTACCTTCCAATTCTAAGAGCTAAGCTTTGTTCTATTATTTTAGCTTTCAGCTAAAATGCATACAGAAAAACACCAGAGCTAAACTCTGAGGTTTTTTGGTAGGTTTTTCGTTTTTGGCTTTTTTGTTTTATTTGTTTTGGGCTTTTTTTCCCCTTACAAAAGACCATATTTAATGTTCTCAGAAGTACCAGGAATAAATTACATTCTCTTACTACACTTAGAATCACCCTCCTAATATTTGTCACCATCACATTTGAAAACCATGATTTTTTTGCTAAACACTAGCTAGCACAATACCATTCTGCACTATGGAAGGAAATGTAATACTTACTTGTAGCATATGTTTACTGTTTATTTCAGACGCCCTAAGACCACACAGAATTCAGAGTTTCAATGTTCCTCAAAACATACTTGCTGAGATTGCTAAACTACTGAACTAACCTTTTGCATCAGATTTTGTGTTTGTTCATAAAAACTGTTGAAGTATTTATTGACAAAATGAAAATTATGGGTTTTTTTTTTTTCCAGATAATTTTGATGTTATTCAGGATATAAAACCAAATACACAATCTACAAAACCCAAATCTTTTCAATTCTGAGCAGAAAAGGGGTCAGGTTTAATCTTTTGTATTTCTGGAATCTAAATGCAATATGTGACCCTTCATTCTCATTTCTTTTCTGCCTGTGTTGTAAGCTCTAACATATATATCAATGATATTTTACTACTATATAAACAAATTATTTTTTTTCTGTCAGAACTTATTGTCACCAAATAAAAATATGAAATTAAGGATGTAATTGCAAAAGCGAGTTAAGGTAGCAAGAGCATTTTACTCCATCTTTTTTTTCTTGGCCTAGGAAAAAGATCATTTACTTGCAAGCTGAAAAGGAGTTTTTTTGCTTTGCAAAACAGAAGATATACTAAAGTAACAAGTACATAGCAGCTCTGCTTTAAAAGCAATGCTATACTGTACAGAATGTTTTTTTTCATCTTCATCTTGCAACAAAACTTTGCACAGGTCAAAGAACTCTCATTGTAAACATATCATGAGAGCTATTATTCAGTTTTTGACAGGCTTATATATGATCAGCTCTGAACCTAATTTTCATTATAAGAACTCTGAACTGCAAGGTCAGTGAATTATCTCAATATTTCAATCACACATACAAATATCCTTCCCCCATCCTGAATCTACAACTCAGAATGATACGGTTGTAACTCCCATGTGGAAAGGTTGGATCTCATACAAGATTGCAATAAAACAAACAAACAAACAAACTAACAAACAAACAAACAAACATACATGTAGAACTATTCTTCCTTTTTCATGGAATCAGAAGATCCTTCTCTCAGATTTAAAAATCCAGTTAGTAGAAATCAAAGACAGCATTTGTTGTCAGCAGTGTTTGCAAACACTACTAACACTATACTTCGCCAAATTTGTTGACATATTCTCTCCTTACCTGACAAACAATTACATAAACAGGAAATATCCTAAATCTTCAAATTCAGATTTCTCAATTTGATTTATTTAGTTCCTAAAAAATAATTCATTTTGAACTGGTGTAAAGAAATAATAGATAAAATACAATGAAGGCTGTAATCACTAAATCACTGAAAGCACATGCTCACATTTTCCGTGAACACTAATGGGAGAGGCCCAGGTTACAGCTGACAGCTGAAGGTCCCTGAGCAACAGTCATAACTTCTAGTTATCTACTAAAGCTTTTAAATATAGATACATAAAGTTATACATGAAAACATGTATCATAGACATCTAAAAGTGTGATCAAATTTTCAGAAGTGGTGGCTATCCATTACCCTCCAATGTCTTCACTTCGCTTGTGTGGGGTTTTTTATCTTTCATTTCAGGCAATTTTCTATACTTCCATTTGCAATTTGATACCATAAATAATTATGATGTGCCTTCCTGTCCTGGGATTCAAGCAGCTATCGGTGCTAATATGAGGCAGTTCAACATAACCTACTCACTGATACTTTGGTATTTAAATGACTTACATGCTACACATGAAGATTTACAGATGTAGTATACTGTCATTTGTGTGTCTTTTTTTGGATCTGAAAATACACATGGCAGGAAATTTGGCAATCTGGAACCCTCAGAACTCTCTATAATTCTATCAAATTTGCCTTTAAAAAAATACCAGTGAAAGGTAGTGTAATAGTAATTTTAAAAGTTTCATTTAACAGCATGTCCAGAGATTAACATTTGGTCAGTACTGTGATAATAAACAACAGACGCTATAGAAGTTTCAAGGAAGCAAAACTGTTTTCTTCAAATGTTTATTTTAAATGTTCATTCCTCAGACTTAGAGGAAAATTGGAAAAGAGCATTGACTAAATAGCCTGAAATTGGAACTAAAGCTGAAGACAAAGAATAGCAATAAAAGTGCTGAAAATTGAAGTAGATAATATAAGCCTGTCCTTAACATGTATTGACTATATTGTCTATTAGTATGATTCCTGGGCAGACAAAATTTATAAAATTTGTATTGACAGAGGAAAGCCTAGAACCATAGAATCCTTAAGGCTGGAAAAGATCTTTAAGGCCAGTCCAAATGTCAGCCCAACATCACCATGCCTACTAAATCATGTCACAAAGAGCCACACCTACACATTTTCTGAACACCTTTGGGGATGGCATCTCCACCACTTCCCTGGGCAGCCTGTTCCAATGCTTGACCGCTCCATCTCTGTCTTCCAACTCAGCAGGCTGAATACCCTGGGGATAAACAGTATGAATCTTAAAGACTGAGGCAAAGAAGCTTTAAGCACCTCAGCCTTATCCCCATCCTCAGTAGCAACATTCCCCTCCGTATCCCATAATGGATGGAGATTCTCCTTGGCTCTCTTTTTGTTGTTGATGTGGTTGTGTAAACATTTTTTTGTCTCTCCAAACAGTGGTCAGATTGAGTTTGAGCTGGGCTTTTGCCTTTCTAGTCTTCTCCCTGTTTGGCTTAATGAGATCCCTGCAACCTTTCTGAGTTGCCTGCCCTTTCTTCCAGAAGTGGGAAACTCTTCTTCTTCTTGAGTTGCAGCAACAGCTCTCAGTTCAGCCAGGTCAGTTGTCTTCCCCACTGGCTTGTCTTATGGCTTATGGCACAACCTCTAAGACTTCCTTCCTGAATGTCCAGCCTTCATGGACCCCTTTACCCTTCAGGACTATTTTCCAAGGGATTTCCTCAGCCAGTGACCTGAACAGGCCAAAGTCATCCCTCCAGAAGTCCACGGTAGTGATTTCACTGGCCCCCCTCCTTACTTCATCAAGAATTGACAACCTCAGTTTTGATGATGTGAGGCTTTGAGATATTGTTGCTAAGATTTTACCATATAAAGCTTGGACTTAATGTAAAAACTTAGGGTTATTACCTGTTTGGAAACAGTTTTCTCATATTCCAAGCAGTTTTACTGAAAAGCCTTCAGTGAAAAATCCTAAGTCCTCCAGTAGGAACACTATATCCTGACCAGTGGAAACTTCAAGTTAGAGACAATATTTCTCCATTTTCTTTTCATTCAAGAAATTCAGTTTCTAAATCTTGCAGACTTCACGGTATCATCTTTCCCACTCTACTGCCTGAAAGTTTTGGCAACTAAATGAGAAATGCTTTCTTACAGATCAAACAAAAAATTTTCCTTTCCTCATATAATCTATATTTATTTGCAACAGCACTTCTAAGAGATATGGACAACTGAGCAAGTCTAAGTCCTAGAACTGTATGATAGACCACAAAAAAATAATAAAATTAGAATTTTACCTTTCCACAAGAAAACTGATGTAATGTTCTAACTACCATAAGGTCTTAGAAGAAAGGTCTTAACACAAGCTTATCACAGTTGGCAAGCAGACTCTTCTTCATAGCACTCTTTGCATTAAGCTCAAACAAAATATCATCTTCTAATCCTCAGATTATTTCCAAGCCACCTTCCAGGTGAAAGTTCTCATTGAGGTAATTTTATGGATAACACATTTATCCTTATTGAGACCTTCCCTGCTGAGACATAGATATTATATATAATTAATAGAACTTAACCCTTAGGAAAGGGGTTTGTTGTACTAATAATACGTAAAATCATTACCTACTTACAAGTATAATACAACTTATAAGTGCTGAGACACTGCACTGTGCATCATTCGCTTTGTATATTTTATTATTAGCATTACTTTATTTTCCATTGCTGTCCTATTAAACAGACTTTATCTCTACCTACAAGTTTTAATTTTTTTCAAATTCTCATCATCCCACTCTGAAGGGGAGGAATGAGTGAGCAACTGTATGGTGCCTAGTTGCCACTGGGGTTAAACCATGGAACTACGCTAAAATAATGGGGAAAAATATAATTATTATCTATGACTACTTTGAATTCAGATCTGTGTTGTGTAATTCCACTATATTGCTTTCCAAGATGTGTGTGTTCTTTCACTGCTGCTTTTACATACTCCAACCAAAATACCAATGTTCATTCCAGATACTTAACCTGTACTTTAATGCTAATTTTCACAATTACACACCAGTGGTACCATATTCTGCTTAAACTGCTGTTAACGGGACTTTCTAAGAGGAGACCTTGTGATCTGCTGCAACACAATTAATAATTTGCCAAAATAAAATTTCTTCTAGCAGAATTTGCAAATTCATGGAAAAGGATTATAAATAGCTGAATTTAAAAAATCGTTAGGTTTAGAAAACAACTATAAATTTAGTATTGTGTGTGGTGGTTTTTCCTACCTAATAAATCTTACACCTTTATAAATGAAATCTGGAAAATATTTGAGCAAGCAGCCTAAGCACTTACAGCAAAACACTGTCTGACTGTCATCTTCTTGTTAATGAGTTCACATAACTTAGCAGGAATGAACATCTCATGCCGAATGCAAGCACTTGGTAAAATGATGCAACAAAACTCCCTTCCTAGGCCTTGCCATAATAAGATCTGCTTAGGTATAGCTGATGGTGCCAAATTTTCTGGAGTCAAGCTTCCTTTAAGCCTAAGGGACAAATAACAGGTATTGCGTCCCTCAGCTTACTGGATCTCTCAACATTTTGTAACAGTGGTGTAAATGAGGTTAAGAGAACTAGCATGAGCATGCCATGAGATGCTAAGTGCTGGCCATTGGGTGGTGAAAAATTGCATTGACTTGTACATCACTTGTTTTGGATTTTCATCATCATCATCTCTTCCTTTCCTGTCCCATTAAACTGTCTTTATCTCAACCTATGTTTTACTTCACTTCTCTGTTCTCCTCCCCACCCCACTGGTATGGGGATAAAATCACAGTGACAGTGGGCCCAATATCTTTCATGAACTCGGTGGCAAATTGCACGGAGAATGAAGTAGCAGCGGCAGTTTAATTTCTGTACTTTGGGAGCCATCTAGTGGGAACTTTGTTTTTTCTCCTTTCGTACGTGCCATCTTTTGCGAAGACATCTTCCCTCATTTTCCCCTTCTGCAGGCAGATTATAATAGCTTTTGAGGCTTTTGAATACCCTTGGGATGTTCAAACTAGCGTGCTCCTACTGCTAGATCTTCTTTAGGTCTTGCTTAGCGTAAAACTTTGGTGCATGTGTCGGTGCTGTGCAGCTACTCCAACGCCTGCAATGGGCACTGTAGCTACCCCAGCTCTGGTGACAGGCACTGTGTGGCTGCTTAAATCCCAGTGACAGCTGCTGCAGCTGAACCCAAGAACCAAGCCATGCCAGTATCAGCCACCCCTAAACATAAAAAATGGACACAAAAATTTCGTTTTATAAAAGAGGACGAAGCAGAGTCAGCACAAGAATAGGAAGAAGAGGCAAAACCAGAGGTATTTTATCCTTAAGCGAGCTGCGATATACAAATAAGGATTTCAGCCATCATCCAGGCAAGCAACTTGTCACCTGCCTGCTGTCATGTTGAGATAATGGGGCCAGCAGCCTGGAATTAGAAGGCAGGAAAGCCAAAGTTACATATGCCTCTCAGAAGTAAGTGACTTAGGGATGTAAATTCCACATCTGAAAAGCAATTTAGGAGCTCTAGCCTCCAGTCATTCTTGGGCCTTTAGTCCAAGTAGTGAAACCTTCTCTCTAAAGTGTCTGGACTAATTTTAAAATAAGAGTCAGATTTCCATATTACTTGGAGATTTCTGATTACTTCTAGCTTCTGTGCTTCAAGATGGTTTTCTATAGAACTAGCTGGATTTTCAAAACTGATGACTGATTTTGACTGTCCAACCTTAAATACAATCAAAAAACCTAGAAACTTGACTCATAAGATATTTGATCCTCCTCCAAAAATGGGTATTTGAAAAATCTTATAGCTAGCGTGTAAATATCACTTTCTTAAATCATTATATTCTAAAAGCTCTACAACTGGCAGTGTTGGACAGTGAAATGGTTTTCATCATTAGATAATCCAGGAAATTTTAAAGAAGTATATCTGCTGGCAACTGTTTCAGGTGCCAAATTGCTCATTTTCCACTTGTCCTCGAGATTGCTAAAAAATGTAGGGTTAGGCTGACTTGAGTTTATATTTGCCTTTGAGAGGTAAGGAAAGTACAGGAAAAGCAGAAAAATAATATATTATTAAATTCTAGTCTTTGTTAAAAATTAAAGAAAACATGTACACAGTTACATCATTTGCCATTCAATATTGTTTGAGTACAGCAACATCACTTTGCCACAGATGAGTCATATGTGACCTTCAGCCATCATCAGAATAAATGGAACAAACACTTGAAATCCAGGTACAGAATGTGAGCTGCTGCAGCCCTATCAGTAAAGCAGCTTACTCTAAAGCATTGCCCATTTGGCTCTGTTTCACTGCATAGTACTCAAATAATGAGGGCTGCATTCTTTTGGTGTATTCTTTCCATTCCCACGTCCTATTTTTTTGCCTGACATTCATTCCTTGGCATACAAGGAGCATCAGCCCATTTGCCTAACATGACCAAAAATACACTGTAGGTAACTGATATTCTAGTATTCTCAGCAGAAGGCAAGAGAGGTTCATACTGAATGGCATCAGCTTCCTAAAGCTGAGACAGCAGCAGCCAACTCCTGTTAGAGTAAGGGAAACATCCCTCCATTTTTACAGTAACAAAATTGTCCAGAGCTGGCATTGGACAGTATTAGAAGTAAAATACCTTTTCCATAATTTTACACTGAAACCAGAGCCTAAAACTAAAAAAAAAAAAAATAAAAAAAATCATTAATTACACAAAAATCTTTCTTCTTGCTTTTCCCTGACAGTCCCTTTTTAACTAGTGTAATTTTTTTCCATTCATCTCTGATTTCATTCTCTGTGGGGGTTTAGGGAAATAGTATAAGTAACACTGGCTTCACAGATCATCTGCTAACCTACTTGTATTCTTAATATGTTTTCTGAATTTCTGATCCTTGTAGGTTTTTTTTCTGTGCACCACTGTTTTCCTCTATTTAGTGACCTAATTAACAACAAATTATGAAGCATAAAAAGAAACAAATGGGCAATAAGAATTGCTGATATCGATGCTAGTACTTGGTATCATTCTCTGTGCTCACATTGTCTTCTCAACAACAGCACAAAACTACAACCTGAATTATATAATTCCTGTATCATGAATTCTCACAAATGTTTGGTGCTAATTGCATTAGCTTACAAATCCCTAGGAACAACAATAGCTGCAAAAAGCTGAAAAATCTGCAGGAAAAATGGTAGGTCACTTTCTGGAGAAATGATTTTTGATATATTTATTTCTTAAAATCTAAAAGATAGTAAATAATTTTGTCTCCTTCTCTTTTGTTGACTAGCCCCAACAACACGAAGTGTGAAAAATCCAGTGGGTCTCTTCCAACCTGGTCATTCTGTGATTCTGTGATTCTGTGAAATTGATCTTCTTTTTTTTTGTTTTTGCGATGGATTTTTGATTTTGTGCAGCCTCAGTACTTTTTCAGTGTTTTCAGTGGAGTTGCAAGAAAAATGCACCAGATGGCTCTGTGGTGACATTTGTGTGGCATGGAGCGCACATCACATATTCAGAGTACATGCAACACTTCCATTCCATGCGAACACAACTGGACTATTTCTTCTAAAATTCTGGTTACATACCTTACACAGCAGGTATGAGGCTCTGGAACTTGACAGCCAGGCAAATGATGATGTAGGTGAAGGTCCATCCAGGGGATTCCCTAGAGAGAGTCAGTCAGCCCCACACATTATGACTGACTCCACTAAGAAAAAAATTCACAGATGAATCCCTTCTGAGGAGAACAGAGGACCCAATATGCCAGCTATACCTATCCCACAGGGAAGCAGCAACCTCCTTGGGGTCTGGGTTAGAGACATTACTAGGAAACTCTGGTCTCCTAGAGCCCTCTGATTACTATTCATTATTAGTTATGCATGCTTGAGGTGGTGAGATTGCAGAGTGAGGTCCAAAAGCCATCAAGAGACTTCAGGGCATTGCAGCAACTGGTTGAAGAATCAGAAGGCCACGTAGCGTTTTCCTCAATCCCATCAGTGGCAGGAAAAACACTGAAAGGAACAGGAAAACTCATGCGATTAACACATGGCTCGGAAGCTGGTGTCATCAGTGGAATTCTGGGGGTTTTGATCATAGTATAGTTAAGGTTGGAAGGGATCTTAAAGATCATCTAGTTCCAAACCCCCTACCATAGGCAGGGACATCCCACTAGATCAGGTTACCCAAGGCCCCATCCAACCTGGCCTTGAACATCTCCAGAGTGACTCTCATGGTGAATAAATTCTTCCTAATTTCTAGTCTAAATCTTCCCTTTTACAGTTTATACCTGTTCCCCTTTGTCCTATCACCACAAGCCTTTATGAATAGTCCATCCCCAGCTTTCTTGCAGCCCCTTTTAGGCACTGGAAGGTCGTTCTAAGATCTCCTCTGACCCTTCTCTTCTCCAGGCTAAACAAGTCCAACTCTCTCAGCCTGTCCTCATATGGAAGGTGCTTCAGCCCTTTGTAGCCCTCCTCTGGACTCGTTCCAACTGCTCCATATCCTTCTTATGTTGAGGATTCCAGAACTGGACACAACGCTCCAGGTGAGATCTCACAAGAGAGGAATAGAGGGGCACAATCACCTCCTTCAACCTGCTGGCCACGATTCTCTTGATGCAGCCCAGGACACAGTTGGCCTTCTGAGCTGCAAGCGCAGCCAGCTCATGTTGAGCTTCTCATTGACCAGTACCCCAAAGTCCTTCTCTGCAGGGCAGCTCTCAATCACATCATCCCCCATCCTGTACTAAAGAGGTTTACATGGCACCAGGCCTGCAGGTGACAGATTGAGTTCAACTGCCTCAAAGGAGTGAAAGGATTCCTGCTTGTGAGTTGGCTTGGCATATCGAGAGGGTTTTAACCTAGGTTTGAAGGAGGAAGAGGATAAAACTAGACTCATTCAACATGAGCCTAGGGGTATCATGCCAATGTTGGGGGCAAAATTGATAGCCCAGCTCAAGTGCACCAATGCATGCAGCATGGGCAACAAACAGGAGCAGGAATTTCTTCACAAAGAGAATGGTGAGGCACTGGCACAGGTTGCCTAGGGAAGCTGTGGATGCCCCATCCCTGGAGGTGTTCAAGGCCAGGTTGGATAGGGCCTTGGGCAGCCTGGTCTAGTGGGATGTGTCCCTGACCATGGCAGGAGGGTTGGAACTGGATGATCTTTAAAGTCCTTTCCAATTCAAACTTTCCATGATTCTATGATTCTAAGAAGAAGGCTTTTGAAGAAAGACTTTTTCTGTGCAGTGTTTTGTAACTTTCCCACAGAGAGGTCTTTTATACTTTGACTTGCAGCAACGAACAGTTGTTTAGGAAGTTCCTTTAAAGAGTTTTCTTGACTATTTCCCTGCTACTTGGGAAGAAAATTCTGTAGTTTTGCACTTGATCACACACAAAAATATGAAATAGTTCCATGATGTTTGTTGCACTCAAGTAACACAGAAAAACTGCAAGACAGCGTCATGTGGAGACACAGGCACCAACTCAGGCAAACCATGGTAACTAATCATTCTTCGAACAGGACTGCAGGCAGCTGGATCATGGAGTCTGATCTTATACCAAGGGTTGCTTAGTTTGTGACCTATATAGATCACAGGGAGGTCTGGACTATCCAATCCAATGATCTACTAGTGTGATAGTGAGGCCCTGCTCCCATATGAGATAGGCCATCCAGATCACCCTAATTCCTCCACCAGGGAACTCTGAAGTGATTCATGGAAGATTCCTCCAGTACTTGTCAAGTGCTAAATATACTCCTTGATGTTCAAGACTTGCTAATAGTATCAGGTAAGCAAAGGTAGAGCTAAAAACCTACTGATTTACTGATCATAAGAGGAAATAACTATACCCATTTCAGTATATGTTTCTCAATGAAACACTGCATAGAATGAGAACCGCAAATAAATGTAAGCCAACAAATTTTCTTCTCTCCATTTTCATTTTCTGTCAATTGAGAAATAACAGCACATGGTGCAAATGTCATGGAAGTGGAAAAGTAATGGCAAGCAAGGGCTAATAAGGGTACTTAGATAGAAATGGCAATATAAATTGCTGGATTACCCCAGACATCCATGGATTTAATAGAATTGCACTTACTGAAGACTAGGATCAGCTCTCACACTGAGCACACTTCATTTCCTGTTACTTGTAATAGGAAATAAAATTCTGCTTAGTGTTCAACAGACATAGTGTATGATGTAGCAATGAAATAAAATCATCATATTCTGTACAAATCTTTCTTCCTGGGGTAAGAATAATCCATGCTGCTCTCAGCAGAAAGTGAAAAATCCAGCAGAAAAAAATCCAATGGCAACTTCTGGCTCGGAGTCCTGATTAACAAGGAGGGAATATTCGAATGAACGCCTGCAGCATTAGGAGTGAAACCTAATAATAAAGAGGATGCAAAACCATGTGAATTCTATTCCCCATTGCAGCATATTATCACTGTGACATATGCTGTCTAAACTTCCAAGGCTTCCAACTCTTCTTAAAATGGTGAGGCAGCCACAAATCAAGGAAACTGTTGATAGATGGGGAATGCAATTGAAGCATTTCTCATGCACACATGTACAATCTCAGTCATGAGAAAAATCTGTACACTAGAAAACAAAAATCTCTCCTCACTATGAAAAGGGACAGCTCTAATGGGAGGAGAGGGAGGGAAAATGTTTTGGAAGTTTTTCAACGTTTACTCAGTGTCTGACGATAGAAAAGGAGGGGAGAAAATATGAAGGAGAAGAGGAAAAACACTTGCTTTTAGAGAAAGAAACACCTAATGGCATACTATGCTGTCAAAGCAAGATTAAGCCAACAGCTGTACAGCTGGATTAATTATGTAATCTGTAACCTGCAACTGCAGAAAATAAAGGTTTTCTTTCTAGTAGTTTTAGGGCCTCACTTGTTAGAGGCATGTGTTGATGTTGCTAATGCTCAAAAACTTATGTATATTAGCTGCAGACATATTTGTGTCAAATTCCTTATATTTCATGCTCTTTTTTCTTTGACATAAAGAAGTCACTACAAATGTAAAACAATTACAGTTGACAATATCTGATAGATAAATCGCAGCAAGTAGGTGAAGCTTCTTTTTTTCACTGCTCAAAGAATGGACCATAAAATGTGCAGCATTCTTTTAAGGATGGACTCAACTAAGACACACCAGACAGAAACAGCATGAACTAGTGAGCTGAAAATGATGCTAACTGATTTTTTCTCCCATATATGCCACCAGCTCACCATGTGGCAAAAAGTAAGATACTTCATGATATAACTACCACTATGAAGTGCTCTGAGCTGTACAGATGAGAGGCCATAGGCTGTATGTAGCATACATGAAAATATAATTTAATTTAGCAGAAAGTTAACTCCTTCTTAAGGCAGAAGTATCTGTAATATTTTTGTTTTCATTTAAATGTAAGTCTAAGTTGCCTTCATAGTAACTTGTATACATAACTTGTAAATACACAACTTGTAGAGTCTTATAAACTTATCAAACTTGTCAAATAAATGGCTGATGGACTTAAACTAGAGAAGTATGAATAACTCTTATGCACTCTATTTTATGAAAGCACATCCCTTTCTTTGTCCTGTTGCTGGCACTTTTCTGACCCTGCAATAAAACTACAGGCAAGACAAATGCCTGTCCAGCACAGCTGCCTCAATCAGCTTATCCTAGGCTCAGAAGAGTCCTATGCTGTCCATGGAGAGCACGGGGACATCAGCTGCCAGTGCAGCATGGACAGCAGGCTTTTAGCAACCTATGCTCAGGTCAGTTGGGACAGTTCATGCCCAATTGGGCAGTCAGTATTCTTTCAACTGTCAGTTAGGACAGAGAAAATGTCACCTGAAGAAAATAAGCTGATTGGTTAAAAAAGGTAATCTCTGCTCAAAACTGCTCTCTGCTCTTCTGTTAGGATTAATGCAGTACAGAAAGGCAAGAATATCAAAGTATGTACTTTAGAATTTTATTCCTTGTGAAGAAAGTTAGCATAAAAGCAACAGAGAAGATCCAGGATTTCTTAAGGGTTAACTGCATTTGGTTCTCCCTTCCACAAATCCACAGCAATGGTGCAGGCAATGAAATTAAACCAAGGTAAAATAAAGTGGGTTAAACAATGCACTACTGACTGGAGCCAGTCATACTCAGAGTATTCATTTCCAACTTCCAGCAAATTACTAAGGCATAACTGAAAGAACTGTCAGTCTGTGGTTTTTACAGAATATCATGACTGCTATTAATAGTGTACTTCAGGCAATTTAGTTGTCAGGATATGACAAGAGTATTCAGATAGTCTATAGTATCACACTTCAGAAATGCAGTACAAGATTTATCAAGATAATTGTGTTGCCTGACAATATCTGAGACACTTGTAATCTGTAGTTTATTGGATTTCTCTTATAGAATTTGACCCTGCCCACACTATCAGATATTTATGAGTGCTCTAGTTTGAGCTAAAGTAGAATCAGTTTTCTAACTTCAGCTAAGCCTCATGTGAGTAGCTTAATTTTCTGAAAGTTATTTCATAGTGTTTCTCTCTAGAAGTGAAAATATGGGGCACTGGTATGCAGAAAGGCCATTGCTTATACTTATTCCTATAGAAACCAAAGTCATCTTCAAGCTGGTGGAATGCTGAAAGTCAAAGAGGGAAAAAAGGGTTGCACCTGCAGGGAGAGATGGACAGGACAGGTGACCCCAAACTGACTAACTGAAAATTCCATCCCATATACATCATCTGTGTATAAAACTGAGGAATCACAAGGGTCAATCTCCTTCAGCAGCCAACGTCCAGTGAAGACCTTGTTTGTCTTTTTGCCCCTGACCCTGATTCATATGTTCCTGATTCCAGTTCTTGAGTCCAGCTCCCTCCTGCCACTGAATCCAGCCTGTCCCTGCTCAGCAGCATCTGTGGTGATTTTCGTATGTTTGTATCTGTTGTTGCTGTTGTTGTTGTTATTTCATTAAAGATGTTTTAGTTTCCAACCTATAAGGTTTTTTCCCTCTTATTTCCCTTTCCCCTTCCCCTGGAGATGGGAAAAAGGGAGGGAATTGGGATCACCACAACTTCTTTCATATAGCTGCCAGTTAAGATGGGCTGGGGCTAAACTGCGACAATGAGTTGGTGTACTAAGGGGTACATATTCCTTTCAAAGGAGTGATCTGATCACCTCTACTAATAGAAATACTAATATGGACAAGCTTTGAAAATTACCCTCAACTACCAGCAGTAATGATGATGGACCTCTAAAGGCATAGGGATGAGTAGCGTAAGCAGTACTGTGTGGTGCAAAGGGAAGAATTCCTCTCTCTGGTATTCAGAAAATGCCAGTCATCTGAATATCTCCCTAGAAATAAAATGTCAGCCACAAACACAGCTCATACCATGACTGTCTGCTGCAAAGCCAGACACCTCATGCATTAGGCCTGGCAGTCGGTTTTGTCAGGAAGGCAAAGAACCACAGGACCAAATATGGGAGGAAAACAGACTCTAACATTTTACTGCTGTTTTTTGAGATTCACGTTCAAATAAAGTCATCATTTACTAACCCTGGTTATATGCCATTGATAGAGCTCTCCTATAATACATTTAACACTTCATAAAATAATCTTCAAATCTGATAGCTATAAATATTGAGGTCTCCGAGTGGTGAGTTTAATTATACTTTCACCTTAATTCTGCTGGGAATTGCAGAATTATGTTCTTCTGGTTTTACAACTTTTCTCTCAACAAGGTTAAGGGCTTCTTGAAGAACAAGATAAAAACTGTCTCCCACCTCAGCAGATGACTGATGCTTCTGACCCAGTCTACAGCTCTGGAACAAGAGGAGAAAAAGTTTGCCCTTTTTCTGCCTGCACAGCAATTAGCAGAAGAGTGGTCAGTTCTCTTTCATGCACCAACACGTCACCCAGGCTAAATTGTTAAACACTATTAAATTTGTTTAGTGTTTATTAAAGCTGCAATTACATGAATATCTGAATGGCACACATCAACACCAGAAATAATACCCAGTTAAAACAGATACACCCATATTGTGCAGCATATAACACCCAGACTTTACACATGTTCTAACTCCATTAACACTGTCATCCACTCCTTTGGTTTTCAAAAGGAACATTGCAACTTGGTTTCTATTGTCCTTTTGTGTCTTGGTGAGTTCCTTGGAATTAAACAAAAGCTGAATATTGTTCCATCCTCTTTCCGTGGTACCGATAGTTCACCCTAGCACTTTCCTGTGTGGTTTCTCTGGTGCCTAATAATACCTCAGCTCAAACTGTAGACTTTCCTTGAGTAAGGGCAGCAGTTAGGTCTTTTTCTGAAACCCTTTCCCCACATCATGGAGTACCACCATGTAATTTTTATAACTGCTGCTTTTCCGCTTAACAGCTTTATCTATGGAAATTATTAGTAAGAACTAGTGAGAGCAGAAAAAGATATTTATCTTGTCCTCAGCAAACACTAGTATGCAGGAGCCACACCTGACATTTCAAGAAAAGGAAAAAGGTAGCAAACTTGGAATAATGAAAAGGGTTAAATTTGCAGTGCAAACACATTGTTTGCTATATTAGTACCAGACAGAGGATTGCGTCCTGAAATAAACTGCTAACCTGGAAGCAAGCCGGCCCCTAAAAACAACTCTGAGCACCATTCACAGATACTGAATCTAGTTAAAACACAGGAAAGCAAACTACCCCTGGGTTTCACTGAAAACGGAATGATTTCCTCTTGCATTGCCACTTAACAAGGGATGAGTCACTGGAT
This sequence comes from Clamator glandarius, assembly GCA_033459285.1. Lineage (NCBI taxonomy): Eukaryota > Metazoa > Chordata > Aves > Cuculiformes > Cuculidae > Clamator > Clamator glandarius. Next base: position 208,163 of record JAUNZM010001490.1, on the reverse strand, counting down.
GCTGTTGCACAGTTGCTCAGTTACACAGACCAGAGGTTTGGTTACTGGCAAAGGGAAAACAGCAATGGCTCCTGTTACTTGCAGATCCTCAAGGGTGAAGCAGTCACACCAGGAGAATGGACACAGAGCCCTGCTACCTCCAGTTATAGGCCATTTCAGTCTGCTCTCCTTCCCAAGAGACTTGCACCAACCAGGTTTGCCTGGAATTCAGTTCTTCCTCATGCCCAAGACAGACATGGCAGCCTTGAGCAAGTTACTGGAGTTATAACTTTACCTACATGACTCTCAACACAGGTAACACATTTCCATTTGTAGTACTGTTCTTTCAAAATAAATCATTGTACATTTCTTTACCATAAACAAACAAACAAACAAACAAACATACATCAGGGGAACTGAGTGGAATTAAAATCTATGGTAAACCTCTTTGGTGTTAAATGCGTGTATAGATCGCCAGTTCTGCTGTGTCAAGAGTGGTTTCAGTTTTTTTATGAATAAATATCCAGAGACACTCCTGAGAGAAGGTAATCTGGGTTTTTTTTCCAGTTGTAAAATGGTGCTGATGGTTCTTCTGTTCTCTATTTCTGGTTGTCCATGCAGCTTAGAAGCCATACAAATAGGACGATCTCACCACAAACTTTCTGTCAAGCAGCTCTGACCAGCCTTGTATGTCACACTAACCAGCTACTATGATTTAAGCCGGATGATCTGAGCAAGCCATCTTAGCAAACCATCTTAGCAAGCAGTGAAGCTTATCCAGTATTTATGCCATGACAGCCTATTAAGAAAATATTTCCTGTAGCCTTTTTAACTGAGATTAAAAGAAGAAGACTTCTCCTTGTCCCTGAATATGCTTTTTTCTTGAATGCTGATCCAACCCAGGAGCTGAGAAACATGAGAGAATACTGCATGTAGATAGAAGTGTATTCAGTGTGCAATTTTTGCCTCTGGTCATACCTTTCAGTTTAATTCTTCCCAGTCCAAAGTCTTTGCCAGTACACCTGACACCTAGTCACATCTGGAAACCTTTCCAGTGGTCAAGTTTTACATTATCATCTAAGCTATATTTAGTTGATACTTCAAAAGGCTGTTCAATTTGAAAAAACAAAGAAGTTCACTATAAAAAAATCTTAATTTAGGTTGCTATGCAAACAGACACTTTGCTATAAAATGCATAAAAAATTAACAGTAGAAGACCTAAATTATGATTTGCAGATATCTGAATCTGCCTATTCCTTACCTAGGCTTACATGCTGAACGTATTTCTTTCTTTTGATCCTTCCAACTCTACCTGGCGTATTGTCACACCTACTGAAAGATCTGATATATGCAATTGACAATTTTTAAAAAATACCTTTGGTATCAAGGTATAAGACTATAATTCAACACAGTGAAGAGCCAGATAATAGATTTATTTAACATTTTTCCCCAAAAACTTGAGCTACTGCCATCGCTCCAGAGTATCAGTGCAGGCTCATATAAATAAATTAATTTAAATTTCCATCTACCAAGATGTTTGTTCTGTATTGATTCATGAGGTCTGGATAATAAACACTTGCTTGTTCTTATGGAAAGTATTTTAAAATTAAGCAACTTACTAAAACCTACATTTTCACTATTCGACTCTCAAATGTCTATCAGCATTCCTAGGATTATTCAGCAAGAGAATTATTTTGCCCTATGATGTGTCTAGTCCTTGGCAATAAAAGAGAGCAGTGAGTAAAACCACAAGTCTACGAATGTTTCGTTTAGTAAGCTCACACTAATTTACAAGTTAAATTTAAAAGGGCGTAATTTTTAATTCTAGCTTTGCTAGCTCCTAAATAACAAGCTCCTTCTGCTCTTATGTGTTCAGAAACAGGAGTGACATCTAAATGTAAGTTCCAGGTGCTTGTGACCACAAGACAAGCTGTTCAGCTGCATACATATAGAACTGAGCAAAGTCACCTTTAGATAGACTTCCTCTTGTATAATGAATCGGAATCAATTTTACAATGTGTACTGTATCATTTTCTGACCTGTGTTTATTCACTCATGACAACACAAAGAGTTCAATAAGTAAGCAAGAAGTCCTCATGCCTGGCAGGCAACAAGGATTTAATGTAGAGGTGACTGACAGCAACAGGATACAAAGTGCCTTGCATCAGGCCTTTGGAAGGTAATAATGGTACAATTTCCAGCTAGACAAATACAGCCCTTTCAATGACGCTTTGTCACGCCTAATGAAATGAGTTGGTGCTGCTTGCAGGAATGCCCACTGGAACAGCAAAAGACAGGTAGAGCTGCCCAGAAGTGACTTGGTGCTCCTTCAGCTGCATTCCTGCTCTGAAACATGGGGAGATCTGGATACCAGTGCCACTGTTACAATTTCCTCAGTGAATTTCAGTGCCTTACTTTCTGTCACTGATATTTAGCTCACTGATATCAACGTAGGACCTGTCAAGTCCCGGACAGAGCCTAGCATGTTCTTCCTTCAGGGTTGGGCACTGTTGCAGTAATGTATGCTCCCTGTAGGGAAGGTTTTCGTCCTAGACCTACCTTGGCATTTAGGACAGGCCTGTGTTCTCATGCCGCTAAGTCCAGTGTCCAGTACTCTTTAAAACTCTCTGTAGAGATGCCATGAGACCTTGCCTCCAGACTCCCTGGGTCTGAAAGTCATTGCTTAAAAATGTGAATATAAAATTCCCAGGGACTGAGGTGAGAAACTTCCCTGCCTTGATCCTGAACAGTTATTTTCAATGAAAGCAGTTCCTACTGTCAAAAATCTGTAACTTGAGGTTCTGTGTTAATGGGAGTATTTTGGACACAGCAGTTGAATAAATCATGATCCTGCATCCAGTGTGTGAATGACTGACCTGGTTTGCAGCATATAGCTTAAGAAAGGCCCAAAACCTGGTTTAATGGACATATCTATCCAAAAAGCAAACCTAATTTTCAAACAAACTATACTAATACTTACCATAGAACCAAATAATTCATGATATTGCTAATGACTTGCTGGGATTTTCATGTATAGTTTAACGATGTGATTGTAGACTAGTTTAATGGAAGTTAAAAGTTATTGTCTTTGAAGGATGCTGTGATGTCTAAGGAAATCAACTAAAACAGAAGACTCAGGCAGATGAATCTCATATTTTTCAGATTATTCTTTTATATACACACAGTCATTTCTCAGTTAAGGCTTATATTATGGTAAAGATGCAACTTCTCCACTAGCAAGTCAATCAGCTTTTCTATATAAGAGTAAAATGTAGTAAATCCACACACCTAGGAGTAAACAGCATATATTATAAATAAATGTATACAAGGAGTAATATTTTGAAATAAAGGCTAAAATGTATAGGTATTATACCTTATAGTTTTTAGAAGAGAAAGCACAGTAAAAAAGATGCCCAATATTTTCAAGGCCTAGTTTAATTTCCAGCTGTCATCAAGCCCATCGCATATCTGAGAAGGAAACAGAAACAGACACTGAAAATAATTTTAAAATATTTTATTTGGTTTTGTGTGGCAGTTATGAAATATAAGATATAAACATAATAATATTTAGTTGTCTTTTGTGTAGATTTGACTTATATATAAAGATTTCAGCCTTCAGTGAATAGCTCTGCACAAAACCAGAAACTTGAGTAGCAAACCAATAAGACCGGCAAAACCAAGCGAACAGTGGGACTGGATAGTTGGCTTTGTAAAGCTGGTTAGCTAAAGATTTTTTCACTGTTTCTACTAGGGAAGAGCTCACTTGGATCTGAAAGTAGACAGACGTTCTTCCTTGTAAAATCCAGGTCACACACAAAGAAAAAAGAGAAAGCCTGATACTTCTTTCTTTCCATTTTATAGCAATTATAATCTACTTTAAAATGCACTGAAAAGCACTATGAGGCCCCACGATCCTTTGGTTCCCTCAGTTTGTTTCAGCTTTGGCCCTAGCCACTGTCCCTGCTGTGTGAAGCCTTTGAAATATCTACAGATTGGGCTGACACTGCCCTCAGCAATTCAAGGGAGGAACCAGTGGTTTGAAGGAGGAAAAAAATTCTCTGCTCACAGACAAGTTTTGACATATCCATCAGCTTTGGTCCAATCCAAAGCTACTTCAAAAGGCTTCAAAATGCAGACACAGTGGCTGGGACTGAAGTTAACTTTGGAGATTTTAAGGTACAGGACTCAACAACATTTTCCAAAATTAAATTGTAAATGGGTTATAATGTCATATAATTAAATATATACTATGACTCAGTTTATATCCATTGGCAATCTTCTCATAAAATGTGCTCTAGAAGAGGTAGACATCTAACAACCAACAATTGTTTAATTGTATTTAATTTAATAGTTTCTGTTCTATTTGTGAAACAACCTGAAAGGTTATGGAAAGAAAACTGCTTGCCTCAGGTGCTGAGTAAAGGTGACCTTCTGCCCCATTGCAGAGCTCAAGGTGAGTCACTGTTTTCTCATATTGCTACATACAGATCAATGTATTTAAAACCTACATTTAGATTTATGAATACCTCTGGCTTGTGATTATTCTTCAAGCTTTTTTCACTACCAGAATGGGCAGCTGCTTGTGACCTGCTCTGCAGGTTTTGCCTACTTTGATTGCTGTGAAGAGAAGCAGTAAGAGCTGTTCCAGATTATTTTTCTTTTAGTGAGGTAACTGAACCTGGTTGACTCTTGCAAAACATACTGAAGATCTTAAAAGTGTTTGCTCTTAAGGACAGAAGTGGTTTTCTCCCTTCTCATCAAAAAAGTCTTATGTTATAAGCATAGAGATAGTTCAGAGTGGTCTCTGTTACTATTATTCAAAACTGGAATAATTTGGTACAGAAGGGAAACAGCCAAGAGAATAGCCTTCTTTACGCAGGCATGCCGGTCATCTGGAAAGCTTGTCATATGAAAGAACTCACTCAGTTAAGTTCACATGGTATCATCTAAGGTTGCAATCCAAGACACATAATGCATTTCAAAAGAGCTGTGGGGGTATGCTCCTACAGTGCAAAAGGAAAGGTTTATTTATTTTTAACATCCTGAGAATCCTGACTGGTTATCTGTAATCAGTCTAATACTTGGCATCAACATTTGTGGTTAAATAAACTAATGCAACTATCTAATTAAATTAAGCACTGTAGAATTCCCTTCAGATAAATGAAAATTAAGCAGAATACTGTCATTTAATTTTCTCCACACAGCTACTTCCTCTGACACTGAACATTTCCACTGATACATGGTCATGATTAATGCCGTTTGGAAAATTAATAAAAACCTTAAGGCAGGAAGTAGAAGTATGTGTTTCACATAGCTGAAAATTAATTTGGGTAAGTAGAACATAATCAGCCTTACATGGCTAACTCTCCCACCAAATAAGTAAGACTGGTTCAGAGATCCTTAAAGCCTGGTTGTGAGTACATAACGTCTTCCTCTGAAAGAAAGATGTTGACTTGTGCCTTTGTGCTTTTCAGCCTTTAGGTGCACCTGTAATCTCTCTACAAGAATCCTTCCAGTACCTGAAGGGGGCATACAAGCCTTCCAGTACATGATGGGGGTGTACAAGAAAGCTGGGGAGTTGGACCTTTTACAAAGGCATGCAGTGATGGGACAGGGGGAATGGCTTTGAATTGGAGGGGGAAAGATTTAAACTAAACATTAGGAAGAAATTCTTCACGATGAGGGTAGTGAGACACTGGCACAGGTTGCCCCGGGAAGTTGTGGCTGCCCCCTCCCTGGACAGCCTGGTCTGGTGGGAGGTGTCCCTGTCCGTGCCATTTGGGTTGGAACTGGATGATCTTTAAGGTCCCTTCCAATCCAAACCATTTTACCTTTCTACATTTCTATGATTTTTCTTCTTTCTTTGAAATGGGAAACTCTTGATCCATGTTCTGCAGGAACTAAAGATACACAAAGGACTGATGAAGCCAGAGTTGCCAGGCAAGGAGGGAGTGCAGATTAGTTCTGGTTGTAGCTACTCTTCAGCGTGATCCAGCTTAAAGCCCTGTCTTACATATCTTACATATGTCTTACATATTATGGTTGGACTCGATGATCCGGTGGGTCTCTTCCAACCTGATTATTCTGTGATTATGTGATTCTACGATTCTATGATTTTAATAAAACAGTCAATACACTAACAGGCTTAGCAATTACTATACTGTACGGAGTCTGTCTGTGATAGGGTTAACCTCCACACAGCAGCTCACATAATGCTGCACTTTGCATTTGTGGATAAAACAGTGTTAGTAACACACCATTATTTTTAGTATGACTGGGAAATGCTTGCACAGCATCAAGGATTTCTCTCCAACCAAATGCCAGTAGACTAGGGGTAGGTAAAGGTTAGGAGGTCACAGGCTGGGACAGCTGACTCAAATAGACCAAAGGAGAATTTCCAGTTTATTTTCTGCCTTTGGAGTAGGAAAAAGATACAGTTAAAAAATCCTTTGTATATGTCTAAATAATGTCTTCTTGTCCAGACAATCTCTCAAAAGTTTTAAAGACTTAGGGTGAAGAGAGAGTCATGCTTTCCCACTGCTGTCTCACAGCAGAGGTATGGAGTATATCCTGCTAAAGAGAGGCATTAGTTGGCTTTCCTAATTATTTTGCTGCCTCAAAAAAGAGAATGAAGAAATTGCAATTGCCTGAATTTTTTGCGTTACATTGGTAAAAGAGGTAAGTGTGTGAAGAAAAATAAGATAAAACAAAGATGCAACTGAATTACGTCTTAAAAGGTGAAACTCAAAAAAAACTCTGAATGGTAGACATTAATCTAAATTTTTAGATGGCTTTTCAGCTGGAAACCAGGAATATCTCCTAAGTATTTCTATACTCTTTACAAAGGCAGTCATCAAACTGAGTTTAACTCTCAAGAAACTTCACATCAGAAAAAGTCTGATTTTTTTCTTTAGGTTTTTATTCACATTTAAAACACAAGGAATAGAGAAAAGGGAATATTCAATGGCTCAGACCTCCTTCAGCAACTAATGCATAATACAGTGAAAATATCAGCCACAGATGTATTTAGAGGCAAAGGAAAGACATGTCTTAAAGACTGTTCTTAATCAGAACATCACATTTTGTCATCAATTAAATCTTTAAGCAGAATGACCTTTCTGCACATGGCAATTTTTCATGCAGATATGACTAGATGCAGGCATTTGCTTATGCAGAGTAGATGTGACATTTTTCTTTTTGCACTCCTTCCCTCCTACCGAAAGAAATTTCATCTCTCAGAAACAAAGAACTTTTCTAAATTGTACCCTTTGAGTCAGAGGAGGATATGTAAGAATAATCCAAGAAGTATCACTGCTTTTTTTGAAGTCAAAACCAAAAGTATTTCCAAGTAGCACACTGCTCTTATGGGAATGAAAAGTTTAACCTAGATATAGAAACACATAAATGAAAGAGAAAAAACACTATTTGATACCGTTCTATACCAGACTTTAACTTGTTGGTAGTTATGATTGTAGCTTTAAATAAGAAAATAAGATAAGCCTGTATCCTCAGCATCCAGCATCTCAGTGTCCTTCTCCTACATCCATCTGTTTTTAAAACATGTTGCAAAGCCCCTGCACAAGAATTAAAGGGAAAAGAAATAGAAAAATAAAATAGGAAAAGGAGAGTCTTCATATCCTGCAACTTGTAAGCACTTTGACTTCTTGTTTAGTTTGCATGTCCCATGTTTTTTAAAACCTGGCTTTTGTTCCGTGTATACCAAAGAGTAAGCAGAAATACCCATCGTCCTACAGCTAATAAAAGCCAAAGTAAATTCTAATTAAGATGTTCGGATGACTCATAATATAATCCACAGTACTCCTTAATGATGGGATTAAATGTGGATAAGGTTTTCAGAGCAAGATGTATGTAGAGATTTTAGCCCTTGAGGAGGTTACCAGAGTCAAGAATGCTATATAATCAAATAGATTTGCACTCTTCACAGTCTGGTTAGAATTCTTCTCACTAACCGCTTGAGATACAATATGTTCTTTCTTATAAGCCCTTCATAACTTTTATTAGCTTTCTTAACTGTCGGGATAATGCTTCAATCCTTCTAGTTAATTACTCTTTTAAGAAAATGACCTTAGCTTTAGAGTAAAATTTCAGCTGTGTTTTGATGAAGTTCAGGGGAGAATAAAATAAAAGTGAAACAGGGAAATGGCGTAGAAGCATTAAAAAATTCTTTTTGCCTTGCATAAAATTCAGAAGGGACATGAGGGTGAGAAGCATTTTATTTGTTTTCAGGATGTTAATCAAATTCAGTTCAAATCAAAATGAAAGCATAAAATGAACTGATGAAACCAAGATTTGTTTTCATATTATAGCCATTAATTATGTATAGGAAACAAGGTTTAGCAATCACAAATTAAAAAAAGATTGGACCAGTATACTGCAATTCACAAACAGTTTAATTTAGAGTCACATTAAACAAATATCTATCTATGCTTGCAATAAAAAGTGAGAATTTGGAGTGTTCCCATTAGAACATAAAATTTTAAATGTAGTTGTTAACACAAGTATGCTTTTCACCACAATGCTAAAAAACAGAAGAAAGATGAAAAAAATAGTATTTATTTCTGTTGGTGAGAACATCATCACCTTCTTCATCTCATACTGTTTTGGAATATTATATTTGACCTTGGGGACCTATTTGGAGACACAAGACTTTCTTAAGATTTTTGGCACAAGACAAGTCAGAGCGTACCAGTAAAGAAGCATCTGAGCAAACTCAACTTAACAACACCAAAGTTAGCATGCTTTTTGAGACATGATAGTGCAATCATTAGGCAAGTCATGGGGATAGCATTTGAAGGGATTCATGATCACTGCAGCTAACAACTGTATTTGTTTCCTCTTCACAAACTTGAAACAGTCTCTAGTGGTAGCTGTAAATGGATGCTAGAATCATGAATGATGAAAACCACAAGGTGTAACATTTTCAGTTTAGCTTTCATGTTTATATTTACATTTATATAATTTATAGGAACTTGTTTAGGTCACATTAGGCTTCAGACTACTTTATAGGCTAAGGTGAACAGTTGAAAACCAGTTCTGTTCTCAGCTCCGTGTGATCCAGAGGTGTCTTTCAACTCACTATGTAGCATTGATAATCATCTGCCTGATTTACTTTGGATTGTCAGCTCCCTGAGGAAAGGACTATCTTTGATTTTTTGCATATAAACAGTTGCTAGCACAGAGCAGCATATGGGGTTATGTTATGTATTCACAAGTGCGTCTGTAACCAAAACGTAATTCAATTTCTAATGAGCCTCATGAGTTTTACAAACTTGTAAGTCCTCCTAACTTCCACTAGTTGTTGGCCATTTTGTTGATACTCTCCCAAATCATGGTCAGAAATTTTGAAGAGGCTCCCTTTCCACATTCTTCCTGAAAACATAAGCAGCATAACAACTCTTCCCTTTTCTCCAGAAATTCAAATGCTATCTGCAGCTGGATCTGAAATATCCTACACTGTCTGGATAAAAAGATAGTAAGGGAAAAGTCCAGTCTCAGGTAAATGTTGCACAATTGCAGGTAAGCATTAATGAGTATTACAGGTTTAAAAAGATGTATTTGATTGGTACTTCAGGTAAATACCATGTAGACAACAGTGAAATGTCTGGGAATTGTTTCAGCTTATAGCTGTGTTCAAGCCATCCTTGATGAAAAATGTGAACCAAATATCACACTAAATACTTTTTTTAATCAAAAGCAGAATAAAAGCTCCTAAAAACACTCGAACAGAAAGGACATCAGAAGGCCTTATACTTACTGCAGCTTTTTTTGCTGTTCATACATTACTCGATCTGCCAGTGAAACTTTAGAAGTCAGGGACCTTGTAATACACAAAGAGAGCACAGCTTGTCTGTGATCCAGTGCTCCCACACTTGCAAGGTTTAAAAAAAAACCCACTTCAAGTTGCAACAGGACAGGTATGTTTCACGAACAGTGTAAATGGCAAACCTTAAAAGATTACAGCTTTAAAAAAACTGATGAGAATTGGCATTGCTGTGAAACCATCACCGTGTTACTACTTTTTCACTTTTCCCACTGCCTCTCACACTCCATCCAGGTTTGGATGTTTAGTGTACTGAGCAGCATGCAGTGACATGGAAGAAATGGTTCAGCTACAGACACTGTGCAGAATGTGTGCTGGCAGAGGCACCATACCACAACAGAGGTTCCCACCACAACACTGAGCAGGAAGACACATCAGTGTAACAAGGTTTCTATAAATGTCAGATGGATCCTATTCCATAAACTCTCTTTTCAAACGTGAAAAAGCTGTCTCATTCTTATAAATGAAGTAAAAAGTGATAGCAGAGAAAGGCCCCTTTTCTTTAGCCACATAGTATAGTTGACTTGTACACAAGCCTTGTTGTGCCACATGCAAGTCTACTGCCAAATCTCATGACTAAAGAGTTAGGCGTCTGGAAGTTACTTAAAATCTTCTGACTAATCCTACTACTAATTGTATAGTTGTCACTACAGAACAAGTGAAACTGAGAGAACATTATAAGAAAACCTAGAACTAATTATCTGTAGTCAAAATGGAGTAGAAAAAATGCCATCCAAAACCTCAAGCAGTACTCAGTTGGTCTTGGAAGATCTTGGTACAGCGGGCTCATTGCAAGGGCACACTTAGCTCATGAAATTAAATACAACCTTAAAAGCCCAGAAGTTGACCCTGGTTTGACATTCATTAGAGAAAATTCACATACAGAGGAAAAACAAACCAGCTCAAAGAAGTTTTTCATGACTAAGCAATACTTATCCTAGTTACAAACAAGATGTGTGGCAAATGATAGTGCTTGAATATAATGTTTCCTAATCTCATAAATTCACCACAAGCATTGTTACTCACTATTATGTGGCCTGTAAGATTTTTTTGGCAACAAAAACCACAAAAAAACCCCAGAATTGTTGTTTGTCTCAGAATCATATGATATGTAGAGAACTGGTTTCTCAGAGTAACCAGTGGGATGCATTTAACTAATATTTCACCATCAGTACTTACACTTATATACATAAGCCACTTTAACTTATGTCAGTTTAGGGAACAAAAAAATGAAAACATTAGTTTTGTTCCACGTAGAATGTATAGAATGCTCAAAGAAGTACACACTTTCTTGCTCTAGTATGTATTAGAGTTGACCTCAGTCCAAGTATCCAATTCAGCATTCAGGAGAAGTAAATTAGATTTTAGAATAAATTTGTTATTTGTTCAGAAGGAATAATCCCATCATCAATGATTGAAGAACACAGAGGATAAGCTTAAAGACAGACATGTTAAAGTCATAGAAAATGACTAGTTTTCATGGAAACTGACATATTTTTCAGCAGGACTTTGGATATAAATGCAACAAAATATTAAGTATACCATGTAGTGTTCACACTACAATACTTCTCCATCTTGCTTGGAGCTGGATTTCAAACTGAGTCCTGCAAAACATCAACATCTGTTTCAATAGCCCCATTTTGAGCACTGCCATCAGCTGGATATGATCTTCTCACAAACAAACTGAAGATTATTTATACCTATATAAAAATAAAAATACAAAATACATCAAACTTGAAACATTCCTGAGAGTATTAATTGCATACCATTATATTTCTTCACCATCTAAGTTAATGTAGTAATCAAGACTCCTGCTAGGTCATTAGAAAATTGTATAGTTTAACTGATAGTTTTATCAGCTGTCTATTTGTCGGTAGCATAAGCACAGTTATGGATGGGTTCCATATAAAGCCTACAACAACACTTGCAAAAATATTATGAACAAATATGCTGTAGTGTGTAAACAGGAACAGAGAAAACAAAGCTGAAACAAAGCCAGAAGGACAAGGTAAACTATCCAAATAAAATCAATTTTCACAAAATAAATCAAAGAAAGAGAAGAGAAAGAAAAAGAAAATTATTTTGGCTAAAGTTTGCAAAATTCAAATTATGCAGTAAAAAAGGGAAATTAAATGTGGCCAAAAGAACAACTAAAAAATTATTTTTCATAAATTTCAATTAAATTTTGAAATTGTTCAGCAACAGAGCTGGTTGGTTGGTTTTTCAGATAGATTACATTTGGACAAATTCAGATAAATTAATCTGAAGAACAAAAGCAGAAATTGAGGGGTTCCTTTTGAAATTTAACAGCAGTCAGTGCTTAAGATGGCCAGAAGAAGACTGGAAGACATAGGAAAACAATACTAAGAGACTGAGCTAATGCACCTGGATGGAAGATGGAAGTCAGATGAACTCTGGTTAATCAAAATGTGTTTTAAGAAATATTTGATTTATCTTCAGGAAATTTTGATTTTTTACAGGTTCTTTTCTGAAGTGGAAGAAAGGTAACACTGGAGAAGGGAAATAACTGTTGCATGTAAGTACACAGCAAAATAACAAGATAAAACTTAAGCTTATTGAATTCAGTAAACTTGAAAGAAATAATACATTAAACAACTGCTGCAAATTTGGGTGATATTAGCAGAGCTGTACTAGGAACCCCTTTGGCCTAGAATGTTTAATATGCAAACATGATAAATAAAAAATGGGAACAATATTCTTGGAGAAATATAATTTTCTCCCTCAAAATAATGTGAAGTACTTTATACACTCACATGAGCTTTTATTTAATTTCAGCTAGATGCAGTATTCCTTTATTTCCCTATATCATTGTTAAATTCCACTGTAAGAGACACCTTGTAATAGTTTATGTAATTGGTCTATGACATTTCTTTAAAATCAGATATCTTGCAAATACTGCAAAGCAGAAATTCTGGAATGGTTCATAACATCATATTTCCCTTCCTATAATTAAATCTTATATTTCACTCATGCAGATTTATTGCTGAGCACAAAACTTCAGAAATCAAAACTTACTTCTACAGACAATGCCACCAACAGATGCCACAACTGAATGTAATTCTTCTAATGAGAAACCTAATGTACTGTATCTTTTGAGAACTCGGATAATATTCAAACTACCTCTGTTTACTGTGTAGCTGATTACATCAAGCTAAATTAAAAGACTTTTTTGGACAACAGATGGAAAAATAATTGTCAAAACCACTATGGACAAATAATTAAAAGTTGAAGAATAGTGATTAAGATGCTTATGGGGAAGATGCTACTTCTAGATGTCATGCAGAGGTTGCAAAAGGATTTTCCAATACCACAATCCAAAGAAAACAAAAAAAGAATTTCTGGAGAAAAGAACTGAGATAGTAGAAGAAAAAAGTTCAGTAAGTATCCAGTACTCTACATGAAACAGCAGTGAGCTGTTTGGGATGAAAGCTGATACCTAGGTTCGGTTGTTTTGTATGTTGATACTTCAATGTAAGACCCAACTGTATATGCTTTTAATCACTTTCTCCTCCACTTATCATGCATTTAGGGACAAAAAAATGTTTAAGACTTTTCATACCAGCTAGTCTATAATGTCTTGTAAAAGGAAACCATAAATCATTCTGCTTTAAGAAATTAAAAATAAAAAGGCATGCAAAGGCAGATGCAGAAGTAAAAAAAAAAAAAAAAAAGATTACTGGTTAGTGTGTGTGTGTATATGTAATCTAAATAAACAAATATCTAAAATACCTCTATTGTAGATAATGTCATGGCCCCATTCCAACACAGGAAAATGCTATGACACTTTTATTACACTGTGATACTCTACAAGAGTAAAGCAGATCAATTTTGTGCACATGTAAATAATCTTTTCCAAGAATTACAAATTTAGAGATGATACAGAATGTTAAAGTTCTGAAATATGCTCCTTTGGTCTGCTAAATCAAAGGAACCTCAATTCTTCTGGAAAACTTGTCTCTCAGTGCAGGCCACAGTACAGCTAGGTGGCCAGCGCATTTGGGCTTGAAGTAATCTCACCAGCTGGCTTCATTGGAATCGCTGGTGTATCAGGCTCTGAAGATGGTGAATTCCTACTAATGAGCAATTGACATGAGATAGATTCCTCTTGTCCTTTCTACAGAGAGTGAGAAAGGGTGCAAAAGAAAAACACTGCTAATGTTTTTGATACAGGCTTTAAATACAAGGTTGCATATTGGATATGCAGAATATCTACGACTTTTTCACTTATCCCAAAATTACTGTAGTACATAAAAGCACGTGAATGTATGAAGTTCTCATTCTGCAGTTTTTTTCACAGAAGCACATTCAGAGAGTCATTCTTATTTCTATAGGAAACAATCACACAAGCATGTATGTGTTCACCAAGACTGAAGATCCAAGTTCCATCAAGACTCCTTAATCCTGGCTGCCCTCTGAGCTGCAGGGCCCAAATGTAATAGCATTCTCTGCTGACTTTTAAATTCATAACTGAGGGGTCTGATGCCATACATTAGCTTGTTCACAGTCTTTTATCACCAACTTCATTGTTAGGCACAGTATACATTGATCCTTACCTAGGTAATCCTTTGGGCATTGATTACCTTCTGGAATTTTGGCATTTGTGCTTAATTTCCAAATAAGTCAGCCAGAAAAATATCAAGGAATTTCCCATATGCATTACTTAAGCCATTAAAATTTTGACTGGGTAGAACTTTTCATAGTATGCTGAATAAATTAGTAAAGAATTTAATTTCCTGCTGTGGAAGTGGGATTGATATGGTAATCTAATGTAGCATCTCCTTGTCCAATATCCATAGTTTCTTGATCACCAGTGCTTTAAATAAAACCATTCCTTAAGGCAGCTGCTTCTCAACATTTCTCAATTTTTTTTTTTTTTTTCACATTAAGACTATTCTTAGTTAGATGACACATTTTTAAAGCAATTCTATTAGTGGCAGTCTTTTTTACTGCCACTATCTTCATTCATCTCCATTATTATGCAGTTATATATCTCTAAAGCACTCAATTCCTATGCAGCTCAGGGAGCAATTCACACCATGTATCATTTCACACAGTCAGTTATGACATTGCATTTCCCAGAAGAGTAGGAAAGGGGAAAAAAATCCTGCACTGAGATTTTAACTTGCAGACCTTCCTCAATACACAACAGCAACCAGCATACATTAAAACCAGTATCTGTGAGTCAGACTTGTTTGCACAGATGGTATTCACAGATCTTTTTTTTATATAAAATAAACCAAAAAAACCAATGAAGACAGCTACAGTTGAAAATATAACAAGTGTCATACAATCTTTTAAAAAGATCCCTCATATTAAATAGACTTATAATTTTATAGTTCTTTAACTTTAAAAAAAACTCACAAAAGTTCTTAAACCTTTTTTAAAAATTTGTAGTTTTCTTTTAGAGATTACACTAAAACATTTTTTCAAGTACAGTTCTGAAAATCCTAAGCTTCCTTTTCTATTGAATCTTTAATGCTAAATACTTTCCATCATTTTATGTATAACACTATTCATTAGGAAAAATTCATATGCCATTGATAAAACTCAAAAGAGATCATTTAGACAACAGAAACTGTGGTTTTTGATTTTGTGATTTGTTTTGTATTTTCTTAAAAAAACTACTGAATATTGCAGATGGCAATTGATACATGTTATTGTTTCAGAAACTACATACTTGTATTGCTATTTCAGTTACAAACACTGTGGTGCTCACTCTCTTCCTTATAAAATCACCTGACAAATTATTGCAATGCACACTGTGAACCTCACAAATTAGTATGTAAAGCTGAAAGAGGGGAGATTTGAGTTGGATACTAGGAAGAAATATTTTTCACTCTGTGGGTGGTGAGCCCTGTATGAAAGTTTTTTATTGTGTGGGTGGTGAGCACAAGGTGTCCAGAGTCCCTGGAGGTGTTCAAGGCCAGGTTGGATGAGGCTTTAGGCAACCTGATGTAGTGGAAGGTGTTCCTGCCCCTGGCAAGAGTGTTGGAACTAGAAGATCTTTAAAGTCCCTTCCAACTCAAACCATTTCATGACTCTATGATCTATGATTCTATGATTTACTGCTCTATAAATTTACGTCTACAGAGCAATACTTAAAATCAATAAATATGACTATTTATATCTATCCTTTGAATCTTTTAGCATTTAGGAAATCTGAAATTACTCTGTTCTCTGTAAATTTATGATAATCAAGTTAACTGTATGACAAACCATAAAATCAATGAAAGCACTAAGAACAATTAAGAACTTGTATTCATAATACACATCTCAAAGAAACATGAGTGGCTAAGTATACAAAAAACATTCCTCTGCTAATTTTCAGCTTTTTCTGTTTAAAAACCCTACATACTTCTCTCTGTTTAAACAGAAGGTTATCATCATACATATATGGGTGATAATCTGTGTAAAGAAGGCAGAAAAATATGAACCATAACTATCAAATTACATTTTAATTTGATATTGGGAATGTGGCTTTAGATGTCAGTACTGTATCTTCTAATTAAGAGGAATGGTACAACTTCCCTAGTGGCAAGTAATTCTTGTCACTAAGAAACAACATTCCTTATCATCAAAGATAATAGCAATGAAACACTTGAGCATGTGCTTGTACTTCTGCAATTCTTGCAGCCCAATATGTATTTTGTATTACTTATATAAGGCAATTTCTTGGAATTTAGTATGCTCTGATTTAGGCTACAGATTACACCCTAAAGTAGAAAAACTACTGTCAAAGCCCTCAATAGTATAAATAAACACAGAAATATTAGCTGTTTTCTCAAAACAAATTTTGAACCACCTCCAAGTAAAAAAAAAAGAAAAAAATACCACCTACATATAACACCACACAGAATCACACAGAATGACCAGGTTGGAAGAGACCCACTGGATCGTTGAGTCCAACCATTCCCACCATTCCCTAAATCATGCTCCTAAGCACCTCATCTACCCTAACCTTAAACACCTCCAGGGACGGTGACTCAACCACCTCCCTTGGCAGACCGTTCCAATGCCTAACCACCCTCTCTGTGAAGAATTTCTTCCTAATCTCAAGCCTAAATCTCCCCTGGCGGAGCTTGAGGCCATTCCCTCTCGTCCTGTCCCCTGTCACTTGGGAGAAGAGGCCAGCACCCTCCTCTCCACAACCTCCCTTCAGGTAGCTGTAGAGAACAATAAGGTCTCCCCTCAGCCTCCTCTTCTCCAGGCTAAACAACCCCAGCTCTCTCAGTCACTCCTCATAAGGCCTGTTCTCCAGCCCCTTCACCAGCTTTGTTGCTCTTCTCTGGACTCGCTCCAGAGCCTCAACATCCTTCTTGTGCTGAGGGGACCAGAACTGAACACAGTACTCGAGGTGCGGTCTCACCAGTGCCAAGTACAGGGGGAGAATAACCTCCCTGGACCTGCTGGTCACGCTGTTTCTGATACAAGCCAAGATGCCATTGGCCTTTTTGGCCACCTGGGCACACTGCTGGCTCATGTTCAGTCGGTTGTCAACCAGCACCCCCAGGTCCTTCTCCTCCTGGCAGCTTTCCAGCCAGGCTTCTCCTAGTCTGTAGCTCTGCACAACTGGGGCCTAAACAAGGAAGCAGAAATGACAATGAAAGTCCAGTTTCTGTACAGAAAACAGCAATGCAGGAGAGGGTCCCATTTGTTAATCAGCTGTTCTTTTAACGATTAATATAACAAGATATATACTTAGTCTTAATGACCTTGTAATGTCACTGGGTTTATGATTAAAGTATCTTTTAATCTAAACTATTTGCTTCCTGATTTTGCAGTCCCTCCTTTGCCTGCATTTGCCAATTCTGCATGCAATAGGTATTAGTACTTCTACCAGCAAGCTAGTATGAAAACCCCATCACTGTTTTGCTTATATAGCAGCTCTTCTAAAATAGTAACCTATTGATGCCTTCAGTTTGTAGGTGTTGATATGAATACAGAATGACAACCTTTGAGATTGACCAGGTTCATGATCTGATGTTGTGATTTTAGGCAATTTATAACTAGGCAATTAATTAACTATTATTCCTGACTCTACTTTTATACCTGTTCCTTTTGTTCTTCTGTGGACAGCAAAGTTATGCTCACATGAATATATTGGACACTAATGACATTCTAAGACTATTTTGTTTGAACAGAACACATTTCTGGGGGCATGGCTGCCCTCCAGGGGGTCATTGACAGAAATCTGCCAGCTGGAACATCTCCCTCAGGAAGGCAGAACCCTGCAGGGAGCAGCTCTAGGGGATGGCCTTTGTGGGCAGCAAGCTGAGGCCACCCACGTACCTGAGCAGCAATGAGGGCCACCACTGCCTGGAGATCTGAGCACAATACAAACCCAAGAGCCAGGGAAGGGATTGTCCCCTCTACACTGCATTCATCAGACCTCATCAGAAGTATCACCATACATGTAGAGAAGACTTTAACAAACCGGGTGGAGGCTATTGGAAGCCACAAATGCAGTGGGACTGGTCCCCTTGCCTGATGAGGACAGGCTGTAGGACCAAGGCTAGTTCTGGCAGGGGAAGAGATAGCTTCAGTGGCACTAAGTGTCATCCCCAGCACCAATGGGAGGAGACGGAGGAGAAAGATGTAGCAGATCTCTTCACAGCAGTGTGTGGAGGGAGGGCAGCAGCACAAGCTAACAAACAAGAGGTTCAGGGTGGAGAGGCCTTTTTCCTAGGAGAACAGCCCGGTGGTGGGGCCAGGACTCATGGAAGTGAGGATGTCTCCTGCCTATACAGTTTCACTCCCTGACCATGTGAAGGCCAAAGCAGCCTGTTCTGACTCCCTGACTAAGCCTGATCCTGGCAGGGACTGGGACTGCAGACCTCCACTGGTCCCTGTCAGCCTGTACAAGTACATGGGTCTGTACATGCCTGCTTGGGTTGTTTTTTTTTTTTTTTTTTTAGTATCATACTCAATGCCTCTTTCTGCTCAATGCTTAATGTCTTTCCACTCATCAATTTAATCAACTTCTGCTTTGTTTATTATTTCTGGTCACAAAGAACATTGCATATTCCCTACACTTTCCCAATTACCTCTTTTTATTATTTTCCATGTATCATCACAAAGACTGAGAACATAGAATATGATGCTGCCAAAAAAGCTACCAAAGAGACCTGAATATAAAGTCAATTGCAAATATATTGTTATTCATATCTACACCACCAAGTGAATGCAAATTGAGCAACTATGAACTATCATGAAGTTGATTTTACATGAACCTATATGGATTTAACAACATGATTTCCACTCTGCTGTAAATTGTGCAAAGTCATTGGACCTTGCTAAAGTGATTTTTCTTCCATTCTGTATGGCACAGCTGATACCAAGGATATACTACAAAATAATTTTGCTAACAGCAATTTGCATAGAAATATACAAAATATTTTCCACAGAAATATGGAAATTTAAGCACACATAAATACTGAAGAAAACTAAATGATTGAGCTATATCTACATACGATAATAGTGGAAATTTCCAGGAGTATGTTGAAATGTGGATTTGGTTACGTACACCACCACACAAGCACATTTGTTAACATAATCATAGAATCATAGAATCATCAGGTTGGAAGAGAGCCACCAGATCATCGAGTCCAACCATTCCTATCAAATAGTAAACCATGCCCCTTAGCACCTCGTCCATCTCTGCCTTAAACACCTCCAGGGAAGGTGAATCAACCACCTCCCTGGGCAGCCTGTTCCAGTGCCCAATGACCCTTTCCATGAAAGATTTTTTCCTAATGTCCAGCCTAAATCTCCCCTGGTGGAGCTTGAGGCCATTCCCTCTCGTCCTGTTCCCTGTCACTTGGGAGAAGAGGCCAGCTCCCTCCTCTCTACAACCTCCTTCCAGGTAGTTGTAGAGAGCAATGAGGTCTCCCCTCAGCCTCCTCTTCTCCAGGATAAACGACCCCAGCTTTCTCAGCCGCTCCTCATAAGGCCTGTTCTCCAGCCCCTTCACCAGCTTTGTTGCTTGTTGGTCATTGCTTTGTTGCTAATCAAAACATTTTTTTGGAAAAAGAACAAGCAAATGTCTGCAGAAGTCAATGAAGACATGTTCCTGCACTGCAAACTAACACTTTTTGTTAAAAAGGAATTTAAATTAAAATGTCTGGTTTTTTAAGTTCATAAAAGCCTATGCTATGTGCTAAACTTAGCAGACCATCTGTTCAGAACCAAGGGGACAGAACAAATACCCATCCAATACATAGTGGGCTTTTGTCTTTACAATTTTTACTTTTTCTCTCCTTCATTGCTCCTTCTCAAGCAATTTCATCAAAGCAAACCACTAATTCACCTTGCTTAAGACAAAGAGGTAGGATAAGCAGATTTCATTTTAGGAGGCAGGAAGGGGAATGGAGAAATAAAAAGCTTATAGATATACTTTGGGAATAAATTACTCCCATATTTTCTTCTATGTAGATTAAAACCAAAGAGAGAAAAATTCATACACACACATTCTACGCTGAAAATCCAAATTCACTATACACCAGCCACTGTAGTTGCTAAATAGAGACAGAGTATCCAATATACCTTGCAGATCCTTAGGCATATTTTTAATATATTTAAAAATAATTTAATATTGTTTTAGATGCATATATGGAAGTCAGAATGTTTCATCAATTTTAACTTAAAAAGGTGAAAAAATCTTTAAACAAACTATTCTATCACAATTCTGGTTTAAGTCTTAGAGCACTGGAGGCAGAAATAAAAGTTTATCTCTGATGAAGGTAAACCAACAGGTCAGCAATGCATGCAGGAATAGAAGTTATATCATACCTTTCTGGCAATAAAAAAATGCAAGAATTCGTTTTTCCACAGATTGGGAAAAAAGTAAAAACTCTCATCATGTAGAATTGTTGAGCCTAGCATTTTCAGTGGTAAGTGAAAGAACTGGTTCTGAGTACTTAGACCACATTAAACCCATCTTTTGCTTGCCATAAATTCGTAACAGAATTCTTGGCCCATGTCTTAGTCCAGAAGCTGCACTACAGGACAGATATATAGAATCTGAAAACTGAACTCAATACACAGGGAACGGTCAACAGATTTATTTCTGTGATCCATTACAGCATAAGGAAAACTCACCTCTGCATAAAAGAAATTTTCCAGAGGTGAAAGATGAATGCCTGGAGGTGTGGTACCCCACCCTTCCTTCTTGTCCAAACCACACTATCTTCTGGTCCTAGTATAGATGTATTCCTATCTTCATCAGAAATAGGAATGATAATAAATAATCTGTCTGTGCATTAATATTCAAAAATGACGATTGTTTCAGTGCCCACACCACTACAGTAGCAACAAATATTGTTGCTACTGAAGGAGGTCAAGTAGGAATGACACAGAGGAAAAACCTACATGGAACAGAAATAAAATTCCCATTCAGATAGTAATCTCTCTATAGAATGATAAATAACTAATATCATTTGGATAAGACATTGTTGACATGAAAGATTGTACAAGATGATGCAAAAAATCAATACATTTATTTTGAAAGCCTGCTCCAGTAACAGCGTCTCTGTAGCAGAAGATGTATTACAGTGATTGTCATTTAAAAGCTTGATATTATATGCCCTATGTCTTGTAGCAAAATTTTATAGATACACCCACATTTAGACTCTACCAATAATCTTCTGCTGCTTGCTTTACTAAAAAAAGTCAAAAAAGTCTGGTATGATCAGACTGACAAACATCTTGTTGCAAGGCACAACGGAGTATAGACAAGAGATTTGGATATAGGCCTGAAGTACTAATCTGAAAGACACAAGTAAGGAAGAGAAGCCATGGAAAGCATGCAAGAATAAAACTGAAGCTGACTTGAATGCAATCTTCAAATATGGATTTAATAAGAAAATTATGGAATGTTAGTTAAAAATACCAGCAGATTAAACACACATAATGATTTAACAATTCAGTATGTGGCAACTGATTATTGAAACCGCATTGTACTTAATGGTACTGCAACTGAGGATGAGCAGTTTAGGATTTATTCTGATTCTATGGTCATCCGTTCACAGTTTTTCCAGTAATCACCATTTTAAATCTAGACATTAGGAGAACAGTAAATGCTACAAAACTGTTCTGTAAGCAGCCACTTAATGCTGGCAATGTACAGGCTTAGCCAGGTCTACAAACCCACTTGCCACTCTCTTTACCTGAACATGGAAACACATGAGTTTTGTCCGCAGGTATGCTTGCACAGAGTCACTTTTCAAATTCATGGTCTTGAATACCATCACTGTAAGCTTTATGGAAACTGGTAGATGAGAATCACATTAACAAAAAAACACAGAGAAATGGAAAGACCTAGGGTAAAGGGAACTGAAGATGTTAGAACCTAAGCCTTCTTACTGTGGGTATAAACTATATATTCATCCACCAGTGCTTTTTGCTGATACTGAAATTGGCAGTGTCCTGCTTAACAGTTCAGGAGCAGGAGTTCCCAAAGCCCTTCATCAGTGTCCTAGACCAGAGGCAACTCAATAAATCAGGCCAAAATATAATTGCACACATGACAGCTAGGAAATATGCAGGCCTACAGACTTACTTTTAGGCCAGAAAACTAAATTTAGACTCTGAAACCTGCCATTGATTTTTCAGTAGTATAATTTTTCTAGGAATAATGCCCTGATGTAGCTTAGTGTGAGTCAAAAAGGAAGAAGTTTAAGCATTTCTAACATTCTCTAATTCCCCTGAAGTGCTACCTTTCCCTTAGATAGGCAAAGCTCCCTTGACTGGATTCTCCAGCCCTCATCCTCAGGAGGCAGCCTGGGCCCTCGTGAACAAGGAATGGAAAAAAATGATCCTCCTTTCATTTGCAGTGATGCTGAGGGGCACTGACCAATGGCAGAGGACTGCAGACAAAATCCCTATTAACTCTAAGAGGCAGTGTTGACTCCAAGTTTCTATGCCTAGTTTCACTGCAGCTGAGATAGCTCTGTATGACTAGGAAGCAAGAGAAGCATTCTTGAAAAGCTTGTGGTCCTAAAACATCACAGACCATAGTTCAGAAGTCTCTTTATAAGTGCCTGAAAAGCAAAACTGAAAAAATAAACTGTTACTTGTTCCTCTAGTCTGTTTCAGATAACTTGGTTGCGAGCATTTGCTAAAATGTCTGCATGACTTCAGACTTTCAAGACTCATTTTGCAAACATGGCATCTAGATAGGCATATGCACATTACAAAGGGGTATGTGAGTGTACCCGTATCTGCAATGAGCTATTTACAGCATATATGTATTACATATACATGTACATGTACATGTACAACAAAAGAAAGAGAATGAACAAAACTTATCAGCCTAACCCAACCTAAATATACCAGCCTAACACAGAAATATCCAAGTATAAAGAAAGGTAAACTTGCAAGCAGCTAAAGCTATGCCTCTATTTTTAAAGGGATGTAAATAATATCATTAAGAGGCAATTAGAAAAATGGACAGGAAAGCATTAGAACCTTTTGGAATCTGAGTACTCATAAACATTTACAATTATGGCAAGTAGGAAATACTGATGGTCCATCCTATTTTTTTTTTGTTTTGATGATGCACAGATCTCTAAATATACTTAATAATTTCCCTTTTTAAAGCAGGTGAACCTTTTAGATAAAAACCTTGAGCAATTTAGTTTGAGGGAAACAAGCAACAATTATTTAAAGTATAGACTGCAAACATTTCAAACATTTGTGGCAGAAAAAGATTTTCACTGAAAACAGTCCATGCTGAAAAACGCAAGTGGATGAGGAGTAGTCATGCATGCGGGTTCAACCATGAGTCAGAAGTTTAATAAAATATTTTTTTTAGAGATTGCTGTAATACATTAAGGTATTTGACAACTATCAGTTGTGAGAAGAATAACACAAAAGATTACGTTACTCAGTAAGTCAGAACACAATTTATCAGCTAGTGGCCAAATGATTTTTCTGAACTTATGAAACAGCTGAGACAGGTTAAATGGATGATAATCTCCCTATATGCAGTCAAGTTTCTATTTCACTGAAAAAACTGAAAAACTGCTGTCATCTCTAAAGATACAGGATTCTCCCACAGCAATGATGTTTAACCTGTGGCCAAGGGACATCCTGTTGTTCTAAATCAGTGAAATGCTTATTGTATGCAACTGAGCTTCACAAACCATGTTCTATTATGCCATGCTGCTAACAGGAGTTCTATGAGAAGTCTGTGTCCTAATTATTTCCCACTACCTTTCTTACCACCTTGCACAATGCCTCAGTTTGATCTGGGTCTCTGAGGGCCTTATTTTCCAGAGAACTCTTAAACAATTCCTGGTCTCTGGGTGCAAGTAGAAATTCTGGCAGCTCTGCTTTACACCCCAAAAATATTAGATCTATCTCATGTTTTTGCCAGGACAGACTCATGATTTTCAAATAAGTGGGCTGACAGCAAGATACACGGGACTGTCTTAATGTGCACTAAGGAGATCTGCTTTCTACAGAGAGAGCCTTACTAAGCAAGGCTAGTCAGAAAAGAGTCTCTCCAATCATCAAAGAACTTTTCTTTATCTGTCATGTCAGCAGTTGCATGGGGCAGGTGCTGTAATTCCTGCAGCCTGGTGATTTCATACCCCTAAGGAGCTCAAAATTGGATTCTGTAGCACCATTTCATAACCATCTAGAAATATGAGATCTTTAGCTAAGAGGCTTGGAAATCAACAGGCTGAGCATCCTCTACCATTACACACTAAATAATTCAGAGTGCAATAGAAAAGAAGTATGTCTCACATAAATATAGCATAACAGCATAAATACATTGTTTATGATATTTAAATTCAGAAAATTATTCCTTCCATCTAAAATGCATACACAAAACACTGTAAATACAAGAATCAGCTGTTATAAAGGAGAAAAATAAAAATATAGACACTCAGATTTTTTTTCACTGTATATTAGGCCTGCTTTCATTCTTACTTCACAATGATGCAGAGAAATTTTAGACAATAACTTTATTTCAGAATCAGACCTCAGCACAGAAAACTTCAGAGCAAAGTTTTGAAGTAATTTCTCAGTACAATGGTTACTTATTATTGAGTTGCCTCAGGAGTTATGAACCTCAAATCGTAATACTTGACATTCAGGAAGAGATAAATAGCAATTTTAGACACTAGATGCACAGCTTTCTTTGAGGCTTTGTATGCACACTAATTCTGAAAAGCTGACAACAGAAAACCCTACCCTATGTTAGTCACAGGATTCCTAAAAAGAAACAAAGTGGGAGGTGTATTGGGAAAGTATGACAAAAGAGCCTGATTGTGGTGTCTCATTTGTTAGGAAAACATCTTTGCGGTAGATTTTCTTGCTAGATCCATCATAATCACAGTGGAAATTAGAGGGAAAAAAATTTCCTTGTATCACTCCAGCAAAGCCACTTGTAGCCTTTTTTTTCTGATACTTTAGTAATCACACATTCTTTGCTCTTGTAGATGCATGACCTATTATTTTCAGTTCAACAGGCAAAGATCATAATTGCATGAGGTCAATACTTTCTCTCTGAATTTATTGCTGTGTCATGTGAGGTGAATTGAAAAAAAATACGTCCTTTATGTCTCACACAGTGTGCATGAAAAGTAGGTGCTTTTGATAGGGTCTGTTACTTTATGAGTCTACATCCATAAAACAGGAACAGTATCCTGTACATGCTACAGAAATTTAGGAAAACAAATTTACTAATATTTAAGAAACAGGAATTTAGATTAAGTGCCAGAGAAAAGCCCTTGTTGAAATTAATGCTTGTCTTTGAAATAAAGCCTGCGTAGCACACAGTAAACAAGTTATGAGATTGCACATACATGAAAAATATTTTAGGCAAAATATTGAAAAAGTTCTTCAAGCTCTTCCAAACTACCTGTTCCCTCCTGAACCAGTCATGTGGATAAAACAGTATGGCTACTATGAGCTATTAATATTTCATCCTACTGAAATGATAATAAAAACAGAATACTACCTTGAAGTCAAATCTGTAAATAATTTGCAGTATACTTTCTGCTTGCGTGAACACAACTGTGATAGACATAGAAACAGGCGTAAAACCAGCACGAAGTAACAAATAAATTTAAATCCTTCTTATCCTTCTGAAGTCCTAGCTTTATATGATCCAACCAATCATAACTGGCTAACACTCACTCATAAACTATGAAAAGTAACTTTAGCCATTGCCCTTTGAGGTGATAAGAAGAAGTTAATTTGAAAGGAGGTAAGCATAGCTCTGCTAACAATTATCCTAGAATCACTTTCTTTTTCTTTTTTTTTGTCCAATGGCGTCTTTATTTTGAACTTCAATCCCTAAAATACATCACCAGTTGATGTACTATCAGACAGTAATGCACCACCACTTTCTGCCAAACCACAATGTGCTAAACATCATAATATATCAGCCCTTGAAAATATCAGACCTATAAATTTACTGCAGTTTTAAATCCAATGGCTTCATTTATTTCATATTAAAGCATCAATAAGCATGACACCCAAGTTCTTTACTTCAATGTTCTTTCTTCAAAAACATCAGAGAATTAGCTGCTAGACAGACATGAAATTTGTCAGACCTGAAACAAATATGTTGCCAGGCACATAGAAAAGAGAGTGAAAATATATTTTTCATTAAACTGTTTTAATTTTGTAACTTTCCATAAGCAGATGAAGCAGAATGAAAGGCTCATCACAAAAATCTTTATTTCTGCAAGCATTTCTGGTGAAATATTTTAGAATTATAGAAGATTCCTACCGGATCTTCTGTTTTGTGGTTATTCAGCAAATCAGATAGGAAATCCTCATGAAGACTTTCTCTCCGAATCAATGTAAATTCACGTAGGAAAACTGCTCCTTGATTTTGCTCACCGCAAACCTAGAAGGGAAACATAATATTAGGAAAAGCTCCTTTAATTCTTTCAAAGGTACAATCATAATATCCATATCATACAAGACTGGAAGATTAAAGTGTCCATTAATTGTTCTTTGCCTTCCTTTACTAAATTTATTCTAAACTGTCACCAATGCCATTAATGAAGATAAACACATGCATTTGAAGAAAGTCTAAGTTAATGAAACCTGCCATTTACATAAGATTCTGTTGTAAAATATGTTTCTGTGTTGCTACTTACAGCTATAGACTGTAAGGCAGTTAACTCTTTTGTGAACTGAATTAATAATTAGAGTATACTATTACTTTTTTGAACAGATCACATTTGTCCAGCATTTTGATTGTTCTGTCATAAAAAGTTAGAGCTTAAAACTCATGAGGGCCAGAAAAAAAAAAGTATAATAACTTTGGCTAGTAAAATTAAGTATACATGTGCATTCAACATAATTTAACCTAACTTTACATCTATTGGTTTCAAGTTTAGGAAGATATATAAGCTACTTGAGAAACAAATTATTTAATCAGTAAGTGTCTAAACAATACCTATCAAAACATCCTATGTACTATTATGGCATTTTTATAGTTTTGGAAATAAATAATGATAACAAATCCACATCACTATTCATGCTCCCACATCCTTTTCTAAATCTGGTTGTCCAAGCCAAAGAATGATAATTATTTTTTAAGGTATTAAGTAATTTTTAACTGTTGGAAATCAATGAAATATCAGGGAGGTGTGTTTACATATTAATAAAATGTGTTGCTTTTCATTGGGCTGATTATAAAGAATTCCACTACAGGTGAACAAGCCATAAAGTTTGTTAGCAACCAGAAACAGGGAGCATATTATCAAGTGTAAATCTAGTACATTTTTCAGTTTTCAGCACTTTGCAACATATTTTGAAAGTGACTCAGCTTGAGAGAATAGCGTGCTTTATCAAAATGGCTAAGTAAGAATATTTTGTACTTCACTATTCGGCACCAGAGAATATGGCTTGAGTATTAATTAGGCAAGTGTGACAACCATAATAATTGATTTATATGAGACACTGATTTTTTTTCCGAGACAGGTATGTGAGATACAGATGCATGGTAATTATGGAGTTTGGAGTTCCTGGTTATACTTTTCTGTTTCTCCATCTGAAAGACAACACACTGTGCTCAGAAACAGTACATAACGTATTTCCTCATGTATTAAAGATAAGCACATGACTTGTAAATTGCCTGTTGTTATTATTGACAAGTGCTGTATTACTGATTTTATTTTGCTAAGAATGAAGTCCATGCTCTGCTGCTTTTATTATGACTATTTCTTGTATTCATCCTACTACATAGCCAGATGCCATAGTTAGCCTGGCTTTCCTTATCCTAGCTGAGAAGTTAAAAAAAAAAAAAAAAAAAAAGGCCTGAGAGTACCATGAATATGGTATGTAGTATCCAGGGGGAGCATAAAGTATAGATTTGCCTTGCCACTCCCTGTAAGTGAGTTGATATTGCTGTTTGGGAGGAGTGGTCTATCCTGCCAGATGGGAAGTGAAATCAGAGCTCCTGCAAAGCTAGCATGGCTATAATGGAGTGATTACAAGGAGATGAGCTAATAAAATTAAACTGGGGGACGGGAATAGCTTAAAATGAAGTGGGTTATGGGAAGATATAAGAATACCTGAATCCAAACTATACACTGGTTAACATAGCAGAGTACTACTTCAGCACAGGCCTCTTGTCTCTAGTAGTAAATACAGGGCACCCAATTCTTCTGTTTGCTTTCAGTTCCTCTGCTTCAAATTTTAAGTTGGTTTGGTTTGGGGGATTTTTTTTTGTTTTGGTTGGATTTTTTTTTAAAAGAGAGAAAACACTTTTCATAAAAGGAACAGAGTTTTGCAAGTGTGGGGCTTTTAAAATTTATACTTAACTTCCTGCCCAGTGGCTAATGCTGAGAGATACACCCACTAATATTACTCTTACATTACTGAGTCATGGCAATGAAGAATCCCAAGGGTGTTAGAGGATGAAACATGCATGTGTCCAGAAAAAAAATAAACTCTGCTACTGACACTTTTTTTTAAAATAAAAATAACAGGCAAATCATTATATTACAAATAAAGCCATCCTTGAAACAGCTGATATTTCATAACAGCATTTCATCCCAGAAGAGGTAAAAAATATTAAACAAAGTTATTTCAAGAAAGAAAAACTGTAGTTTTATTTTACTTTTAATTTTACTTCTGATTTTAAGCAATTAAAGTCAGTAAATGTAATGATAAAATTATGATTAATTAGGTTTTCTTAAATCTTCATGCTTCTAATTGCTGAATTTCTACACAAACAGTGTAGAAATTATTCACCCTCCTCCTTTTCCTATTTTGCCCTAATAAAAACATACTCAGATTCTGTAAAATTTTTTCCCTGTAAGAACCTCCTGTTCTAACTGGTTTTCAAAAGTGAGACCAAACCTGCTTAAGCACACTGTTATCTTCCTAAGATAGCAATAATTAAAGCAAAGACTTCATAAAGAATCCATTTGCAATACCAATAATCTCAATCAAGTATGGCTAACGTTTAAAACATTACTATTTACCATATTAATGCTTTTGCTGATGATAATTACATTGGAGGGAAATAGATAGCAGGGACACTATTCAGGAAGAACAGCCCAAGAGAGTAAAAAAAAAAAGACATTGGGAAACCGAAGACGAAGGAAGATGAGAAATAAAAAAACAAGAAAAGCAGTAATCAAAGCATGAATACTTTTTTCCCCCCAGCAAATCTGAATGATAAAGTTTTGAAAAAAATATATAATTGAAAAGCATGTAGTCATCTAAAAAAATTTATTTGCCCCTTGATTACAGTGTACACTTTTTCAGCAGCAGTTGCTTCTCCTAGTTTCACTGTACTTCATAGATCTTCTGGTGAAACATATTCCTAGTAGAGTATGGTCATCCTTTCTGAGAAAGCTGGAACCAATCCATTTAAGATGAGTGGCAGTAAATTAGAGTAACATCCAGAAAGACTGTTTTCCAATTTTCAAGTTTCCTTAAAGAGTTGGCTACATATATAATGCTATTTCATTCTCTCAGAAAACAATTATCATTGTAACATGGCCACCACATCTCTCATCTCTGTTCCTTCAGTCAAGTTTAGTGAACAGTCTCTAAAGAAAGGCAACTCAGCTCTTCATACAGAGTGAGCAAACAATACAAAGAACGAGTGGCCTGGCAGAAATCTGACCCTTAGCAGCAGCAATAACCCTCCACAATACACAGTTTTTCAAGAGCATGGAAACGGCACTGGAATGGACATTTCACTGATGTCCACACTAAGATCAGCAGCATAGCACCAAAGTTTCTCAGCATGAGGAACATATACGGGTATTCAGATACTCAACTGACATTGTAAAGGAGATTTTTATGAAGTTCAGCCACGACAAAAATCCAGCAAATGTCCAAGCAATAACATTTTCCTTGGTTTGGTTTGGTTTAGTTCAGCTCCTATCACTCTAAGAGCAGAGTTGTGCCATTACATCCAGTGGTGTGGTCAGAAATCTTTGAGGAATCAGGCAGAAAAATACGGAATTAGAAAATAAGAGACCTAATTGAAATCAATGGAGTAAAAGTTTTCTGGCACCTGAGTACTGTCTCACTGTGGAAGAAACTTCATTAATTATGCTGTTTCCAGCAATAAAATACTAATAATTATTCATTGGCAAAGAATAATATTAAGACTTTGCTGAATTCAAGAGGTCCAAAAATACTGATAAAGGCCATGAATCTGATGCAGATAACCATGGTACCTTTGGTGGCACCTTTCTCAGCACAGAGGATGATGGATTGCAAAGTGTCTCACTCACAAAGCAAGAATAACAAATGTGCCCTCAAATATTTATAACTATTTCCACAAACCCTAGGTGGAGTTTCAAGGTGATAGTTTCTCCACTGAAGCTCTTCTTATTTTGGATATTCAAAGCTCAAAACACTAACATCAGAATCTGAGGAAAAAAAAATCTGCAGTGGTTTATTAAAAATTCTGTTCTGACAAAACTATTTTAAAAAATCAGGTTCCTTAAGCTTACTGGTTTGGTTTTTTTTTTTGAGAGTTCTTGACTTTCTTGACAATGATAATGATTACTTTTTCTTACCAGCAGTATTTTTAGGCATTAGACAGAAACAAATTGGAACATGAGGCAAATGGTAGAAATTGAGGTGTTAAATACCTGAAAGGTACAATGACGCTTACAGTGAGGGATGTGGATTGCAGGCTTTTAATAAGGCAAGTCATTGAGCAACACACTTTTATTTGTTTAAGCTTCTCTAACAATAATATTTCATCTTATTGACTGCAAAAAAAAAATCTTCCAAATATAACACTGCAACACTTTTATATGCATGAAAAGATGTTTATTTCATGTCTCAGCTGTACAATATATAATCACGTAAGAAGGAAAAGCATCCTAGAAGACTCACAGGTCTTTCTAAGCAGCTGGTAGCTGCCAAATGAACTTGATTAGAAACACTGGTGCCTCAAGCAAATGTTGAGCAAAATCTCATAGGGACTCCTGAAATAAGATAATTACCATCATCACCATCAGCCTTCCATGGTTTTCTGCTGCAGTTTTGATCCAAATTTTCTATATCTTAATCTCAAAAATGGAATTAGGACAGGTAGAGAGGCATACAAGACCAATACAGAAACTTAGAAGCAATTATAGTCTGGCTACAAACCTGAATTCTGAAAGCTGTTTATCTTTACCAATGTTCATGTAAGAACTGAAAACACACAGAAATTTTACAGCTTGATTCTGCCACTGTTAATCATTCTGAACAATTTTAATTCCTTCATAAGAAGCCAGGAAGTTATGCACAATTTAGAATCTATTCTGTGTGTTTCCTTCTAGGAATTTCTTTGTTAAGAGCACACTACAATTTTCAGAGTAACACATGCAAAAGGAGATACTGCTCTATTTAATTAAGGACATGACTCTCCAAGTGCTATGTTTCTGTACTACACATTTAATACAATGATCCTTCAGAAATGCTGAGCATTTTCTAAACAGATTTTCAAGGTCCACGTAGGGAAATATGCATGTCCAGATAATCAGAGAGGCTGTATCAATGCATTTGTAATAGGGTTGATAATTTGAATTCTTTATGGCCAGGAAGTCAGCTCTTCTTCTAAATGGAAGACTAGAAGAATCTATGTCTAGTGTGGACTGAGAGACATGGTAGGCTCCAAAACAACAACAAAAACATTATTTTTAAGCAGAAGTAGAAATATCTCCAGCTTTTACTTTTTTGTTCTCTTTTACCACTGCATTCTCATAAATTGAACTAGGGCTATGAAGATGACTGTTCCTCCCATGAAAACTCCCTTTCCTTCTATAAAATTTAATTATGTTTTGATTTGATCCAAATTAATGGTTGTCTTGGTAAAATAACAATTAATAACAAAAAAAACTCTGTCTTTTCCTTTCATATTTGTGAGGTCAGACAAGCTTGATTGTTTCATTTCTAGGCCACCATAAAAAATGAAAGGAAACAATGGACTATTGTAATAAATCTGCCTTAGATGACAAGGTTAAGTTCCTAGTGACCCCATAGCCTAATGACACATGTGCATATGTGGGTAAATAGCTTTCACATGAGCATTACTGGCAAGCTGGACAGTGACCTACAGAAAATGATAACTTCAGTTAGAAGGCAGGAGAAAACTCAAGTAATTGCGCATGACTGATGCAGTCACTGCAAGTAGAAAGCGTACAAGAAAGCAGTTGGGTATTTGGGATGTTCTCTGTGTTTTTCTTTCATCTTCAATATTTTACCACATCTGGAAGAAGTTCGGCATCTCTGCTGAAGGTAGAAGAGGTTGTACCAGGTCAAAGCTAACTGTTTTCACCAGAATTTCTTCCTGTCTTTCCTGTCATTCTATTTTGAAGGGGAGCTGTCTTTGTTCATGCAGAATTTTTTTTTTGAAGGTAACTGTTAAGGGTTATATTCTAGCTTTCCAATACATGGATAGTTAGCTCCTATTTCCTGCCTTACAACTCTGACATTTTACGGCTCTTATTCTCAATTTGTTAACTTTCTTTCAAATGGAAGAAACAGTTGTCTAAATTTACAAGTTAAACCAATCCTGGGCTAGTATTTTTCACTACTGCAATATGTTCTTCTGGCATCTCAACAGCATTACATGTCCTTGGAAGGATAAGTTATGTGACAGAAACAAATAAACAAATCCTTATCCCTCTGGAAAACATTTCTTTCCTGAGACCTGACTAAAAAAATGTTGCTTTCTGATTCCAGTCTTTCTGAATACTGATGATATTGTTGTTTCTGAATTAACAGCCTGTCTCTTAGGAAACTAGCTACTGTTTGTAGAGGATTTGTAGCTTCAGAGTTTTGTAAGGGAGAAGGAGGTTCTTATTTGGCTTCATTCAAGGTACTCACAAAGTGCCTCAAAATACAAACCCAAATAGCACTTTGTTTCCCAGGGGAATGTTTTATTCAATGGTGAGATGTTCCCACCAGAAATCTTTTTCTTGTCTTGAAATATATTTAATCTTTTTTTCTTTCCTCCCTGCCTTTCCACAGAGACTGAATTCACGATTATCTTAACGGTAATGCCCTGCCTTCTTTTAAAGCTCTGTGAAGGAAATATGGCTTTGTGCTAATTATTTTCAATTCTTAAACTGCCACAATAGAAGAGTCTGGTTAATGTAGTCATTGAAGGAATTATTTAAGCTCCATTTCAGTATCTCATTAAAAATGAACAAAAGAAACAAAAAGTGATTTGCACTCAAGAATTGCTGCATGAAGTGTCCCTCAAACAAAACCACCAGCTACTAACATCTTGGACAGACCTAGGCAATGATGCGGATAAATCTGTAAAGCATGCACATGCCTACACTTGACCCTTAATGTACCAACAAGGGAAAAAGCCAATATAGCCCCATTAAATGGAGAGCCATAAATGCAGAATGCACAAACCCACATAATTCTCCCACTGACAATCAACATTAGCCAAAAACAAAGCAGGAGGGAGGAAAGAAAGAACAAGATGAAAAGGGGGTAAAAAATAAAAGGTAAAATCACATAGAAGCAAACAAATTAGAGTTTACAATTCCTTTTAAATCCTCCTGCTTAGAACTCTTCTAGCTGTAGTTAACAAAAAATGCACATATGTTAGAAAGCTTTATGAATAAAAGCTGGGACTATATTTTAGAACATTATCTAATTTCTCGTTTATTAGATGCACCAGAGATATTCAGAGGAGTATGACTCATGCTCCTCAAGCAACTTCTTTTTTTAAAAAAACAAAAAACCTACTGCAGACACAAAAAATGCTATATGACACAAAACTACAGGAAATCAATACATACAGTCTGGAGAATTCATCTTCTATCACTGTTTTACTGCCTCACTTGGTTGAACATCAACAGAGAAGGAACAGTTCACTGTCATTTTTCATAAGCTTAATCAGTTTTAAAATGGCCTGAATCAGCGTGTGCCATGTGAGAAAGAGGACAAATAAACAGCTTCAGAAATCATTGTGCAGTCTTCAGTATGTTCATTAAACAATGTACATTGTTGCTGACCTAGAATATCCTCCAAAAGTCCAGAATAGGTAACAAACTAAGACAATAGTGCATGAACAAACAATCACATAGCATAAGCAAGATCGGTAATTTCCAAATGCTGTCTAATCAAAAATACTTGTCTTCAGATTATTGTTAGCATGAAAGAAAGAAGAAAACAAGACTTACCATTGCTTTGCAGCATATATCCTAATTAGCTGTACTTGGATTATCATGATTTATTGCACTTGGTATTTTTGTGGGTGAGCAAAAATGGGACTAATACAATTTCTCTGCTAATCAAATCCTAACAGTATCTGCGGCAAGCTAGACACTTCAAATAACCAGGCTAGATACTAAAAAGTAGTAGCAATACTATATTTATGATCTGCAATTAAATCCATTGGATTTCTACAATATTTACTTTTAGAATAAAGTATCACAAATTCTGTTCATCCAGGTGAGTATGATTTTGTCTAGGTATCTAAACTACCATGTCCATCAATACAATGATATACATTGTTTGTGTTTTGTTATCAGATTCCTAAGCTTTTGTTACAGCTTGCAAAATGCTGAAAGAGAAGCTAGGATTTTCTCATGCTTCTGAAATATTAAGACATCCAATAAGAAAAACATAAAAATTAATAGCTCCGTGGCATAATATTCCATGTAAATCTTTCCACTGTGCTTGTACTTGTATTACAAATCTCGATTCATAAATTCTGGGGAATCCTTTTCTTCACATTGGTTTTATGTCCTGTATTTTAGTTTAAAAATAGATTTGATGAGATTTGCAATGACTTCTGCCAATGGTAAGACTGTTTTTAATAACTTCAGAGTCCTGTTTCATTCTGAACAGTATGTGGATATAGGATTTTTTTTCCCCTTGGGGGGAAAAAAATAGAAGCTTTGTCTTTATAGGGTTGGAGGTTTCTTTTTTTTATCTCTCCATATTTAGTATACCAAACCTCTGTCACATGTGTTATCAATGAAGTCAGTTGGGTCAGACTCTTGCAATCAGAATTTCTAACTTCTTTGAGATCTTTATGCTTTAAATAGGGAGCTGATTGGTTTCTGGAGATAATGATAGCAGGGCTGAGTATTTGAAACTAGCAAGTAACAGACCAGATATCCATCTGGAATAAATTAGCACAACTTAATTTAAACTACTGATTTATACCAGCTGAAGAATTATACCTGCTTTAAGAAATACTTTTTTTTTAATTTGCAGCAGGACTTTCTAATTATTTGTTCATATTTCCATACATCTTTCTGGCTGTAATGTTTAGCAACATACCATATGTCTAATTAACTTTTCAGAATATTTGAGACCCTGTTGTCTGAGTGTGGTGCAGAGTGATACAGCAGATGCCCAGTGCTACAAGCTGGCATACCCAAGCAAAGAACATCTTCTCCATACCCTTGACAGATCATGGAAAATCCCATTCCTCTCCTTAGCACAACAACCAAGTTCACCTCCACAACCCATATTACCAGGTGTTCCCTATCTGTGCAAAGAGTGTACCCCTTACACACTGTGTTGTGTTCCTACAATCAGTAATCAGAAGATTTCCTAGAACATGAGTCATATTCATTTTGTGAAAGAGTTATTTGAAGCTTGTTTTGTGTTTGATACACCTTGTAGTCTCATCACAGCACTTCCAGAGTTTCGTAGCATTGACAGTCAAAGGCCATATCCATTATCTCGCTATACAGTTTCAGACAGGCAATTCATGCATTAAGGCATCAATGCATTCTGCGTTACCCATAAATAACTTCTGGATGAAGGAAAATACATCTTTTAGAAGAGGTACCCAGTCTCAAAATGCATCATATCACTTGATGATTAAGAAGCATGAAATAATATCCTGTACTAGCGATTGTAAAACATACAATATTGTACAATGTATAATAGAGACTGTCATTACACCTAATTCCCTCCTAAGAGGCTTTTCAGTGCAGAGGCAGACAGAGCAGAGAAGCAAACAGCCTTTCAATAAGCTCCCAAATGCCTGTCATGAGCCTATTCTGAGGGCCTGCTTGGCTTCAGTGATCTTGATATTGACTGTTTCCCAGGCTGAAGCTATTGGCATTCATTTAGAATCTGTGTAACACAGGAAATATTGTCCCGTCTGTTCAGGACTTGATTTGTATCCCAGAGTGAAATGCCTTGATCTGAGGTTCTAAAAGATAATTTTTACTTCCAACTCTTTTCTGATCATAACCCAGAGCAAAAGGCAGCACTCCCTGCAGAGATTAACTCTAAAAAAAACCCAAAAGGTACATAGGAGTTTCCAGATAAAAAGCCCACTACTCATGAAAAATCTAGACAGAAAGACTCTTCCAGCTGATGTCAACCTCTTGACAGCTTTCACTAGCAATGCTTAGTGGTGCACTTTTTAGACAAAATATCTTAATATGTTAATTCTGCATTTTTTACTAGTTTGAGGGTATGTCCCGCTAGTACACAATTAGCTAGGCATCCTGTCAAACTTAGTATCACAATTTATCAATACCACAGGTCTATTCACACAGAATTTAGCCTACAGAAGAGAAGACTTCGCAGAGACCTTATAGCATCTAGTACGTAAAGGGGGCCTACAGGAAAAATGGGGAGGGGCTTTTTATCAGGAAGTGCAGTGATAGGACATGGTTTTAAGCTGAAAGAGGGGAGATTTGGATTAGGTATTAGAAAGACTTTTTTTACTGTGAGGGTGGTGAGACACTGGCACATGTTGCCCAGAGAAGTCATGGAGGTGTTCTAGGCCAGGTTAGGTGAGGCTTTGAGCAACCTGATGTAGCGCAAGGTGTCCTTGCAAGGATGTTGGAAGGAGATGACCTTTAAGTTCCCTTCCAACCCAAACCATTCTATGATTCTATGATCCTATGAATTCAGATGTCACTGTCCAAGCCAAGATGTCACTTCAAGCCACCCAGAAACTGTACAGATGAAACAGGGTGATGTTGTAGTCACAATCACAAAAGATGGCGGAGCTGTAAAATTTATTAGCGAAGGATGAACTAAACACAGTAGGATTGAAATTGTAACAGATTATAACAGAACCAGACACGTAAATTAATATGAATAGTATATAGGGTTAACACAGTGAATGTTAACATACCAGTTAATGGTATGTTAATATGTCAGTTAGAGTTCAGGGAAGAAGAAAATCAGAAATATCTATTTATTCCATTTGAAAAAAGGCAGATTACGCTCCATCTGCTCACTTCTGCTCACTGTGTGTGTATTTTTGATGGAAGTCACTAATTTCTAAAGGTGGGTATGTGTCACAGGACCAGATAAATACCAGTTTCATTCTGCGTCAGTGCTAGCATGCTTGAAAATAAGTTTTGATATCTGATATTTGTGCTGCAATACATTCTATAGAATTTACTGTGTACTTCCTAAATTACAACTTGTTATTTCAATTTCATCTATTGATTGGACCATCTTTAACAAAGAAATGAGGTACTTCCTGAAATAACCATAACCGTACTTCCTCCATAACCATCTGGCACATCAATAAGAAATTCTGACTCTCAAGTAGATAACTTTCTGGGTTTTAATCTGTAGGTTTTACAGTTTTATTAGCAAACATACAGAAAAATAAACTAGACTGACTTTATTCGGAAATAATTTTTATATAGAATACCTTTATTTAAGAATGCAATGAAGTAATGTATTCAATACCTTCATCATGAAGGTCTGGAACACTTGATTAATAAGCAGAACTAGATAAAGCCATGAAGATAAGTGCTCTTGGATTTTCAGATTTTAATTTTAAACTGGAAGAACGTCACCTATGAACAGGCAGAGTACATTATTTTCTGTATTTGTTTATTCACATTTAGCTGCAGACCTCCTGAAGACAGCTATCAAAGAACTTAAATGTTGCAGATGTATATCAACATTCAGCGGCAACTTTTATTAGAATCCTTAGCACCAAAAACAGTAAACAAAATGTCACATTGCCTCCTGTTCAGAAGCCCAAATCCAGGCCAGATTCTCTCTCTCAAATCTACAACACAGTGCATCTAGTCACAGTATATTCAAAGAAAGGTTGGAAAAAAAAATGAGGTGCTGTTTCAACAGATATGAAACAGCCATTATCATAAAAACAATAAAAATGTCTTTCAATGTCATATGCTTTACACCACTGGACTTAATCATGCCAAGCCATCATGATCCAGGAAGATACTGTCAAGCTACGGTTTTCAAGAAACAATGTAAAAATTTATATTGGCTAACATTCAGTAAGATTATGTAAAACTAACTTTGACAGGCTGAAATATAATTTATCACCTGCCTTGATACTTTAGTAGCAAAGCAAACCCTCTGAATGGAATTGACTTTCTCTACACAGACCGAAATTCTTCTCATATCTCAAGAATGGAAACAGGACTGTGTTTTCTACCTCCAACAAAACAACTGTTTACACACTTCTCGTAGTCTCCAAGTCCAGGGAGAAAACTATTACGGGCATTTTACAGCCCACATCTGCATCAACAGAAAACTGAAATGCTTTCCAAAGAAGCTGAGGACTATCTCCTGTAGTGATTTGAATCACAGATACATCTTGATGAAGAACTTTAAATTCCATGTTAATAATTCCTGGGATAAAGAAGTTTTGTACTATTACACTTGGACTCCAGGAAAAGGCAGCCTACATTATGAATGGCAATGAATAATGTTGCAAGAGCTAGTATACTCCAAATCATAGAGCAGCAAATGGAGACACTACATATAACAGATGCCAAAGAGCTATCACTACTTCCTCTATCATCCATCTCCTTGGCACTCTAGTAACACACAGCAGCCAGGAAAGCAGGAAAAATGAACTCTTACACAATGGTAAGAATGATGGATGGGAACACATAGATAAGAAATTCCCAGAAGGAGCTGAGAAGCTCACTCTTCTCCTGGTCTCAGAATCCAGAACTCTTGAAACACATCAGAAGTCAGAAAATGCAATAAATTCAAATGAAGTTACTCCAAGTAGTTAAGAAATGAGCAGTACAGTTCTACACAAAGATTAAGTTTTCAAACACAAAGATTAAGAGAATCTATGTACTCAGAAAAAAACCCCACTATGTACTTTATGAAATAAGTCCTGCATACTGAAAGAATAAGGAAAAAGAGGGACAGGAGGGTGATAAGAGGAATTACAAGGTACCAGCACAAAATACCCCCCAGTACTATGCCTGTAACTCTTTTTATTTAACAAACTAAGAAAATCAGCTATGATCACCTTCAAAAGAGTTCTCTTCTGAGTTGACACACAGTTGCATATGATGCTGTCAAAGTTCAAAGCAATCCCACAGACCATTTTCTGAAAGGCTATTGAGGATCTCCGTTACTTACACTTTCACGTCTTCTACCAACCAAAAAATGGGTTCCTTTGAGCACTGACTTGATCTTTGGGTAGAAGCAGCCAGGTCTGGTAAATAGGGTGGGTGACAAAGCACAGCGATGTTGTTATTAGATAAAAAATGCTTCAAAGCATTGTGAACCAACATTGTAGGTTGGTGCACACTGACTATTTCCAACCTAGGTCAAGAAAGCATCCATATTTGAATACACATCTGCTTGTACAGGGTGAGGCGATCAAGCTGAGCTTTCTCTCGCTGTGACAGGTTACAACATGTTTTGTAACCATCTTTCACTCTTGATTCCCAAGCAACAGAGTTAGTGTCATTTTCTTGTATCAGACCTAATAAATGTAGTAGTATTAGAGAATATTGTTACAGACAATAGGTTTGGAAAAAAACAATACACCATGCAGCACACTGAATTAAACATAATTATATTACAGTGACATAAAATTAATAACAGGTAGTGTTAATGAAACATACTGATTCACTTTTTTGATGATATAGGAAAAAGAAGGTCCTTTAAAAGGTTAATACAACACAATGTTTGTCCCATTTGGCCTGAATGCTATGCACAACATTATTTGCTTAAAAATTTATCTCGCTGTGCTTGATGCTGATTGAAATCTTCTTGATTTTTCACATGTTTATGGATGCTTCCTTGTTAGTAAACTTAAAAGAAATAAAACCATCTGCCATGAGGTACACGGAGCTGCTTCCCACCCAAACTGGTGCTAAGCTAAAAATATCTTTAATTAATATTCTGCACAAATGCTTATCATAAAATCTGTAGATTCAGCATAGAGTAGGGAGAGAACTTACAAGAGGGCACCTACTAATTTCAAAATTGCTCCGCGTTTTTACTCACCTGCTCATTTAATAGAAGAACCATTTCCATATCCTTAATGAAACCCAGAGTAAAACTTAATTTATATGAAAGTTACTGTCTGGCTCAAAAAGTCAATAAAAATTTCACTTTTACATTGCCCGTTGAAATGCAGTTGACTGGTAGTTGTAAAAATTGAGCAAATACCCAAAACATATTGGCTAAAATAAATTCCACCAATTGTACTTACAGCCTCACAGTCCTGTTTATTCTAACTTTACTAGCCTTCTTAGTGGTGCTTTATTGTTATTTAAAGTTAATTAAGGAAAGTCTTTATATAAACTACCAGTGGCCATATATAAGCCTTTGCTTTCTTCTGCCAAATAAATTCAACTTAGTTCTAACAATCTTTTCACAACCTTTGACAAGCTCTAAATATAGATCAGTTAAACCCTGAATTCAGTCTTGTTCCTCAATACCTCATAAATCAGTAAATCTGAAAAGAGACAAACCCACTAAGCGTATACATCCGTGTTGACCTGGGGAACAACTGAAAACTGGATGATAATCTGTGATCTATTTATGGATTATCTGCAAACTGACAGCTAAACAGATGTAATTGATCATTTACTGCACAAAAGTTGCTCATATTAAGTTAAGCAGCTTGTGTAAAATGAAGCAATTGCCTCACTGCAATTGCTAAAAAACAGTGCTACTGATCATAAAAATTGCCTTTGTATTTGGTTCACTGGTGAGTAAAATGAAGGCTAAGTGGCACTAGAGATAGAGC
Organism: Clamator glandarius; assembly: GCA_033459285.1. NCBI lineage: Eukaryota > Metazoa > Chordata > Aves > Cuculiformes > Cuculidae > Clamator > Clamator glandarius. Next base: position 166,890 of record JAUNZM010001490.1, on the reverse strand, counting down.
AGTACTTCATCAAAGACTCCGTTTGTTCAGATACTTCTCTGAATCAGAGATGAAAGAGGTATTTGAGTGAGTATAGCCATATTAGACCTCATTATTTTGCATTTTTAACTAATATAAAATAAAGCCACCTTTACTCTTGTAAGTAGAATTGAAAATCAGAAGGAGTCTGAGTTTTACACTGAAACTTCACTGATACAAGACAAAGTAGAAGAGTGGTCATGGTAAGGCATTTAAGGCTGTCTATTCAGTAAGTCAACACATCTGCCTAAATAGGAAGTCCAGACATGATATGGAAATTAATGTCATCTAGATATCAATTGCCCTTTTCTCTTTTATTTTTACGTTTATTACTCTCCATTACACACATTATGCATTGGGATCTTTCTTACATTTCAAAGTTGTCATACTTCGTTCAATAAAATGCATAATCTCTTGACATTTGCTTCTGTCTCATTTGTGTGTATGCTACATTAAAGAAACTAATTTCATTCTAGTAGGAAATAAAAAATTGAAAAAAAACCTTTTTGTCTTAACACCTGAAGTTTCACAATCCTGTATTAGTTATCAGTTATTCTGAAAGAGCTTCTCTATATGAGTACTGGTAGCAAAAAAAAAACAAAACCAAAACCAACTAACCAACCAAAACCCACCCCAAATAAAGAAATGGAAACTAGAAATCAACCTGTAAAAAAACAGAGGGTGTTTAAAATGTCAGTGATGGGAATAAATGGTCCTGGAAACTCATCCTAGTTCTGTTTTCATATGTAGGATTATTGATTCACACAGCAGAAAAATTTTGTTTATTTTTCAACACCTCTTCTGGTCCAATCCCTTCTCCTGGCAGATGTACCTTAGCATCCAAGACACCTTAATTTTAGGGAAAAAAGGGAAACCTTGACATTGCCTTTGTTCAGACATACATTTTTCTTTTTCAGGTATATGTAATTATCCTGCCTGCCTAACAACTCTTCTTTAGCCTTCACTCTAGGTAGTGTGTAGATGCTGAATAATTTTAGGAGATCCATTGTCAGGTTAAAAACTATTTTGCCATGGAGAAATTCTTTGCTTCTATATTAAAAGGTCACTACATCAATCTAGCTGTGATTGTGGATAAATGCCACTGAGATGTGGTTTGACTTTGCAACAGGTTTTGTCTCACTATATTGAATACTGATTTATTTGCAAGGAATCAACAAGTAGTTTTTGCTGGTCTGACATCCAGCAGCAAACCATTGTTTAGCTACTTTTTGTTTGATCAGTCATTTGATTTCAAATCATAAAGTAAAATCACATTCTAACTGAGGGCAGCCTGGCAGATCACATCATAGGAGCACATCTCAAATCAACAAGACAGACAGAGGAAGCTTTTGCTCACCACAGAACACATCACTCCTTTTGAGAGCTAAAATATATAAGACACGGGTGATAGGAAACAGAAATGTGCAGTCATCTTTTAATAAGAACCAGAAGGATGTCATGCAAGAAGAATGGGAATTCATCTAGAGTACTTTCCCTCAAGCATTCAGCATGAACAGGGTTATCTTTTTTAGGTAATAAATTAACCTACAAGCATGGAAGGAAAAAGAAACCAAAACCAAAACAAAAGTAAAAACCCAAACAAACAAACAAAAAAGCACTGTTGCCAAAAGGACAACATAATTCCAAAATAGCAAGATGCTTGTTATAATCCATCTTCTTCTCCCTGAATGTCTGCCACAGGGATCTCAAACACTAAGTCTCCAAGGAGGAAGAGACGCCAACTGTGCTCCTCTTGTGCAGCCCTCAGCTGATAATTCATGAAGTGTCAGCGAAAGGCTGCCTGTTCACTGCGAACCTTCGGCTGTCTCGCTGCAGCAGTGGGTGGTGCCTTGTGGGATGATGTAACCCAAAGTGGCCATCAGCAGTAGGTCACAGTTCATCTGCTTTCACTAAGGAATTGCAGCTGTGCGATCTACAGCCTTTACCAGGGAGATTTGCCACATGCATGGAACTAACATGTAACTGTTACTTTTGTCTTCCCAAAAGAAGATAGAGGAAAGGAGGACATTGCAGTGAACCACAATGGGTCACTGGTATGGCTGACACCCAACTTTAAGAGACAAGGACCATTAAACAAAGCAATCTCAAAGTATTAAGATATGCAGGTGAAAATTTAAGCAATAGAAGGACTAAAACTAGGAAAATATTTTAAAATCCTCTACAAAATCCCCATCCTCCAGGTACCAATTCATTTTCTGAGTGATGATAAGAACAGATTACACTGTGAAATCAAGCATAAAGTCTGCAAAAGGGGGCTACGTTGTCCTTCAGAAAGACTAGCAATTCAGAAAAACAAGATATCACAAATAAGTGGAAAAGATGCTGGAAAAAATGTTGGGAAATTGCTGGCTAGCTCCCTCATTTAATAGCAAAGGTATTACATTTTTTCATTTCAACATGTGCCTTTTGTCTCATTCTCCTGAGGGACATTCCAGTGAAGATCAAACCAAGGACGTTTTCAAGAATGAAAATAAAGTAAGGAAAAGTCAATTACATTTGAAAGGAAAATATAAACTCATGCTTTCTTCCACCCAAAGCCTAATCACTCCTTTTCATTCCTTTCTCCTGCTGAATTTAACTGTGCTTTATATACACCTTTATATCCCCATTCTGAAGGTTAACAGACTGATGACTCTTTATGAAATGCAATCACCTATGCCCCTTGTTTCTCTGGTTCTCTTCAATGCAGATTCTTATCTTCTAATGTTCTTGTTTCATTTCAGTTCATCTAGAAATAAGAAGGCAAGGCATTCTAAAAGCCAAGCCTGCTAAAAACCTTGAAAAATTTGTCAAGTAGGACTTTTCCCTCTTCTTCTATGGTGTAACAAAGTCTCAGTTTTAAACTTCAGCATGCAGCGAAGTTTCCTTATTAGATGCAAAACTCACTTTTCTTTCAATAGTTATCTGCTAAAAGTTGATCATGTCTGATATTCTTCCAAAATGAACTCATTAAAAAATGACAGCAGACAAGAAATACAAAAGAATTAATTTGAAGACAGGAGAAAGCTACCCAGAAAATGAGATTTCAGAAACCTGCACCACATAACAGGAGGGTAGCAAGGGATATAGAACTAGAGCTATTAGCTCAGCTGTAAGAACGTGATTCAAGTTTGCCCTATAGATATAAATGTGGTTTAGTCTAATATCAGGGACGTGCATGTTTGTGCACCTACTGACCATAAGTCATGAATTCCCTGCATGAACCAGGAACTTCCCAGACAACCTCCTGTATAGGTGAGAAAATGGACTGATTTGACATAGCAAGCTGACTACAACAAAGGAATCACAGAATCACAGAATAACCAGGTTGGAAGAGACCCACCGGATTGTCGAGTCCAACCATTCCCACCAATCCCTAAGTACCTCATCCACCCTCACCTTAAACACCTCCAGGGAAGGCGAGTCAAGCACCTTCCTGGGCAGACTGTTCCAATGCCTAACCACCCTTTCTGTGAAGAATTTTTTCCTTATCTCAAGCCTAAATCTCCCCTGGCGGAACTTGAGGCCATTCCCTCTCGTCCTGTCCCCTGTCACTTGGGAGAAGAGGTCAGCACCCTCCTCTCCACAACCTCCCTTCAGGTAGTTGTAGAGTAGAGAGCAATAAGGTCTCCTCTCAGCCTCCTCTTCTCCAGGCTAAACAACCCCAGCTCTCTCAGTCGCTTCTCATAAGATTTGTTCTCCAGCCCCTTCACCAGCTTCGTTGCTCTTCTCTGGACTCGCTCCAGAGCCTCAACATCCTTCTTGTGGTGAGGGGACCAGAACTGAACACAGTACTCGAGGTGCGGTCTCACCAGTGCCGAGTACAGAGGGAGAAGAACCTCCCTGGACCTGCTGGTCACACCATTTCTGATACAAGCCAAGATGCCGTTGGCCTTCTTGGCCACCTGGGCACACTGCTGGCTCATGTTCAGTCGCTGTCAACCAACACCCCCAGGTCCTTCTCCTCCAGGCAGCTTTCCAGCCAGGCTTCTCCTAGTCTGTAGCTCTGCTTAGGGTTGTTGTGCCCCAAGTGCAGGACTCGGCATTTGGCCTTGTTAAACCTCATGCCATTGGTCTCAGCCCAGCAGTCCAGCCTGTTCAGGTCCCTTTGCAGAGCCTCCCTACCCTCCAGCAGATCCACACTTCCACCCAGCTCAGTGTCATCTGCAAACTTGCTAAGGGAGCACTCGATGCCTTCATCCAGGTCGTTGATAAAGACATTAAACAGGACTGGACCCAGGACTGAGCCCTGGGGAACCCCACTTGTCACTGGCCTCCAGCTGGATTTAACTCCATTTACCACCACCCTCTGGGCCCAGTCATCCAACCAGTTTTCCACCCAGAAGAGTGTGTGCCTGTCCAGGCCAGAGGCTGACAGTTTCCGAAGCAGAATGCTGTGAGAAACTGTGTCACAGGCTTTACTGAAGTCCAGGAAGATCACATCCACACCTTTTCCCTCATCCAGCAGCTGAGTCACTTTGTCACAGAAGGCGATCAGGTTAGTTTGGCAAGACCTGCTTTTTGTCAACCCGTGTTGACTGGGCCTGATCACCTGGTTCTCTTGCATGTGCTTCATGATAGCACTCAAGATCACCTGTTCCATGACTTTCTCTGGCACTGAGGTCAGACTGACAGGAGATTCACTGAAACTGTGGCCATCATCAAAACAAAGTATCTGACTGCTTGGTTCAGGAGTGCTTCAGGTGGGAATTTTGGACTGTCCTGAAGATGCCATCAGTTTGAATTTTTCTATACAGTGATTAATATCCTACCCTTCCTTACAAATGCTCTGTGGGAGATTCCTCTGCAAAACTATAAAAAGTACAAAAATACAACAGTTACAAGTAGTCAGTATAAAAACTTCCTGCAGATGCAGACATGGCCACATACAATAGTCCTCTGTACATGACTAATATGGATAGGACGTATTATGATTGCAATCCAAGCCAATCAATAATCATAGAAACACAACATCATAGAATAGCTTGGGTTGGAAGGAACCTTAAAGATCATCTAGTTCCAACCCCCTTGCCATGGGCAGGGACATATCCCACTAGATCAGGCTGCCCAAGGCCCCGTCCAATGTGACCTTGAACACCTCCAGGGATGGGGCAGCAACAACTTCCCTGGGCAACCTGTGCCAGTGCCTCACCACTCTCATTGTGAATAAATTAATTCTTATGTCTAGTCTAAATCTGCCCGTCTCCAATTTATAGCCATTCCCCCTAGTCCTATCACTACATTCCTTTATAAAAAGTCCCTTCTCAGCTTTCTCGTAGCCCCTTCAGGTACTGGAAGGTTGCTATAAGATATCCTTGGAGCCTCCTCTTCTCCAGACTGAACAAGCCCAACTCTCTCAGCCTGTCCTTATATGGGAAGTGCTCCAGCCCTCTGATCATCTTTGTAGACCTCCTCTGGACACGTTCCAACAGCTCCATATCCTTCTTATGCTGAGGATTCCAGAACTGGGCACAGTACTCCAGGTGAGGTCTCACAAGAGAGGAACAGTAGAGTACCAGAATCACCTCCCTCGACCTGCTGGCCACACTTCTTTTGACGCAGCCTAGGATACAGTTGGCCTTCTGGGCTGTGAGCGCACATTGATAGCTCATGTCAAGCTTCTCATCGACCAGTACCCCAAAGTTCTTCTCCACAGGGCAGCTCTCAATCACATCATAGAATCATCAGGTTGGAAGAGACCCACCGGATCATCGAGTCCAACCATTCCCACCACTCTCTAAACCATGCCTCTCAGTACTTCATCCACCTGTACCTTAAACACCTCCAGGGAAGGTGACTCAACCACCTCCCTGGGCAGATCGTTCCACTGCCCAATGACCCTTTCAGTGAAGAATTTTTTCCTTATGTCAAGCCTGAACCTCCCCTGGTAGAGCTTGAGGCCATTCCCTCTTGTCCTGTCCCCTGTCACTTGGGAGAAGAGGCCAGCTCCCTCCTCTCCACAACCTCCCTTCAGATATCATCCCCCATCATGTACGGAAAATGGGGATTGCCCCAACCCAGGTGGAGGACCTTGCACTTGGCCTTGTTGAACCTCAGGAGGTTGTCATAGGCCCACTTCTCCAGCCCATCCAGGTCTTTCTGGATGACTTCCCCTCCTTCCACTGTGGCAACTATACTATTCAGCTTGATGTCATCTGCAAACTTGCTGAGGGTGCAATCTTGCTGTCTATATAATTGATGAAGTTATTAAACAGCACTGGTCCCAGTACAGCCCCTGATGGACAGCACTTGTCACAGATCTCCATCTGGATTTTGAGCCATTGACCACTACTCTCTGAATACAACCAACCAACCAGTTTCTTATGCACTGTAACATCCACCCACCAAATCTATACCTCTCCAATTTAAAGAGAAGGATGTTGTGAGGTACCATGCCAAAGGCTTTACAGAAGTCTAAATAGATCACATCCGCTGGTTTATCCGCTGTGGTTACCCCATCATGGAAAATGACTAAGTTGGTCATACAGGATTTGCCCCTTGTGAAGCCATGCTGGCTGCCATTAATCACCTCCATGTCCTCTAGCATAGCTTCTAGGAGGATCTGTTTCATGATCTTCCCAGGCACAGAGGTGAGGATGACAGGTCGGTAGTTCCCAAGGTCGTCTTTTCTACCCTTTTTAAAACTGGGCACAATGTTACCCTTCTTCCAGTCACCAGGGACTTCTGATTGCCATGACTTTTCAAATATCATGGAGAGTGGCTTGGTGACCACATTGGCCAATTCCCTCAGGACCCTGGGATACATCTCATCAGAGACCATACATGTATACATGTTCAGGTTCCTCAGGTGGTCACAAACCAAATCCTCCTCTATTGAGGGAGGCGGTTTACCCCTCTGATCAGCCTCTTGCTTTCCCATGACCCAGAAGAGGTGAGGAGAGCGGTAATCAGTGAAAACTGAGGCAAGGAAGTTGTTAAGTACCTCAGCCTTCTCCTCGTCTGTTGATATGAGGTTGCCACTCCCAGCCATTAGTGGGGGTACATTTCTCTTTAGCCTTCCTCTTTTGATTGACGTACCTGTAGAAGCCCTTCTTGTTAGTCTTTGCTTCCCTTGCCAAGTTCAGCTCCAGCTGTGCCTTGGCCTTCCTGACTTCATCCTTACACAACCGGGCAGCATCCCGATACATGTCCCAGGTTCCCTATCACTGCTGGAGTGCTTTTATGTTTCATGGAAAGCATCCTTAAATATTTGCCAGCTCTGTTCTGCTCCCTTGTTCCCGAGGACCATGTCCCAAGTGGTCCTACCAAGTAATTCCTTGAAGAGCTGGAAGTCTGCTTTCCTGAAATTTAGGGTCCTGACTACACTCCTCACTCATCCCATATCCCTCAGGACCTTCAACTCCACCAATGTGTGATCAGTGCCTCCAATCCTAATCTCACTGATAAGCTCTCTTGTATTAGTGAACATTAGGTCCAGTAATGCATCCCCTCAGGGGAGGATCTCTATTAGCTGGGCTAAGAAATTATCTTCAATGCACTGTAGGAGTCTCCTGGATTGCCTATGGCGTGCTGTGCTACTTTTCCAGCATATGTTGAGGTAGTTGAAGTCCCCAAGAAGGATGACAGCTTGCAGGCATGAAGCCTCTTGTAGCTGGAGGAAGAAGGCTTCATCAGTTGGCTCTCCTTGATCAGGTGGCCTGTAGTATACATTAACCACAAGGTTCCAGTTGGTTCCTCTTTCTTTTATTCTGACCTACAAGCTTTCAACCTGTTCATAGCTACTTTTCAATGACAGCTCTTCACATTCTATCCCTTTCCTGAGACAGAGGGCAATGCCTCCACCCCTCCTTCCCAGTCTGTCCCTTCTTAACAGCCTGTAACCACTCGTAGCCACATTCCAGTCATGGGATTTGTCGCTCCAAGTTTCCATGATGCCAACTAGATCACAGCTTTTTAGTAGCACAGTAGCTTCCAGCTCCTCCTGCTTGTTACCCAAGCTTCATGCATTTCTATAGAGGCACTTCAGCTGCGCTGCTGGTTGCATCACCTTCCTAGTGGACCCTTTATTACCTATAAGGTGTTTTGGAGAACTTTCCTCCCTGGCACCTGCTACCTCAGGAGCCTCCAACTCATCTCCACAGGACTTTAGTCACATCCCCAGCATGCCCCTGGACAGCAGATGGAGGGCCCATACTAGCACCCCATCCCTCCAATCATTGTGTGTCCTCCCCCAGCTTGTCATAGGCTAGTCTTATATTATCCCCCTCCCCATTCACGTCTAGTTTAAAGCCCTGTCTATGAGAACTGCAAGCTCCTGGGCAAAGTCTCTCCCCCCTCTAGGTAGCTCCTATCTGATACTTGTAGTCCTGGTGCTGTGTAGGCCATCCCATTGTTGAAAAACCCAAAGCAGTTGCGCTGACAACAGCCATGTATTAACAGTCCAGTCCCACCTGAGCCTTACAGTGTCACCACCTGTAACTGGAAGGAGGGAAGGTAAAAAAGCCACTTGGGCCCCAGATTCCCTCACTAGGTGTCCTAAGGCCATAAAATATCTTTTAATCTCCCTTGGGCTTCATACTGCGGCTTCATCCCTAAGCTTTCAACCTATTTATGGCTATTCTTCAGGGACGCTCTCTGATTAGAGGGCTTTTTCTGGTGGATGCCTCTGTTCATGTTTCAGACAGCTGATGTGGTTCCACCAATCTGTCTCTTGCTCAGACACAACCTAGTCTATCTACTTACTCTCCCAGTTCTGCCATCAGGCTGAGGAGATAATCCACCTGTTCACACCTTACACAACTGTTGTCCCTGCTGCCCTCTGTTTCTAGTGCGAGCTGGTGGCACTCCATGCAGCCAGAGACCTGGATGGCTGCATGTTTTCATAGGAGCTCAGTCTGGGCTAACATGTTCCTTCTGGCAGATGCAGAGGAGGCAGCCTCCCACCAAATGGACACCATAGCTGGGCTCCCTCTTGCCAACTGAACTTACCTCTTGATCTTGGAGAGAGGCGGCACCCTGCCTGCTCACCCTGCCTCACAAACTGCCTTGCTATGCCTTTCTGATGCGCCATGCCACTGTTTGCCCACTCCTGTTCACCATTTTCCAATCACTCATGCTCCTCTCGCTTTGCTTGCTTTGCAGAGCACAAGTTCTTGTGTCCAACATAGGCATTTGTGCTACCAAAAGCCCTGCATGTTTCTCATTGCTTTAGAAGCATTGAACAGGGCTCCAGAAACAGCACGTTTCCTCCTGGCTGCTTCCTGCCAATAATCTGAAGTCTGCCAAAGTAGCTCGAACCTCTCCCCTCTCCACACCCAATCCCTAGGTCACTAACCTTCCCAGCACTGACAACAAGACTGAAAAAGAATGACAAAATTTAAACCATCTTTCCATACACAGGGAATGGCCAGCCAGGGAATTGATCTGTCACAAAAATTAGCCCTTCTGAGATGGTCATTATTTTTATAAACCTTCAGTTTATGGGACATATCAAGATTTTACACTGTGGAATGAGGAAAAAAAGCCAACAAAAAATCTCAAATAGATTATTCAACTTGCCCTCAATTCCACTACTGCTTTCTCCCCCCACACCCACACACATTTTATATCTTTATTACATCAGAGAATGCTGTCTCAATGATGTAGTACATATAGTACAGTACATCTGGTGGCTTAGGTAATAAATCACAGGACTATTTTTCTAAGCCCTTAAATAAAATTGTTCTATCATCTGTATCTTCCTACTAACAAAGCCATCAGGCCAAATGGCTTGCTTGACTTTGCAAGCTTCCCCACTAGCTCACCAGGCCTGGCACAAAAGTTTCATAGTTGTGCCATATGCTTGAGAGCATTAACAATGAGTCCCTGGTTACACAATGAAATTTCATTTTGTGCATAAGTCTCCACTCCCCACATTCTACAAAGATGACAGACAGGTTAGGAGACTAGCCCTGCCCCCTTGTCTGGCAACAGAGGTATTAGCAAACAATAAAAACCAACCTTCTTTTTTCAAGTTCCCAACATCTTTTCAAAATACAGCTATAACAAATTCTAAAGCACTAAGTACCTTTAGCCTCAGGTTGCCTGTTGCTACCCAACTCCTCCCATACCCAAGCCCAGCTTGTGAATTACAAGGGTAACACCCACTTATGTACATTTAACTACATAGTTATTGAAATTGTGTAAAGAATAAAATTTATATAGACCCCATTTGTCTAAAGGTTAGAGCATTTGTTGGTATTTCAGGCCATTTTTACCAGTGGCATGTTAAAACAATTTCTTTAAGATTTAAATTTACTCAAACCTTCATTCTGTTTTTGTGGTTCTTTTGTCAGATCCGCATGTTATTTGGTTGCTTAAAATCATATATATACTGCAGGACATCTGAGGGAAATGCTGAGCAACAACTTCAGCTGAGCCCAAGCAACATCAGCTGACAGCTGTGTAACCAGGACATCTGCCACGAGCTATATGGATGTGCTTATACTCTAGCGCACCTTCAGATTATCCCATATAGAAGGTAATGACCCAGATTTTACAGGAAATTCAGCAGTCACAGTAGCATTTCAAAGAAGCTGCACTCCATATTGTCCAGTTCCTGTTCCCACAAATAAACAGCAAATTCAATAAATATTGAAGAAGCCCCAAACCTTGTGATTCATGCACATAGCTAGTTCCATTATGTATCAAAATCACAGAAACACTAGACAGATGGAATCAACAAACTACGAAATATTATATTTATTTGTTAAACTGTTATCAAAATCACAATTCTTCACTTCCTACAGTTATACATATCATTTAGAGCCATCTCTGCCTTTTTCTTGTAATTCCCACAAGGATGGGCAGGGAGACCAAAACATCCTGAAGGAAGGAAAAAAATCATTGTAACAGGGTTTTGTTTGTTTACTAGTTGAAACAACGATAGTCCCCCAGCAGGAACAAAGGACAGACCTGAGCTCACCAAGAGGACACAATGAGGAAGGAGATAAGATAAAGAGCATCAGAGGATTCTAAAGACAAAAAGGAACTCTGATGTACATTCCAGAGTGGGTAAGAAGATACAACAATGAGTTCTACCTATGTTTAACCAATTCCTGCCAGAATATGTAACCAGTGTTTCTCAGAATCTATATGAATATGTATGTTTAACCAGTATAAAAGTCCTGTAACCAGCCTCAATGGAGACACACATTAGGTCACAGAATCACAGAATCACCAGGTTGGAAAAGACTTCTTGGATCACTGAGTCCAACCATTCCCATCTGCCACTGAACCATGTCCCCTGAGCACCTCATCTATCCGTCTTTTTAAACACAGAGATCACTCAATCACCTCCCTGGGCAGCTTGTTCCAGTGCCCAATGACCCTTTCTGTGAAAGGTATCCCTGTCTGTCCAGCAACATATTATTTATTAAAGCAATACTTGCTTAATAATCAAATTGGCATTGATTACTGAGTTTGACTTGTTTCACAGTATCAATCCACTCAAATGTCATGAGTTAAGGCTGAGAATCTTTAGTACACTGAAATCAAACCAGGAATTAAATACAGTGCAAAAACCCCATTCTTTATGTTTAAAACTTACATTCACAATGAATGAGAGTGATAAAACATTACTCAGGCAAAACACCTTATTCAAATGCTACTTAACGCCAAGCAGAAAAAGAAATTTTACTTTCACAGCAAACTTTCTTCATACACTCCTCAGACTTAAGGTTCCTTTAAAGTATGGTAGTACTTTCCTCACTATCTTAGGCCAATATGCAAGCCTTTCTGCTCAAGCCTTAGTTGTTTAATATGCTGTAAACAATCATATAGGAAACTTAGAGTTGTATAGCAAACCAAAAAGCTATGGTGGTCAATATGAGGTGGTCAGAGCCTTGCTACCCTGACTAGACACCCACAAGTCTATAGGGCCAAATGGGATTCACCCAAGGGTATTGAAGGAGCTGGCGGGTGTGCTGGCCAAACCCCCTTCCATCGTCTTCCAACAGTCCTGGAAGACTGGGGAAGTTCCACTGGACTAGAGGCTGGCTGATGTGATGCCCATCTACAAGAAGAGGCGCAGGGAGGATCCAGGGAACTACAGGCCTGTCAGTCTGACCTCAGTGACAGGGAAAGTCAGGGAACAGGTGATCTTGAGTGCTACCATGAAGCACATGCAAGAGAACCAGGTGATCAGGCCCAGTCAACACGGGTTGACAAAAAGCAGGTCTTGCCAAACTAACCTGATCGCCTTCTGTGACAAAGTGACTCAGCTGCTGGATGAGGGAAAAGCTGTGGATGTGGTCTTCTTGGACTTCAATAAAGCCTTTGACACAGTTTCTCACAGCATTCTGCTTCGGAAACTGTCAGCCTCTGGCCTGGACAGGCGCACACTCTCCTGGGTGAAAAACTGGTTGGATGGCCGGGCCCAGAGGGTGGTGGTAAATGGAGTTAAATCCAGCTGGAGGCCAGTGACAAGTGGGGTTCCCCAGGGCTCAGTCCTGGGTACAGTCCTGTTTAATGTTTTTATCAACGACCTTGATGAAGGCATCGAGTGCTCCCTTAGCGAGTTTGCAGATGACACTGAGCTGGGTGGAAGTGTGGATCTGCTGGAGGGTCGGGAGGCTCTGCAAAGGGATCTGAACAGGCTGGATTGCTGGGCTGAGACCAATGGCATGAGGTTTAACAAGGCCAAATGCCGAGTCCTGCACGTGGGGCACAACAACCCTAAGCAGAGCTACAGACTAGGAGAAGCCTGGCTGGAAAGCTGCCTGGAGGAGAAGGACCTGGGGGTGCTGGTTGACAGCGACTGAACATGAGCCAGTAGAGTGCCCAGGTGGCCAAGAAGGCCAATGGCATCTTGGCTTGTATCAGAAACGGTGTGACCAGCAGGTCCAGGGAGGTTCTTCTCCCTCTGTACTCGGCACTGGTGAGACCGCACCTCGAGTACTGTGTTCAGTTCTGGTCCCCTCACCACAAGAAGGATGTTGAGGCTCTGGAGCGAGTCCAGAGAAGAGCAACAAAGCTGGTGAAGGGGCTGGAGAACAGGCCTTAGGAGGAGTTAAAACAAGGTAGGTTAATCCTAGACAAGTCTCCTTGGAAAGATATTAGCAAACAAGACTGTTTATTGCTAAAATATTCTTAAAAAAAAATAGAAATATATTTAACACTGTGTCCTAGATTTCCAATGCATGTCTCCAAAGACAATGTTTTAATCATTTTGTTTTGTCTTTGTTCTCCTTAATAGCAGCTGCTAGCTGGTCTGATAACCCCTCGTGCTCTTTCATTTCAGCTTCAATAAGAACAGCAGACAGCAGTATTGTAACACCAACAGAAAGCTCCAGGATTTTCCATGTTTATGAGATTTCTCAAATTACCAAAAAAAAAAAAAAGAGGTAAAAAAAAAAACACGTAAAAATAAATTAGAGCGGTTTATATAATCAACTTACTTGTTTTTTCGGTTTTGATACTGTAACCTATATCCCTGAATTAGAATCATTATGGCAGTTTGACCTCACAAATATTGCTATTTGCTACTTACCACTTATACATCTTTGCAAAATTATGAGAAGTAGCCTAGGAAAGCACACATACTTTGATGGAGGAGTGGTCACTACAGCTTGGAGTCATCTGCAAAGCTAACAAATTTACCTTCAGTCCCCTCCTCCTGATAACTAAGAGAGATGAAAACAGAAAAGGTCCCAGGACCAGCCCTGCCGAATGCGCCTTTGTTACTTGCCTCCAGATGGAGTACAGCCCTCTCAACATGAGCATCCAAACGACACTTTACTCATGTACCTATGTAAACTTTATTGTCCTAAAATTATTACAAAAATATTGTGCTAATCAATGTCCAAAGGTTTGATAGAGACAAAGTAAATAATATCCAGTGCTTTCATATTACTACTGCTATTTAATTGTTTCTACATTAGTCCTGTTCTTTCTCAGTTTTATGCAAGAAATAGATTATTTTAATTTCCTTTATTGAAGGAAAAGGACAGCTTCAATCATCTCAGACAATACCTTCTCTGCACAGCACTTTCTAGAATAAAAATTATTTCCATTTATGAACTGTTAAAGTTATATATATGCCTTAAATACCTTTAGGTATGTAGGCATAGGCCAACATAAAAGCTTTACAGTCATCTCATGCAGCTAAATTAATTAGCCATATGTAAAATGAAAACTATTTTCCAAAACAAGTTAACAAGTAAATTTTAAAAAGCTGCTGATCTTGTGTGGCATTTAAGCCCTGCACTTGAAATTCTAATAAACAACAAGAAATAGTTATTTACCTCAACTTCTTGTTTTGCTTTCTATGTGCACAAAATATAATACTTCAACAGGTATTATTATAATACTCAAATTTTTCATGAAACTGGAGAAACTTTGTATATACTTATGGCAGAGAGAAAAATTAATTTAGGCTTCATGACAGCTTAATCCTTGGCATTTGCTCTTAAACACCCAGCAACACAAGGTTCAATTAGTATTAGATGCTGGAATGTTTTTTTTTGTACTGGACCACATCTGTTTGCCATGAAATAGGTTGAATCCAACAAGCTGTTTTACATAAGCATACATGACAATCTCATATAGGCATAATTCATCTTTCCATGAACTCTTACTGATTATATGCTTAAACAACAAAAAAAGTTATTTGAAAAATACTTTGGTATCAGTAAATATGAGAAAAAATCATGTTGAGCTAATTCTATATAGGTATTATAATTGTATAGCATCTTTGTGGTTTGATGCCAAGAGACTGCCTGAAGGAGATAGTTGGACACTTTCCAGGACTTCAAAACACAGCCAAGTAAACCTAAGTAAATATTTCATCACCTTGGCATCAGTTTAAAATACCAGTGAAACAATACAAAAAATATATCAGAAAAGGATTCATAAATAACAAAAACTCCAGCTGGAATTTAAAAAAAAAACAAACAAACAAAGAAAGTTCTAATGTCTTTAAACAGAGTGAAATCTGTTCAATAGTTTCCAACAATTTAAAATTCAGTTTTTGTCAACTATTACATATCTTCCCTTTTACTGAATAACTGAAACTTGAAAAAATAATCAATTAAAGAAAACTCTTCACAATGTCACTGACTCAACAATATAGATTTATTTTAAAGCTTAAAAAGGGTCTTTTCTATTTTAAACCAAGTAAAGCCATCTTGTCTTTTTTTTAAGGAATGATCAATTTATTCAATAGTCACTCTTTTCAATCTTCTTCTTTAAAAAATAATCCACATTAACACCATATCAATCGTCCTGGAGCACTCAAAAAACTGTTTGAAATTGTGTGTCATTTTTACCAGGAGTGCCTGGTAAAAATTGAGTAATGAAATTTCCCTCTGGTTAGGGATGTATAAATATTTTGCTTATCTCAAACTTTTTTTTTGCAATTTACTGTTTATGTGCAGATAATCTTTAGTGTTCTTGAACCATTATGTAGTGTATATTTTTTTTGTGTAAACTTGCCATAATTTTCATGACACTTTTGTTTCTCCTCTGACTGACTTATGTTCTATAGGAATGACAGAATGCTGCATATTACAGGGAACAAACTCAAGCAACACAGAATACAGTATTATTAGCTAAATTAGCCTGAATATTAAACTCATTGAAGATTAAATTTTTCCTTGAAGTAATTCCTTTAATGTACTGGAATGGCTAACTGAAGCATATTGTCTGCTGTTTAAAAATACAGAAGTGAGTTCAAGAAATATTCTTGTGCTTAACCTAAGCAACAGATTCACACCATAGCTTGAGAGCTAGGAACTGCACTACTGCTTCAGTGAAGACAAGTCATAAGTACTATCACTCAAAATCATTTTGTAGCTGTAAATAACCCTGGATTAAGACATTCTGCTTGTTCAAGAAATGCCATGCTCTCCTTTAACATTCCAGAAGCCTAGCACTCACACAGACAGTTTGAAGAAACCTGAAGAGTATGGCTTTTATGGTCTGCTATGGTTTGGGTTTTTTTAATCTATTCCACCACCTTTTATTTTTTTAAGCAAATCATTATACATACAGTGTGTTTTGCAGTTCAGTTCTACATAATGCATTGTGCTCATTCATTGAATAAATATGAAGAATTATTGGGATGTTCACAAGCTTTAGAACCAGCAGAAATGAGCTGCCAGTTGGGAATGTGGACAGTATGACAAAACCTGGAATTGCTCCATTGTGATAAGAAAATGAATGAAGGATACTAAGGAAAAAAAATATAGAAGAGGGAAACTAAAAGGTTTTATTTAATTCACTGTTTTATTTGCAATGAAGTTTTTCTCGCCATAGGTCATTTCTTAAAAGCTAAGCATTTCCTCTGTGCCATTCTCGTATTCTGCACAGTGACTGGAGGTAAGAGCTAGTCAGTTCTGTCAGACCTGGCCGTTCGTGTAACTATCTCCATAACCACAATCACCACTGTGAGTGTGCATTGATTACCCATCTCACTTTTGTACTCTCAAAAATACCAGAGCAAATGCTATTGCTAAGTTTTAAAAATGTCTCAACTACGAAGTTAATGTGAGTTGTGATTCACTCCTAATTCTGCCTGTCAGCAGTCTTGTTCAACTTCCCTGATATTCCAGCTTGTTGCCAAGACCATTTTGTAAGTATAATCTCTCTTTTGAAAATCACCCAATGAATATGGCAACAGGTCATGAAGTATTTTCATTACAAACCTTGAAGAAAATCTAAGCTCTAAAGCAATATTTAGAGAAATGTCTGCTTCATCAGGCATGTCTGTGAAATCTTGCTGGAATACTTTTGGCAACTCTTTATTCTGTTGTTCGCCCAAAAGTATCCTGACTACATTATCCTGGTGGGAAGCAGCACCAGCTCCAGCGAGGAAACTGTAGCAGATGAGCTAATCACTACAAGGATCACCCTAGAGCATTAATTGCGTTGTGGAATACATAAGCAAGTGCAAGGTCAGACAGAAGTAGAATTTAACGTTACTTGAAAGTAAAAGATTGAAAACTTTTATTCACTTGTCCAAAGATCAAAACTAGTATTAGGAAACCCACAAGAGAGAGGACATTTTTCTCATGTTAATAGAGGGAATGGATGTTAGCTCACATATTGGGAGTGGGGTTTCTTCAACCTCTTCTTAGGGTCCTTCAACCCCTTCACAACCTTCTAAAAGTTTTGTCATCATTTTCACTAAGATTATTCTCTTACTTCTTAGATGTAGTTAGCATCCATTTTTAGCCTCACCAAATCTCCTACAGTGCACAAAAATGTACGATTTTAAAGCTAAAAAGCATGTTCAAAGTATAAGCCTTGGTCCAATTACATGATGCACAGACTGCTTCACAAATAAGAAACGGGTAGATGTGTACAGGGCAGGTCATCTGTGTTTGCACAGGTGTAAGAGAGGGGATGCATGATCCACCATAATCTATGAAATATAGGAAGAAAAGCAGGGGAACCCCTACTTCAAACACTGAAGCCTCTCTATCGGGAGATTTTCTCACAGTCATCAGTATCTTACCCTCCCCCAACATCTAACCTGCAAGATCTGCAGACTAGGAGAAGCCTGGCTGGAAAGCTGCCTGGAGGAGAGGGACTTGGGGGTGCTGGTTGACAACCGACTGAACATGAGCCAGCAGTGTGCCCAGGTGGCCAAGAAGGCCAATGGCATCCTGGCTTGTATCAGAAATGGCGCGACCAGCAGGTCCAGGGAGGTGATTCTCCTGTACTCGGCACTGGTGAGACCGCACCTCGAATCCTGTGTTCAGTTCTGGGCCCCTCACCACAAGAAGGATGTTGAGGCTCTGGAGTGAGTCCAGAGAAGAGCAACAAAGCTGGTGGGGGGCTGGAGAACAGTCCTTATGAGGAGCAGCTGAGAGAGCTGGGGGTGTTTAGCCTGGACAAGAGGAGGCTGAAGGTTATTGCTCTCTACAACTACCTGAAAGGAGGTTGTGGAGAGCAGGGAACTGGCCTCTTCTCCCAAGTGACAGGGGACAGGACAAGAGGGAATGGCCACAAACTCCACCAGGGGAGATATAGGCTTGAGATAAGGAAAAAATTTTTCATGGAAAGGGTCATTGGGCACTGGAACAGGCTGAGCATTGTGTTTGATAGGAATGGTTGGACTTGATGATCCGGTGGGTCTCTTCCAACCTGGTTATTCTATGATTCTATGGAGGTGGTTGAGTCACCTTCCCTGGAGGTGTTTAAGGGACACGTGGACGAGGTGCTGAGGGCCATGGTTTAGTATTCGATAGGAATGGTTGGACTCAATGATCTAATGAGTCTTTTCCAGTCTGGTGATTCGATGATTATATGATTCTAGGTGCGTAATATTCCTACAGATGTGAAGGCTTCCAGTATCTACTGCAACAAAACTCAGGAAGGCTGCATAGAATTAAAAAAACTCTCCTGTTTAAAGACCCCTCTTAAGATGTGCAAAAGGAAAGCATCTACAGTATCTTGTCATAGCCATGTTCTTCCAAGAATGACTTAATCTCCATGAAACTCAGTGGGTTTTAACCTAAAATTGAAACTTAAGATTTGTGAGTTAATCTTGAATGAATCTCCTACATGACTGTATTTGAGACTGTTTTTTTTTAGACAAAATAAATTCCAAAAATATAATTTGTCTGAAGAGGAAACCTTTAACAATAAAGCACACAAAGATTTCCTATGCACTCCATCCCCAAAAAGAAATACTTATCTCACTGTGTATTTCACATAATTTGATGTCAGTAAGGTATCCAAAATTTTCAATTACACTATGATTTTTAACACTCTACTGAGTGTTACATGGAAAAGCCCACTAGAAATAATAGTGTCAAGTTTTCAGTTTCAGTTCTTTACTTGTAAATGCATGTACTTACAACCCTTCTTAAGTAGTTCTATGTGGACAAAATAAGTCCACACACTCATACCAAAATTAGAAAGCAAGGCTTGAAGGGGATTTTTGGAGTCTTGAAGAATTTTGGTTTAAGTCAAACAGATCATATGCATGACTAAAAAGAACAATCTGGCAAAGTGTGAAATAAAATTACGCCTCCCCTTCTCTGTAACAAATCACTGTACTATCTAAAGGATTACATGATTTTACATTCAAATAAAGAAGAAAAAGACAGCTTTCCTATTTCTTTGTGATAAATTTGGACAGTTCCTTTAGCACTCAAATGTGAAACTGCTAGCCAATGTATGTAACCTACCATTATAAACACCCACAGTGCCAGTAGACTGGCAGATTGCCATTATAACTCCCATCTGTAAAAAGGGTTCCAGAATAAATCATATCCATGGGATGATGGCATTCTGTCTTTTTTTATTGGAGAGGCATCAGTGTGGCTTCTGAAAAGGGAAATCCTGCATTACTGACATTTCACAAGTGTAACAATAATCACGGGAAAAAAAACAACTGACCTGGATTTTCAAACAGCCTTTGAAAAGATTTCACATGAAATATCATAAAGTATTTCCATTTTGCAGGATTGGAGAAGTTCTTTTAGCAACAGAGAGCCAGTTAAAGCAGAGGAAACACATGGTAGTACTTAAGCATCGCTTTGAGGATAGAAAAATGCCAAAAGCAGGTTCCACCCCTCGTAGGTTGGTGCTAGGAAGAGCTTTATTTCATGTCCCTTTCAAGGATCTGGAAAGAAGAGGAAACTGTGAAACTGCCAAGCTTTCAGGTAATGCTGAACTCTTTACGGGCAGTCAAATGCTGTGCCTATAGCAAGGAACTGTAGAAAGACCTCAGAGATGGGGCAGGTGAGTACCAGTGTAAGGTTGTGCCAATCAGAAAAAAGGCAGTACTGGCAGTTTCAACTCAGGAACCAGATCTTGGGGTCAACCTTGGCAGATCTCCAAAATCATCAGAGTGCAAGAGCATCTGAGAAGCCAAAAAAAGTGTTTGGCTTCATCAGGAATGTCACTGAGGACAAGGTCACCTGTTTGTTCCTGTAACAAATACTGATGCACCCACATATTGAATGCCGTATCTCATTCTAGACTTTGCATTTCAAAGAGAACGTAGGAGAAGTAGAGAACTTAAGAAGAAAAGCAACTAAAATTATCCAGGAGGTGGATCTCTGTCTTACGAACAGAGATTTAAAAGGCTGAGTAGTTTGGAAAGGAAAAGGCTGAAGAGGGCTATGACTGAGATTTGTAAACTCCTGAAGGCAGAAGGTAAGCTGAATGTGAGACTGCACCTCACCAGATGCTGTGGTATGAGTGTAAGAGTCACTCAGTGAAAGCTGCAGGAGGTTAGGCTAAAACAAATAAAGCCACGGATGGCTTCATGTGGTGGCTTATCAACTTCTTGAATTTGCTTTCATCAGGCTGTGGAGGCAGGTAGTGTCAGTGGGTACAAAAAAGGGTCAGATGAATTCATTGGCAGGAAACCTGTAAGCAGCTTCTTAAAAGAAATAAAGAGGGATATTGGCTGTCACCTTGTGCTCTCCTTTTCCAGAAAGTGAAGGTGTACAAGACTGGATTGAAGAACCTGTTACATTTGTGCTTTTGCCTCTGCTGAAGACAGACCACCGTTGGTGGATGTACACAGAGCTCATCCAATTAGATTCAGCATTTATGGTCTCATATGTTTTTCTACATCACAACAGACTATAAGAAAGATACTAACTCTAACTACTATGCTTCTAACACATGAGGCGACCAATTGAGCTACCCAGATTCCTTTCAAGACAACAAAGAACAAGGTGCAAAAAGTGAAACTAAAAATGGAGGGGAATTTTCAGAAAGCCCTCCTTGAAAGACAATTCCTTCCTGAAATTTAATATGGCTAATTGCTAATCATGTATGATTTCTATTGAAGAATAACTTTTCCCCTTATTGAATAGCGTCTTCCTAAGCAACAACTACTCAGCTCAATTCACTGGTGTGATATTTGCATTTCTTAGGCAATCTGAGAGAACCCAAAAATCTTTGTCCTAGAAACAGAGAAATTTACATTCATAACATAAGCACTATATGCTTAATTAGTGCTTGTCATCCTACATGCTAATTAGCTGTTTCACTCTATTCTACTGCCAGCTGAGGGGCCTCCAAAAGTATCTGTCTGTTTCAGTGTTATAAAGTTAATGCATTGTGATCCTCAGCTTATGTCATCATAAGAGTGGTTAAAACCTTGTATTCATGATACTTACTGTTACTTTCATTTTTAGATACTTGAATTAGAAAGAGCTACTTTTCACAGAGAAGCAACTTATCTAACCAAGAATTGAGGTGAATTGCAGGCAACTCTTAACATCACTTGTTTTGCCCAAATTCACACAGAAACCTGCCCATAAAAGAGTCATAAATACTTTTTTCAAAAACACCTTACTTATTTCTTGGGCACAAGGCCAACAGCTGAACTATTGTAAGAACTACACTATCTCTGTTTAAAAGGAAATTTTTTTACACTAAGAACATGCTAGGGAAGGCGGGCATGAAAAGCTCACATTAGTACTTAAAATCACACACCTTGCCAATGCACAGGTCTTAATTATTCACAGCTCTAACAGATTGAGGTAATGTATGTCACAAAAATACGTCTCAGAGAGTTTTATGGATGAACCAGTGGGGCAATTGCCTGGGAACCCAGGGATCAGAAGAAACCACCCCAGCAAACTGAGGCAATTAGTAGTATGAGTCATCTGATGTATGAGTGGGAGCAAGCCTGGAGTTTAAATTCTCTCATCCTCCTTTTCTCCTGTATCAAAATAGTTACACTGCTGCCATAAACAAGAAAAAAAAAAAAAAAACCAGAAAAAAACCCAAAAGCCCAACCATAAACATAACTTCTACAATCACACTGCAGTGGTATAGTGTTACTTTACTGGAAATAATTAGTATTTTCTGAAAATCCAAAGGAAGGATTGCTAACACCCTAATAGCAGATTAGCATTCTACAGAATCAAACCAAATAGTTAGCTGGAAGGATTTGCCAGCATTAGTGTCATAGTTTGCAATTAGCTGTGGTTGCTTCTGCTTATGCATTTTCTTTGAATAATAAAGGCTTTTTAAAAAAAAAATTGACTGTTTAAACAGCTAAACACCATAGCATTTACAATTCAAAAGGTGGATTTGTGCATTAAATAAAAAAAGCATTTATTCTAGAGGTTATTTTTTTTCTCAGTCAAAAGCACATCTAACAGTTTACTGTGAAGACTGCCAATGTATTCTCTGTCCAGGATTTTGAAAAGCTAAAAGGCCTTCAAAGACAGCTTATGTCTGAGAATTCCCCTATTCATTTATCAAAATCTAAGAATTAGGTGATAAAATACACACTCAAATTTCTTGCACTTTCTTGTTGATCCAGTTATCACAGTTAATCATGAAGGAATGGCATGCAACATATCACAGTAGAAAAATACAATATAATTTAAAGATCTTTCACCATAATCCAACTGCATGTAATTTTTGAAAGAATTGTTAAATCTTTAATAGGACTTTGTATTGCCATGATGTATAAACTCAGTTGTAGGCTTGTTAACTGCTTCTTAAAACTGAGAACATTTTATAAAGTAAGAGTAACAGAAGGCAGTGAACACAATGAGGAGTATTTACTTAAATATCATGTTTGGGTCTAACACACTTTCTCTCAAACAAAGATAAAACCACCAATAATGAAAATATGAATCACTCAACAACTCTGAACAGTTCAGATCTCTGACAAAAAAAATCTACAAATACTTCTTTAACTAGGTATTCTAGGTAGTTTACAAAAAAAATAGCATTAAATTATGACTATTAGCATACCTGTGTTTCAGGCTCTGCAAACAAAATTTCTGCTGATAGGAAAAGGCAAGTATATTGAACATCAAAAGTGTTATGCTTTAAACATTCCCTGTAATTCTGTAGTGATGATTTTAATGGAAATATTCTATAAAGGCCACAGGTAGAGATGTAGTTCCTGAACTACATAGGTAACATCTTGGAAATTCAGTCTGTAAATGGAATTTAGAATCAATAACTCACTGGACTACCATCAAGCAAAATGTTAATTTGTACAATGAAAACATCTATAATGCTCTAGCTCAGGCTGAAACAGAAGCCTTTGCCAAAAATACCTGAGGCAGTTGTTACCCTGATAAGAAAACAATGACTGATCTGCTTAAATCTCTGGTAGGCCTTTTACGTCATTGGGAGTTAAGAGTAGTTGGGTTTTCAGCATTATGTTCTTGAAAGATTTATTCAACTGCATGGTGTAGGAAAGATCCTTTTACCTTAAGACACCATACACGGAATACTCTTACCCTGCTCTACAATCTGAAAGAGTTCAATGAAGTGATTATATTGTCAAACTGCCACAAGCTGTGATTTCCTGTATTGCATTAAAATTTTGCCCTTATTCAAGACTTGTGTTCATTCTACTTAAAGGCAGTACCTACAACCAATACATCAGCATATGTAAATCAAAAATTTTTGTTAGACAAAAGGAGACAAAAAAAATCCCCTACTATGACAACCTATGTAGTGTTTAAATCTTGTGATTCAAAATATATCAGAGACAAAGACTTTAATAGTGGTATTATTATACTGGCATTTCAAATAGATTTCAGTTCTTCTGCAACAAGACATCTGAAAAATTCTCAGACCAGAGAGCTGATGTTTATGGTCTCCTAGCACTCACCTCTCAGGAATTCATTACCAAAGACACCTGGGAATTCATCTTTGTTTGCTCTCAGTGCTTCTGAGTGCTCATGAACTCTAAATGGCTTTCTTAAATTATCAGGCCTCTCCAAGTTACCCAAACACCTAATCAAAACCTCAGACCTAGGGAATTATGGCTGCTTTTTCTCTCAACTGAGCATATTTTGGAACACAGGAAGATTTGTCCCACAGATTTCTACAAACACCAATTTTCCCATCAAGTACGTGGAAAATAAACAAATTAAAAAACAGAATCTAAAATCTAAAGATAGACACCAGTGGCTTACAAGGGAAATCCCATTAATTTTATCTAAATGTGAAATGCATGAAGAAGACAACATGGCAAAAATAATATTTAAAATAAAGGCAATGGAAGTCAACTACACCAAACATCAAACCTTGAAATCATTCCTTTTAGAATTATTGGTGACTATCCTCCAGGATAATGTCCTCATTTTGGTAATTATTCTTTTCCTGTATTCTCCCTTCTAACTCTTCCTCAGTGTTGTTTTCAAAGCTCCTGTTTCCACTAATTTCAATATTATTTGAAGGCACTCAAACCCCACAGTATTAAGCACGAGGCAAGGCATGAAGACAAGATTACTGCTGTACGGAGCTGGCAGTGCAGTTCTAAGAGAAAAAGAAACAGATGTTTGTGCCAAGTAGGACTAATCCATTCACCTTTTACAGCAGCACTAACTGCATCCTGTTAAAATAAGCAGGTTTTAGTTCAGCATGTGAACACAACATAAATACATTCCTCATACTGTCTCTGCAAAAAGCAGTATTTTTTTAAATTTTGAAATCTTCTTTCCTGTATCTTTCCCATATCACTTTCCTGGATTAACAGGTATACCAAAGTGATCAAAGAGGGTGAGTGTTAGGACCTCGAACAGCTCCAGGATGGTAATTGGCCCCTTTGAAATCCACAGGATTAGTCAACAGATTTGCTATCTAGAATGAAGAAAACGCCTAAGTTCTGTCTGCTTGCAAGCAGGTATCCAAAGATTTTGAAAACAGAGCTCACTAGGCCCTAACACTTTAAATCTCTTATGCAACTGTCAAATTTAATTTACATTTTCTGTGCCACTTTGAAACAGCAAAGAAACAGCTCACTGTGTTCAAGGTTTTTATAGAGGTTTGGTCTAACAGCATACACCTGTAACAGAGCAATAGAATGCATAAAACATCTTTGGCTTGTTCTCCAAAAGCTTTAATTTTGTCAGTTCTATTATCTTCAAGTCCCAATGACTGTACTTCAGTTCCACCTGAACTTGAAACATGTTTTTGTCCTTATAAAACATGTCCTGGAATGCCTTTACACATGCCATGTGCTTAGACTTCTTACCAAAGTCTGTATGACTAAACATTTTTCAGGGTGAAATCTCAACCTTAGCTCCATCCAAGAAAAGCTTCTTACATTACTTGTAAGAAATCTTCTTTTCCAAAATATGTTCATTGTCAAGTTGGAAGTTATAGGAAGACAGTAAGAAGAATTTAGTAATTTTATTTAGTAATTATGGGGAATTGTCATGAAAGGCTGTGGATATCACACTCTAAAACTTCCATTTGCTGTATCTCAAGTCTGGATGAGTCACTCCTAGATATCAATGCCATTTATCTTATTCCTGGGACAAACTAATCCTTCAAGTCATTCTTCAATAGACCCTTTCATAGAATTTCACAGGAGAATAAGTAGACCAATTTATCTGAAGAAAGTGGGAAAATGACATAATGAAACTGAAATATATCATGTTGTCTTCTTTTGAAAAGTAAATAGCCAATTATGAGACTGTAGTTTAGGCAGTCATGATTCTAAGAGAGTGACATTTTTGTTCCAGGGTTTTGGGAGAGAAAACCACGCAGGATCACATTTTCAGACAGGACCGGTGACTCCATGGGGCAGCCAACACTAGAGTACTCCATTCCCGAAGGACTGCACCATGCCATGTGGGAAGGAACCATGCTGGTGCCGTTCTCAAAGAACTGCAGCCAGTGGGAAGGAGCCACACTATGAGAGGTCATGGAAGACTGTATCTCATGGGACGAACCCCACACTGGAGAAGCGGAAAAGCATGAAGAGGAAGGTCTGGCAGAGACAAATCATTATGAACTGATTCATCCCTCAGTCCCTATCCTCCTGCAATGATTGGGGTGGGAGGACACAGAAAAGTTAGGAGTGAAGTTAGGCACAGGAAGAAAGGTGGAGTGTGGGTAAGTCGACTTTAGTTTTGTTCTTATTTCTCAAGACCTTACTCTGTTACAATTAATTTGCAATAAATTAATTTCCCCATGCAAGTCTGTTTTGTCCATTATTGTAATTGGCAACTAATCTGCCTGTACTTATCTCAAAACATGAGTTTTTTCATCATATTTTATCCCCATATCCTGTTGCTACAAAGGGAGCAATAGAGCATCTTGGTTGGCACCTGGCAACCAGCCACAGTCAACCTACCACAAAGATGTTCTTTTCTGTTGATAAACATGAGCCTAAAGCAAGACCTGACTTCATCACTCAGGTATGGTTGAAGGGATTCCATAATGTCTTTTAGGTTCATTCTACCTCTAATGAAAATACAAGTTGGCCTCCACTAAACAAATCACAGGTTTAAGTGATAGTTAAGTTTAACATAAATACTTCATATTTTAACATTATTTAAAAAGTACAAACTAGCATGGAATTTCATTTTTTGGGTCAAAAGGCAGCAACCATTTTACAAATGGAAGATCAGAAAATAACTTGCCATGGGAAAAGTTTAGCCCAACATTCATTTCTGGTTTGGTGGCTTTGATAAAAAGGGTTGATGTAGTTAAATGTCAAGTAATTACTAGTGACAGGAGTTATGTAGGCATGTAGGTGTTATGCATGGCATGGCATAGCATAGCATAGCATAGCATAGCATAGCAAACAGGGAAGGGAAGGGAAGGGAAGGGAAGGGAAGGGAAGGGAAGGGAAGGGAAGGGAAGGGAAGGGAAGGGAAGGGAAGGGAAGGGAAGGGAAGGGAAGGGAAGGGAAGGGAAGGGAAGGGAAGGGAAGGGAAGGGAAGGGAAGGGAAGGGAAGGGAAGGGAAGGGAAGGGAAGGGAAGGGAAGGGAAGGGAAGGGAAGGGAAGGGAAGGGAAGGGAAGGGAAGGGAAGGGAAGGGAAGGGAAGGGAAGGGAAGGGAAGGGAAGGGAAGGGAAGGGAAGGGAAGGGAAGGGAAGGGAAGGGAAGGGAAGGGAAGGGAAGGGAAGGGAAGGGAAGGGAAGGGAAGGGAAGGGAAGGGAAGGGAAGGGAAGGGAAGGGAAGGGAAGGGAAGGGAAGGGAAGGGAAGGGAAGGGAATATTTCATCTGGAAGGTAGGTACAATCATCTAGTCCAACTGCCTCACCATTTCAGGGCTGACCAAAAATTAAAGCCCGTCATTAAGGGCATTGCCCAAATGCCTCTTAAACACTGACAAGCATGGGGCATCGATCACCTCTCTAGGAAGCCTGTTCTCGTGTTTGACCATTCTCTCAGTAAATAAACACATAAAACCTCCTCTGAGGCAGTTTGAACCATTTCCACATGTCCTGCAACTGGACACCAGGGAATGGTTTGAAGTGGATCAAAGTGCAATCTTCTGTTCAAATATTCATTCAGATGACCAGTGATGAGCATATATCATGTCTGATTTATCAAAGTTGCTTGCTTGTGCCTGTTCAATATAATTTAGATCTACAAACATTGCTCATCTTTCTCAATGCTGAAAATGATACAAGCATTGCAAAGTTCCTTGACTATAATAGTAGTAGAAAAATCAATTGATTATAAATTCAGAAAGAAAAAGCAGGTAATCCAACATTCTGAAAAAACAGGTCATGCTATTTCAATCAGTGTTTATACGTATGTGAGCTTGACAAAATGTGAGACTAACAATAAGCTAAATATTCAATCCCCAATTTAAAGGGGAGTAATCAGCAAATGATTAAAATAGAATAGGTTATGCAACTCTTAAAATTAAATATGACTTTTATACATTACTCCATAGCAAAGCAAAAAATGACACATTCCAACAATTTGCAGATATAGTATGTTGCTCATTCCCCCTAGAAAAAAAAAATCTACTCAAAAAATATGAAAGGGGAGAGAGAAGACTGCCAATGATACCTGTTCCCTAACATACTTTTTTTTCTTGCCATTTGTAGCATTCTCATTTTAACATAAAACAAACTAATGTGAAGTGTCAAAAATGACAGAGAAAGTGAAAAGGCATAGATTCATCATTACTTTTATAGTAGCTTCCCCTTACTAGATTCCAACTGAAGGGCACGAAAAAGTTTCTTAAATGCTTACATGACCTACAAAATTCAGACGGGTGACCTACTACCCCTAGAGCAACTCCCGCGTTATATTCACACTGAAGATGGTCTGGTAACCAGGGCAGTGCTGTGATCCAGCCTACCAATTTACAGTCTTATTTCAGGCACCTTAATTTAACGTATCAGTTGCTTGTGTAAATATACCTTAGGTCACATAAGCTAGTTCAGAAATTCTGCTACTGATAAAACAAACTAAACTCTGAATGTGCATGTAACTCACAAACAGATCATAACTGTGTTTTTACATGACTCAAAAGTAATTTAAAGAGCTTCTGACCACATGAAACTGAGAAATAAGGCTCAGACCAAAGTCTCACAGTAGACACTGGGAACCTCTTTAGGAACTTCAATAGGCTTTAAATCTGTTACTAAGCAACTAGTAGCCAAGTAGAAAAAATGTTATTTTTCTACTTTTAGATTTCCAGTAAGATTAATAAAAAGATGGGGAAAACAGTCACAAGGATTTAGCAGTGCTTCCTGGCAGTAAGTTAGCTTGCTTTAACACATAGTACCAGAACAACTTTCCCAGCTCTTAGTTTTATGTATTTCTTGTAATAGTCTATTTCTCCTTTCTTTTACTATATTTATCATTTCCCCTTCACTTCCTCCCCAACTCTACCCCTACAGTAGGAGTTATTTTAGTTGATCTAGTTCTATTGAAGTGAGAACTTTCACCCAGGTACTCCAAGTACCTTATGTAAGCAGATAAAATTCTAAGTTGCCAGTCAAAAGTGGTGTTATTCTGATCAACGGCATTCAGTGAATGACTCTTCTAGCTTTTGTTTCTCCATCACATAAACAAGCAGCCTTTTTGACACGTTTGGTATAGGTTTGCTGAAGAAATTCAAAATCCGTAGGCCTCTGTGCTGACATGAAGTCTTCCTGGGTTTTTAACTTAAATATCGTAGGACAAAAGGTTAGCACCAAAAGAGTTATCATGGGCAATACTATTTATACTAAATGCTTCAGCTTGTTCACTGCCACAGTAAAATTCAGCCATCTCACAACTACAATTTTTCAACATTCCTGACCAAAATATGCACTGCAAATGTCCAGTAATTATATATAGTTGCAAATCAGCTACCTGAAATGAGCCACAGCCCAGTACAGGCAATCCTGTGCTGAGGTGACAATAGTCTTGCCATGGCATTCAGCTGGTAAGTTTACCCTTTTCACTCCGTGCCCTTGAAGTGACCAGATGACAACTAGGAGGAACATAGGTTACAGTCTCCACATGACAAATCATGCCACAGAAGCCCAGCTTTTTTGAAACAATATGCTGCACACCTGTTGGAAAGCATTATCACATAGTGATTATAAGTACATGATGAATGTTACTGATATTTCTGAGCAGTGACCTGAAAGGAATTATGTACAAACTCGGAGAATATAAATAGCTGGAGGATTTCCTGTATTTTTAGGTTTTAGCTCAGTGACTGACAGACTGGAGAATGTTCCCCTCATCTAGGTCAGCTAGTAAAGAGATAGGACCAGTGAAGACTACTGAGTTTAAAGGACTGTTCAACTATTATTTTTTTTAGGAAAGATTCTTTGTTTCTTGACATTTTCTTTTCTTTTTTTTTTTTCCCTCTTTCTTACAAACTCAGAATTTTGATATAATTGAAGTTATCCAGTATGTTAGTGATAGTTACCTAAACAGCAGAAACTAGAAATAATTTAAACATTTTTTAAAAAAAAAAGTGTGCTGTTACTGTGATTTTTCCTTATATGCCATGAACTTCTCCCAGCTTGGACATTGCAAAAATAAACTTTTTGTTTATGCTTTATTTACATCTTTTTTCTAGCTAGTATGTTGAAAGAAACAATATCTCTATTTTCAAGATTAAGTGCTTTACCTCAAAAAATACACTGTCCAACCACTTCTGCTTTCATAGGCTCCCTTGATTATTTGGGCACCAATGAGTGGTTATGAGTGATTATACATCATTTACTAGACCAGTTATGTGTAGCATACAGTATTTTTATTTTGATGGCCCTGCAGGAAGTTATAGGTGAAGACATAGAATGTTCCTTTTCCATCATATATTCTTGTTTCAAGCTCAGAAGCAAACTTTTCCTGCTGTTGGCTTCATATTTCAGTTTGGGAAGACTTTTCTTCTTTTTAAAGAAAATACACTCTCAATTTTAAAATTTTTCAAAAAAAACCCCAACCATTCCCAAGATCCTAACTGTCTTTTTGTAAATTCACATTCAAGATTATTAACGCCACAATAATTTGAAAAAAATTAATCAGAGAAAAAAATTATTCCAGGTGCAGAAAACTTGTGCCAGGACATTAAAGTTACTGTTTCAGTTCTATTATCACTTTGCACTCTATCCATTTATTTCCTTCTTTTTCACTCTGCTTATCCCAGATGTTCTCATGCTCAACACAGATAAGCTCATAATGTAGTTGCAGGAGCCTTGGAAACTGTGCCAACATTCTGCTCTTGAAGAAAGAGTGAAGAACAGTTTCTAGAAGCTACGGAACACCTTAGCTGTGTATAAACTTCCTCTGCAGAACACTTGCTGTTTGAACTAGCTTTTACAGAGACATCAGCTTAATTTCCTTGAAGTTCAAGTCTTGGCAAGTATTACGTTTACCCAAAAGTCAGTAGGAAAACGATGAGCTGGTATCATTGTTATTTTGGATTACAGAATATAAAAAAGGCAACAAAGTCATGAGAGCCACTGTTTCTGTTTCTGAACCTATTCTATGACCTCCTATGTAATCTCCCTTAAGATGATTTTGCAGATGTACATCTTCTATCACCTTCTTTGTCCAAGAGAGACAGATAGGCTGGACAACTCTTTTTCCAGACTTGTCACATGGGAAGACAAACTAAATAGCCATAACTGTAGTTTATATGAAAATGTATATTCTTCATTAAAAGCTGCCTTAGTCAGTATCAAGCTCCAGGACATCAGCAAATCTGTCTGTTAATCAGCAGCTGTGTTTGTAGGCTACTGATGAATACAAAATTGCTCTTTGCCTGTTGACGGTCATCAAAATCAAAAGAGTTGATTTTATTTTGTTTGTTTTGGTTTTCATATGAGCTCAGAATTTCTAATACCAGCTAAACTTACCAAACTTCATGTAACAAAAATATTCTTATGTTCTTACTTAAGAGTGGTTAAGATGTTCAAAGGTGTGAAATCTGTATATAGAGTCAACTCTGCAAGCATTCAATTAAAAATGTCAAAGAATCAGACTGATCTTAGCTAAAAGTTCAACTTCACAAATGCCTCATGTCACAAGAGCCTCATCAGGTTTAAGCCTTCTTCCCTTCTTCACAAGAATTCTCTAGTAAAACAGTGAAGAGAAATACAGTCCCTTGCCCCTCAGTGCAGTGTTTAAGCCACTAGATCAAGGTTCCTGTTCAAAGTATTCAACAATGTCTGTGGAAAACTACACAAATTCAACGGGCCATACTGTCTCATATTCCCACCAGATTTTGAAAGACAGGAATATGAAACAGGGAAGTAGTTGGAAGCCACTGTATAAAAATCATTCAAAAGATCCCTGCCTCAATAAGCCACAGCTGTATAACATGGATCACAAAGATGACTGTGGCCATTCTTCGCCAATGTGACTGTAATTACAGATATTTTACCAGAAAATCAAGAGAATAAAGTCCAAGTCAGTAGTGCAGTAAGAATTACAACGCTGCACCAAAATACAGAGTTGAGACAAACATTTGATAAAAAGCAATTTGGAAGATCTGGTTTCCCTTATTTATTCAGACTGAACAGTACGATTGATAAGATCACTTGTAGGGGAAAAAATATTAACATGAATAAAGGTGAAGGAGTTAGGTGGTAATTGTACCATTACGACATTATAATCCTTAGTTTTGTATTTCTTACTTGTTGCATTTTTTAAACAAAGTATAAATATTTGTGACTCTGCAAAGTAAGCTGAAGTAGAATTAAGTCAGCCTGTTAGTGGTGAATCTGAATAAATCTCAGTGACAATTCATTAGACAGGTAATGCAGTAGAAATGTTTGCAAAAGAATGCCCTAGACAAATATTCAGTTTCCAAATATCACGTAATCCCACAATCCTTTTTTTTCCTAACACCAATTGCTCATCTCCTAGGATGGTAAGGGGGGAATATAAGAGAATGTTTCAGCTCTATGGGTTAAATTTACAGACTTGAAGCTCAAAACACAAAAGATGGCACCACTCAGACCTTACAGTGCTTCAGCAATGGACTCTCTGCTCCATTATTATTTTGGTGATATAGAGAGCACTAAAACTGTGTTACAGTAAATTAATCCTCCTTGTTTATTCAGCTTTTTGATTCTGTGCTTTTCTATGGACTAATTACACACAGTCTGAAGAAATAAGGCTTTTTTTTTTCCTTTTAATTTATCTTCTGTTGGTGCAATTTGAGGATCTCCAGTTCTTAGGTTCGAGAGGATAGTAACCAAATCTTCTGTATTCATGTGATCTCCAGTCCATGCATGATTTAATCAATATTTCACAGGAATGAGCAGAGATACAACCTACAACTCCCCAACTCCCCAACAGAAAAAAAACCAAGAACAAAACCCCAAAATATGTTGTCAGTGCCCTCCTTAGTGGTTGATAGGTTCTAACAGGGTTTTTTCATTGCTTAAACAGTAATCAGTAATTTTGCTCTACCTGCATGCCTCCTTTGACAGTTATCTTGTACTGCAGAACATTTACTTCCAAAATGTGTGACAAGGAAGTCAAAATTCCTGTTCAGGCAGGCACCAGTGTTACAAACTAATTCATATGAACAGAATAGCCTAAAAGGTATACTTCCTCAAAACCTTCCAACACTGAGTAACTTCATGAGCATGTTCCTTCTCATTTTAAATTTACAGCAGCATTTAACCATCATCCCAGATGTCTTTATCATGTATTTTCTTCTGCATATGTAACTTAAACCACAGAAGCCAAGTATTTGAAAAGTTTCTGCCCCTCTAGATGCAGCTTTCTTACTTTTTTCTTACCCCTGCTCTCTTTGTTTCTTACTTACCCCACCTTACTCCTTATTAGAAGCAAAGATAAAAGGAGCTGAGCTCTCCTGAACTCCCTTACTTTTTCCCCCTCTACGTGTCCTTGGCTGCACGTAATGTTTTCCTGTCAACCACCAGAAAGGACACACAAGGAATGCCAGCTCTCTGTCTGAATGGAGAGCTAAGGAATACTAGGCTGGGTACACAGTGCTGAGTAATTGTTAAGGGACACCTTTATGTACATCATAGCTCTCAATTAGGGATACAAAGTTCTCAGCTACGGACAGAAGAAGAGAGATGAAAAAAAAAGGCATCCAAGTTTCCCATAGGTTCTCTTTCAAACTGTACTTTGTGACTCAGCTGAAAAAAGATCAGAATGAAGATAATGAGCTAGCTCCCTGAAGACCTTATTTTATTTCACTTTAGGACACCCCTACTTATGAAATAAAACATTATCATCAGTTGCAGTAAGAAGGACACAAGCTATTTTAGGCTGTCTATACCTTTTTGGCATTCTAAAACTTGAGGAATATGTCATGTAGTTCAGTAATGCAAGAGTTTTTCATTATTGCAAGACACTTCCAACCCAAACTATCAGCAGTGTGTGACACCACAATCTATCAGACATTCTTCAAACAAACAGCATCCCTTAGAAAAATCTGCAAAAGCAGACACACACACAAATACAGGATTGCCACAAGGTTGTATATGTGTGCTCGGCATAAGAAAGGTAGGCATTTAAAAATACTATACACTGTTTTGAGAAATATACTGCTAAGTAATTAGCAACAAGCATGGAAGATGCCTTAAGACTTATTGAAAAGAATCTGTATGTTTGCCAGACTGGTCACACAGAATGAAAATGTAGAGGTATCCCCTACAAGAATATTTTGCAACTGTTGCCCAGCTGAAATAACAAGTGGCTTCCAAGCTGAGATTATAAACTGCAATGCAGCATGTTCCTCACTTTGGAAATACATAGTTAAAGCAGGACGATACAAGAAGAACATAATGAATGCACCAGAAGCACTTACAGATAATTTCCAGTGGCTTCTGCCAGTTCCAAGAAAACAGAATTAAAGTTATGTACTCGTATACCTAACTCTTCATTTCCTCATCAAGCATTTGCTTAACTCATTATCCTGGGAAACCACATGGCATTAAACCACAGCCTTAAGCTTTTCCATTTATGCCAAGTTTTAGCTAAATTTACAGTTATTAAGTGTAAGTAAACAGCAATAAAATTTTTCATCGAGGTCAATTTTTTACTCCGGAGGGAACAAGGTGTCAGGACACAAAAGGTCGGACTTCAGTGAAAAGCTGAGTACTTTATACTTGCAATTGTTCAAGTGAACAGTTAAGCACACACAATCAAATTGTTTCTTCTTTAAGAAGATAAGCATTAGAATTGTTTTATTTTTGTCCTTTAAATTTATGGTGTATTCCCATAGGAAGTGCAACTTCTGGATAAATGCAGGAATGCAACTTCTGGACAACTCTCTAAGAATTCTTTGAATTGTCAATGGAAAGAAATGATTTTTTTAAAAACACTGTTGGTTTTCACATGTAAAAGAACTGCCACAGATCAGTGTTTTAAATCTCAGGCTTTCTGGACAATTAGTGTACGAGAAGACATACAGAGATGGCACAAGATTAAAAATAACTCAAAACAAAGAACTTATAAATGATTGACTACATGCTATGGTGTAACCCTAGCCAGCTATGAAACCCGCCTAATCCACTATGAAATGCTATTGTCATTATTATTGTGTGTTAACTACACATTTATGTAAGAACACATTATATCCAAACATGGGCAAAACTCTCTGGTGATTTCCATTGTGCCTATGGTGTAAAATGACCACATCTATATAGTAATTATTATTTAATGGTAGAACTCTACTGAGAGCAGGGTATCACTTCAAAAACTGCTTTACTACCATTTCATCTCATTCAAACTGTCTTTTCATATCAGTAATTATCTTTCCCTGCTAATGGAATACAAATCAAGTGACAGGATTTTTTATGTTTTTAATGTGGGTACATTTTTCATGTAGATAATCTTAGCATTTTTAGTGAGAAGACTTATGCCATTCCTGGAATTTTCACTATTTGAGAAAATGACTGAAGCTGATGTGTGAGCATGTCACCTGGTCATTTACTTACTTAGAGAAGAACACTCATCATCCAGCCACAGAGACTGAACACTGTTTTCCATGGTGAGGCAAATACTTTGCCAACAAATACTGTTCTAGGTTCTCTAAGAATTATATGCCCTCTGAGACTTTAATTCCTCTGATTTCTCTGTTAGAGATAGTTCAAGCAGCTGTTCTGAAAACAACATTATCTCACTTTGCTATATATATTTTTTTCAAATTGACTTGAAGAAGAAATATGTTGTTCTCTGCATTTCCACCCACTTACGTTTTGACCTGCCTCAAATTCAGAGTGTTTTAGTTGCTGGTTTTAATATAGTCTAGGGAGGAAAATATGATTGAATTAACAAATATAACGTAGACTGATAATACACAAACAAAGTGTGACAAGGCTTCAGCTGTTGATCTTAACTGTAGACTAAATAGAAACAACATTCTTACACACTATATTGTTTCTTACTTTTGTCTTGAAGAATGTGATACCATTTGCACAACGTATTTCTTCATTAAGACATCAGAATATCAGCTCATTGATTTCCATTTCTGAGGTACACTGAACAGATGATGGAACTGTTCAGAATATATTGCAAATCAATGTGAAGACTCAGTCCTGGAGTCTAAGTGCCATCACAACATATCTAAAAGGCATGTGATTTAAACTATACTTTTAAAATTTATTTATTTATTTTTCCCAATCCACTCCCTGCCCTATGTATACTTACAAGCAGTGCACAGCATTTTGCAGAAGAATCACTTTCTCTATCATTCACATACCTGACCCTACAAGTAATCCATTATCCATAATGGAGTGATACAGGTAGAAAAATGTGGGAAATTGGATACTCCAACTGTATCCCCTGGTCAGATATGGAAGAACAATGCTGAGTATCCCTTCTCTGAAGGAGAAATAAGGCTTACGGTCAAGGGAAGCTCCTGCAGCTTCCTCCTTTGAGTAATCCTCCTATACCTGTCATAATTCTGGTATTTCTTGGTTCTTCTAAATAGTCTTGGTGACCATATCACTTCTAACATTGTTGAAAAATATGACAGCATTAAGATACAGACATAGTAAGTAGTACAGGAGCCAATACAAGTTATTTCCCTATCATGAATGCCTTTATTACCATCTGTATTATTTATCTATTTCTTCCCACTCACCCCACCACCCAGATAAGAAAGAATTCAGGTGCAAGTATATGACAGATTATAGTACACAAATTTTATTTTTCAGAGAACAGAACTGGAACATTAAAATATTTACATGCAGTGTCTGTAGTGTCTTTTAAGGTATCTAAATAGGATTGGTCAAATCCTGTCCACTGAAATTTCAAAGAAAAACACTTTCAAGCTTTTCAGAAGATGCTTACAATTTATTCAGATGTTTGAGTTCAGTTCGAACCCATACATTATCAGGTAAAAGTCTTCCATTTGCCTTCACAAAAAAGTAGGAAGATAGTTTCCAGCTCTTTCTTTCATCCAGAACATGTAGCTGCAATTGGCTAGCCATATTTCAGGTTAGCCATTTATCATCATCTATCCCATTTGCTGAGATATGACTGTACCAACCTTAACATAAAAATATATAAGAATAGTTATTTTTTTTTACAGGTTAACAGAAATTTACTACTCAGCCAACAATCTTACATCAAGTAAATATGGGGAAATCTGGCTCTTCTCTTTCATGGAAGAAGTTTCAGATAAACTCTGTAAGTTTATGTCACATGTTGTAATGCCAACTCTAACAGCTGAAGTAAGAAATATTTCTTCAACTGCAATTGTTCAATATCAGCAGTTCCCATCCTCCTACAGTGTACTTCCATACACACACACACACATTTCCTCCAAGCTTCTCTCAGATTGCAAGCAATGTGAAAAAGTTAACTCCAAAGATTCATTTTCTGGAAAATTCAACAGCTGTGAGCCTTACAATCATAACATTCACATGGAATTTATTTACACACCATAACTACGTACTGACAGCTCCTGCTGTTAGACTATGAAATCTGGGCCAGCACTGTCGCTTATGGTGTTTCTGCGTTATACCTTGTAGACCGCAGTAGGAAGACCCAGAAGATATCTTGGTCAAAGATGAAATAACAAAAAAGAGGGGAAGAAATTCCGTGCAACTGTCTCACTTTCCTAGTGCAGAGAACATAGGAAAATCTAAATAAAGGTCAGGTAAGTCAAGAAAAGAAGCTATAACAGACAAAAAAAAAAAAAGACTTATTTATTGATTTGTGTCACACATTTCACAGAGCTTTACTACAAAATAAACCCCAAAAACAACAACAAAAAAAAAATGAAAAACCCGAAACAAACAGAAAACCCCAAACCTGAACTTGTACTCTTAATCCAGAACATGTAAACCGGACTTTAACTGTTTATTTAACAATTCGTAAAAAATACATCATCCTATATTTCAGTATGGTTCATTGAGGCAGTAGCAAGAGTTTAATTGCAATACATGAATAGCAGCGATAACTGAGTTAATGATTTCTGCAGTACTTAAATCATGGCTCATGAGAGGGACCATGACTGACTGGAGAAATTGGCTGACAGGAACTTCGTACAAATTAACAAATGGAAGTGCAAAGACCTCCGTGTAGGGAGGAATAATTCAATTCATCAGTGTATGCCAGAGAACAACTGCCTGGAAATTAGCTTTGCAGAAAATGACACAGAGGTCCTTAAGGACAGCAAGTTTAACAAAAGCCAATAAATTGTCCTTGTGGTAAATAAGGCAAGTGGTGTCCTAGATTGCATTAGGGAGTTGCCAGCAATCAAGGGAGGTGAACCTACTCAGCACTTATAAAGCCACATCTGGACTGTTGTGTCCAGTTTTGGCTAAAAGGTAGATATGGACATACTGAAGTCCAACAATGGCCTACAAAGATGATTAAGCAACTGGAGGAAAGGCTGAGACAGCTGGGACTGGAACAAGCTCACTGGGGACCTCATTAATGTGTTTAACTATCTGAAAAGAAGCCCTTTGCCATGGGCCCAGTGACAGGACCAGAGGTGACAAAAAACAAAAGAGAAGAGAATCTGTCTGAACATAAGGAAACAATTTTTCACTGTGAGGGTGACTGAGCACTGACACAGGTTGCCCAAAGACATGAAATCTCTATCCTTGGAGATATGCAAAAGCCATCTGGACATGGTCCTGAGTAGCAAGATCTAGGTGACCTTTCTTGCAGGTAGGGAGGGAGAGGAATTGCACAAGATGACCTCCAGAGGTCCCTTCCAACTTCAACAATCCTGTGACTCTGTGTTTCTCTGATAATGGCTCAGTCAATTCAAAGTAGTGACATTCACACAATAACAAAGTTATGTATTCAGTTGTCTAGTGATAATGTATTCCAACTTTATTGCAATACTAGGCAGTTTAAATACACCCATTCCTGAATAATTTTTATGGATCACAATGTTTTGAGGAAGCTGACCATATATCAAATCTTTTTGAAACAGATATCAAATATTTACAAATGAACTGTATTTCATGGAGGAAATACAAACAACATTGCAGCCAACATTGCAGGGTGTTGTTCATATAAAGCTATGTAGTAGGCTAGAGAGGAGGGAGCTGGCCTCTTCTCCCAAGTGACAGGAGACAGGACGAGAGGGAATGGCCTCAAGCTCCGCCAGGGGAGATTTAGGCTGGACATCAGGAAAAAATTTTCATGGCAAGGGTCATTGGGCACTGGAACAGGCTGCCCAGGGAGGTGATTGAGTCACCTTCCCTGGAGGTGTTCAAGGCACGGGTGGATGAGGTGCTGAGGGGCATGGTTTAGTGTTTGATAGGAATGATTGGACTCAATGACCCGGTGGGTCTCTTCCAACCTAGTTATTCTATGATTCTATGATTCTATGATTCTATGATAAGCGAAAGGCAAGCCTGGTACACCAGACCTATCACTGTTATACCAGTAAAAATAAAACAAATAAATCATAAAGATTTCTAATTCTCCACATCTAAACCAGTGCAAATATTTAGAGAAGTAAGCTAATAAGACAGCAGGATGAACTGATACATTAGAAATTTTAAGATAACCTTTAAAATGCATCATTTTCCCTAATGGCATCACTGCAGGAGAAAATATGTCTTTGTTTTCTCTTGTCCCTTTCACACGCAATATAGTCTTCTGGTTTTGCTCAGGGTTGGCGGTTGGTTTCACCACTCACACTGGGTCTCTGCCCATTGGCAGCAAGGCCATCTCTGACTTTGCCATTGGGGCAGATTTGAGAATAGCAACATTGTTTGACACCCACCTACGCTTTCTTTCCTGGGACTGCAGAATAAAGCAAGCTATAAAAAAATCTCAACAAAATAAATTGTATGTATTGATTTCCATCACAAAGCCAGCTGAGCCAAGGATAAATGAGGGGATAAAATCAGCTACTATGCATGTGTTCGCTTCAGCCCTATATTTCTAATATCATCTTCTGTAAATTCCCCTTAGCCTTTCCCTGGCTGAAGAAAAAATATCTTGCTTGCAGCACAAATTATACCCTTGTGCAGAAAAGCTTCCTAGCAGCTTTCAATGATGGCTTTACACATCCTTTATTTAGGCTAGGAAGGGGAGGGAGGATGACAGTTGTCCCTTGGCTTGATGTTACCTTTATCTTCATCCTCAAGCTTGGCCAAGCTGTTGTTTCTCTGCAGCTACAACCTGGCTATTATAGTTAAATGCAGAGAAATTCAACCTGACTGTCTTGGGATTATTTGTGGATCACCACCTCAGAGGTATTTGCAAAACAAATAAGTTACTCACACTGGTATGCAAAACACTGGAGAGGTATTTCCCAGTTCATAAAACCAAAATTGTTCAGTAAACATTTACAGGTTAATTACTGTTACTTGCTGAAAAATCCCAGATTCTTGCAGTACTTCACTTTGTGAACATTTTAAAAAATTCTTTAGACTAACGACTTGGCTGCATTAGGGAGAAGTAAGAGGGAGAGACAAGTCAAGAGAGCAAAGCTACTTTTAGTTTCCACCCAGCAAAACAGGTCAAACCGCAGACTTCATCCAATAGATATGTGCTTTTCTTATCACACACATTCCTCTTCTTTTTCTCCTTTTTTAAAATATCATTTAGATCTACTAACATTTTACTTGATATAGACTGTAAAAAAAGAAAAGTCCTGTCAGCTCAAGTAAGAGCTCAGTACTTCAGGGCAGTAGGCTAGAAAAAAATTTTTGCCACCTTTAACTGGAAAGACATCCATGACCACAGAAGAATATTGGAAGGAATTTATGGTACAATTGAATTATGTCACAAAACCTCTGAAATGAAATAATACTTTCAACACACCAACACTGCAATTTAAATAAAATAAATAATTTTATTATTTTAGTCTATCATTTTTCACATTTGACAGAAAATTTCCACAGGTCCAGGTTCCATCCGAGCATGAGAGCTGAACTACGGTATTCTCCAGGAAAGAACAGCAGGAATGGGGAGACTAGAAGGTAAATCAGCTTCATAACTAAGCAGTTTATTCAGCAGTTTCTTTCACTTAATCTAGCACTGAGAAGGTCACCGTTAATTCATTAAGCTCAATATTTTCTAAAAACTGTGCTGAACTCACCGGCAGATATCGCATCATATTTATACCGAACAGTACATTTAGAAGTACATAGAGGATGAAACACCTTAACAGAAGCACAGAAACCACAAGCTGTGATAAGTTAGAATGGTAACTGGCCTATTAAATTTGCCATGAATCTCTCTTCACAGTTCCAAATGCTAACCAAGTAGCAATGGCCATATATTTTTTTAGAAAGAATCAAAAGCAGCCTCACATATTCTGAGTATTTTCAGCTCAATTCCTATTTTATGTGGAAAACCTTCAATATTAATACAAAATCACAAATGGTAGGGGTTGGAAGGAACCTCCAGAGATCATCTCTTTTCTATGACTGTTGTCCACCCTGCCTATAAGACATGGTAGAGATCTCCACACACATTTTACAGATAGGAAGGTCAGTAATGATTCACAGAAAAGTAAGTGTTAGCAGAAGCATCCTGTTCAATTTCCAGTGTAGGAAGATGTAATAAATTAGGTATCAGTATCAGCCTGCCCAAGATTTCCAAAATTACGCACCAGGACTCCAGGACTGATGTTGTAGAATTATTATGAGATACTTCTTATTTGCTCATCATTGTGAATAACCGAGCTCTTCTTTGAGCTCTTAAAAAAGAAAATCCTAGCGGCTCAGGAGAAAGCCATCCCCATGTTCCGGAAAAAAAGCTGGCAGGGATAAAAACCAGCTTGGTTGAACAGTGAGATCTTCAGTGACATCAAGAAGAGAAGGCCTTGTGGGGGATGTGGCAGTAGGAGGACGCCTAGGACAAAGTGATCATGAGATGACAGGGTTTTCTGTTCTAGGTGAAGTGAAGAGGGTAGTTAGCAGGACAGTAGGATTAAATTTCCAGAGGGCAGACTTTGAACTCTTCAGAAGGCTGGTTGGATAAGTCTCATGGGGGACAGTGCTTAAGGGCAAGGGAGCCCATGAGGGCTGGGAGCTCTTCAGAAAGGAGATCCTAGCGGCTCAGGAGAAAGCCATCCCCATGTTCCGGAAAAAAAGCTGGCAGGGGAAAAGAAAAAGCTTGGTTGAACAGGGAGATCTTGAGTGGTATCAAGACGAAGAGGAATTTATGGGCTCTGGAAGAGGGGACAGGCCTCTTGCGTGGACTACAAGAGGGAAGTGAGATTGTGTAAATAAAAAATCAGAAGGGCTAAGGCTCAACTAGAAATCAGACTGGCAAAGTCGGTGAAAGATAACAAAAAATCTTTCTATAAATGTATAAATAATAAAAAGAGTACTAGGGAGACCATACAGTCCCTATTGGACGCAGAAGGAGCAACAATGACAGGGGATGAGGAAAAGGCTGAGGTACTTAATGCCTTCTTTGCCTCAGTCTTTAATTGTAAAGAAAGTTGTTCCCTTTCTGTACAAACCTTGGAGCTAGAGGAGCAAAATGAGGCTCCCATGGTCCAAGAGGAGGTGGTCAGAGCCCTGCTAGCCCGACTAGAAACACACAAGTCTATGGGGCTGGATGGGATTCACCCAAGGGTATTAAAGGAGCTGGCGGGTGTGCTGGCCAAACCCCTTTCCATCATCTTCCAACAGTCCTGGAAGTCTGGGGAAGTTCCACTGGACTGGAGGCCTGTCACTCTGACCTCAGTGACAGGGAAAGTCAGGGAATAGGTGATCTTGCATGCTATCATGAAGCACATGCAAGAGAACCAGGTGATCAAGCCCAGTCAACACGGGTTTACAAAAGACAGGTCTTGCCAAACTAACCTGATCGCCTTCTGTGACAAAGTGACTTGGCTACTGGACGAGGGAAAGGCTGTGGATGTGGTCTTCCTGGACTTCAATAAAGCCTTTGACACAGTTTCTCACAACATTCTGCTACGGAAACTGTCAGCCTCTGGCCTGGACGGGCGCACACTCTCCTGGGTGGAAAACTGGTTGGATGGCCGGGCCCAGAGAGTGGTAGGAAATGGTGTTAAATCCAGCTGGAGACCAGTTACAAGTGGGGTTCCCCAGGGCTCAGTCCTGGGTCCAGCCCTGTTCAATGTCTTTATCAACGACCTGGATGAAGGCATCGAGTGCTCCCTTAGCAAGTTTGCAGATGACACTAAGCTGGGTGGAAGTGTGGATCTGCTGGAGGGTAGGGAGGCTCTGCAAAGGGATCTGAACAGGCTGGACTGCTGGGCAGAGTCCAATGGGATGAGGTTTAACACGGCCAAATGCCGGGTCCTGCACTTGGGGCACAACAACCCTGTGTAGAGCTACAGACTAGGAGAAGCCTGGCTGGAAAGCTGCCAGGAGGAGAAGGACCTGGGGGTGTTGGTTGACAGCCGACTGAATGTAAGCCAGCAGAGTGCCCAGGTTGCCAAGAAGGCCAATGGCATCTTGGCTTGTATCAGCAACGGTGTGACCAGCAGGTCCAGGGAGGTTATTCTCCCTCTGTACTGGGCACTGGTGAGACCACTCCCTGAATCCTGTGTTCAGTTCTGGGTCCCTCACCACAAGAAGGATGTTGAGGCTCTGGAGCGAGTCCAGAGAAGAGCAACAAAGTTGGTGAAGGGGCTGGAGAACAGGCCTTATGAGGAGCGGCTGAAAGAGCTGGGGTTGTTTAGCCTGGAGAAGAGGAGGCTGAGGGGAGACCTCATTGCTCTCAATAACTACCTAAAAGGAGGTTGTAGAGAGGAGGGCAATGGCCTCTTCTCCCAAGTGACAGGGGACAGGACGAGAGGGAATGGCCTCAAGCTCCGCCAGGAGCACAGAAAGAGTCATTGGGCACTGGAACAGGCTGCCCAGGGAGGTGGTTGATTTACCTTCCCTGGAGGTGTTTAAGGCACGGGTGGACAAGGTGCTAAGGGGCATGGTTTAGTGTTTGATAGGAATGGTTGGACTCGATGATCCGGTGGGTCTCTTCCAACCTGGTTATTCTGTGATTCTGTGATTCTGTGATTCTGTGACTGGAATTCGCATATTCAATGTTTTTTCCATAATGAGAACAACCATAAACCACTTTTTTCCTAAGTGGAATGTGATAATCTCAGATTCACAAAATTCCACAAGAGGGAGCTGGGAGAAAAACATACAAGCAAACAAAACCCAGAACAAACAAAAACCAAAACCCAAAGAACAGAACCCCAAATCCTAAAAGAACTGTGACAAAATCATGGCAATCATAACTGGCAATACTGCTGTATTTTCAGGAAGGTAGATAATGTCGTCATTGGATACAGTACCATGACTATATACTGCTAAACAGATATCACTATCCACAGAGCAGATTAATTAGGTATATCTTATATAAAAAGTAGAAGAAAAATCCAAAGTTTTGAATGTTTACATCTATCCTACCCTTGCCAT
Source organism: Clamator glandarius (assembly GCA_033459285.1). Taxonomy (NCBI): domain Eukaryota; kingdom Metazoa; phylum Chordata; class Aves; order Cuculiformes; family Cuculidae; genus Clamator; species Clamator glandarius. The sequence continues at coordinate 122,910 of JAUNZM010001490.1, read as the reverse complement.
ACTATCTTATGTTCTGGTTTGATCTAAAGTAGAAGGAGTTTCCTGGCTTCAGCTAAATCTCATCCAAGTAACTTCAATTTTCCTGGGGTTGGGGGTGGTGGTGGAGCTGGGAGTTCAACTGCTCAGTTTTAGCTGCCAAAATTGTTTGCTATGAGGCTGAACCAGGACATTTTATGCCATAAGTAATAGTAATTATTTTCACTAATTTTGCATTATCACTAGCAGAGGATGTTATTATTATTATTATTATTCCTTCCTCTCCAAATGCCTGCCACCAAGGTCATTATAATTCTCTTAAACCATGACATCATTTTATTTTCATTTCTGGGAGGACTGCATGGAGAGTACCAGTGATCTTCCTATTGCACAAAAAAAGCCTATATGAAACAGACATTAAAATATGCTATCAAGCTTTCACGAGTCAGAGATGTACCAAAGCTAAGACCCTTACAATCATAAATATGCCTTTTAATATATACATATTCATGTATAACAGACCACACTACAGCATTTAGCTTTCTTTTCATTTAATTTGCACTTTCTTAAAATTCTAAATTACAGCATCGTGTATGACCATGTGAAAAACAGAACCCTGAGAGAGTACTTCAATAAACAGGACATGCTATTTATGCAGAAGTTGCTATATAAAACCTGTGGAGAATTACAGTTGAGTTGCCCAAAGATAGTATCAATTTATTGTCCGATGCTGTCAGACAACATTATTTATCATTGTACCATCACAGTATAAAAGGATTAGCTCAACTTTGCATCAGCGCTTGAAACTGCAGCTACTTTTCATGTTTTGTGCACTCCCCAAAAATGTTATTTTTAGATGGCATTGCAATTCACATTGGGATTTGACAGCAATGATAGTTGCTAGCTGATAATTATTCAGTTATTGCTAGCTGTTATTTATTCAAAATTACAAACAAGACATTTAAACTGCAATGGACTGTACTACAAAGATGAAATATCTCAAGACAGAATGAATATTTTACATTTGTTGGATACATTTTGGCTAATGTTCTCCTGACAACTTTGCAAAACCAAAGGGCCACCCCCTGTACTTGGCCTAGGACAGTCTCTGGTCATAAGCTAAGACCCAGCACAGACTGTGTCTGCCACCCTCTCACAAATGGGGAAATTGGATCAATCAAAACTTAGAAGTATTGATGCATTAAGAACCTGTGACTTTGTGAGATTTCATAAAGATGCAGTCTTTATGTCTGCTTATCCACAGGATACTTGCCTCGTTCACTAAACTGACAAGCACGGGCCAGAAACAACTTCATCAATACCTACCCTCTAAACCTATATGACCAAATGAGAACATCACAGTGGGATTGGAAGACTGCGGGCATTATCAGGGGAGTAAAATACCTAAAAAATCAAGATTTAGATCCAATAAATCTGATCATTAGCTTATTTCACACATTTTGCTCCAACTTTAAAGAAATTTGAAGTGAAATATGGACATTACATAGAAAGTCACTGTCAGTACAACTTAAACCCCCCTGCCTTACTTTCATAATGTTAAGAATCAGCCTATCACAAAAATGATGGAGTAACCCACATAGGTGAATTACTGCTGAAAAACATACCGGAATATATAAGTTCTCACTTCAGAAAAAAAGAACTGAATATTATCAGACAGTGATAATAAACTGGACAGTGATAATAAACTGTTAAGATGTAGTCTTTCTACAGCACTACCCTGAGTTATAAAAAAAAGAATAAGATCTTACAGAGGCAAGATATTAAAGTGAAAGGCACTGCTTGGGAAAAAGTGGAGACAAGAGAACCTATTGATTCACAGAGAAGTTTAGACCATCAGGGCTTATTTGTTTTCAGTAAGGAACTAGATTTTCCTACTTAGTAAATCTGGTGGAGACCCAATACTGAGTATCAAAACAGTAGAGCAAATGTTGAAAAGCATTCCAGCATGCAAGTTACCGAGTCTGGTTTTAATCACCACATGTGTTATCCATTATTACCTAGCTGCCCCTACTCTTGTATTCACTCTATAACCAGTTTTCCCAATATGAGTAAATGCTTACAGCAGAATATATTTGAAATAATTTTAAAGCTTTTCAGAATTAGGAGTAGGATTTTTAAATTGAGCTTTCAAAAGCTTTGCTTGAAGAGGGAAGATTTATGTCTTTTATACTTAACAGAAAATTTTGAGAAGTACGCTTGGAGAATATAATTAAAACAGGAAGTAAGACTAATTTCTGAAAGACACTTGTCATCATTCTCTATGAAAAATACTTTTTCAGGGCTACTGAGCTCAGTACCACTTTTTACAGGGGAACTGGAGGGTGGCAAAAAGCTTCTGGTTTCTCAATCCATCTGACCTAAAAAACTTTAATATGGTTTGCAATGATGAACACCCACTAAGGTTCTTCTGCCTTGAAGAGGTCATTACATTTGAAAAGGGAACATGAAGTGTCTAAATATGTTTTGCTTTGTGTTGTAAGGGTAAGCTATGTCAGCAGAATTGAAAAAAAATTAATATCTGTGTACAGCCTGTTTGTTCATACCATCATTCTCCCTCATCAAAATCTCAGTTATGGCTAGATTAGAATTCAGCACTTCAGGAGGTCACTGAAAAGCTGACCACAGGAAATGTAGGTTGGACATTACTGTAGTTACTTCTGTGAAAATAAGTTTTAATAGCAGTCTGGTAGCAGATCGGACGGGACTCTCACTTTCGAAAGTTTGTCACACTGTGACCTGTCTTTGACATTTCACAGCATGTCTGACAGATGTATTTCAGCCCTGAAATTCACAATATTTCAGATAAATCTTGCCCTTCATTATATGATTACAGATTAGAATAAGGGTCTTCTGTAAGACCCTTAAAGAAATTCTGCACATCCCAAGCAGCACCAGTGTCAGCCCTGCCTATAGGAAGTAGAAAAATTTTTACATTAACTTGATTTCTCTGTGGTCAGAGCTTCTTTTTTTAATTAAATCACAGTTTCATTTGTCTTGTCACGGGACAAAGAAAACAAATTCAAACTTTTAAAATAATGTCCAAATCACGTCCAATGTTGTATACGATTTCAAATTCATGTTCTAGAATCCCCAACATAAGAAGGATATGGAGCTGTTGGAAGGGGTCCAGAAGAGGGCTATAAAAATCATCACAGAGCTGAAGCACCTCCCATACAAGGACAGGCTGAGACAGTTGGGCTTGTTCAGCCTGGAGAAGAGAAGGATCTGAAGAGACCTTACAGCAATCTTCCAGTACCTGAAGGGGCTACAAGAAAGCTGAGAAGGGACTTTTTATAAAGGAATGTAGTGATAGGACTAGGGGGAATGGCTATAAATTGGAGAGGGGCAAATTTAGACTAGACATAAGGAAGAAATTCTTCACAATGAGAGCAGTGGGCACTGGCACAGGCTGTGGCTGCCCCATCTCTGGAGGTGTTCAAGGTCAGGTTGGATGGGGCCTTGGGCAGCCTGATCTAGTGAGAGGTGGCCCTGCCCATGGCAGGGCAGTTGGAACTGGATGATCTTTAAGGTCCCTTCAAACCCTAACTATTCTATGATTCTATGTTTAGCTAACTGTAAGGAGATAATAAAAGCATACATTCTGAAGGCACTGATACAGAAGCTAGAGAATAATTCCTTAACGCTGCATGACAATCAGTTACTGTTTGGTGGGAAAGTGTAATTCAATTTAAATAACCTGTTGTTATTAGTTACAGAGAACTACTTGTACAGAATAAACTATGGAGCTGATCAGAATTGAGCTCTACATCTAAAACTAAATGCTTCGTCAAAGATTGACTGTATTTATTGCAGCTAGTGAAATTAACCACTTTTTAACAAGTCCTACATGATTATTTAATTTTGAGTGTAATCCAGTTGTTGAGGAATATACCACCAGGACATGTGTAAATGAGTTTTCTGGCACCATACCCGCTATTGGTTAGCTAGCCTTACTGTTTTCCTTTAATTTTCTTCATCTTGCTAAAATATGTATAGATCAGTTTTAAGATGCAACACGCAAGTAAAGTTTTCAAATGGTACAAAAACTAAGTCATGTCAATACTATGGCAAATAGTCTTCTAGTTTCCTGATTTAGTATGTGCAACCAGAGAAAGAGTGGTAAAGACAGGGCTTTCACATGGTTTACTCACCGTCAAATTTCTTACTAGGTCACTGTAGCAAATGGTAGCCAGCCAGCTTCACAGCTGTGACTTACAATGCAAAGTTCACTGGTTCATAAATGGTAAAATCAAAGTTACTCTTTGACTGCTCACCAGCAACTTTCATCAAAGAGTTCCTTGGAAATGACCAAAGATGCAGTCCAATCCACAATGCATGCTGTTATGAAATAAGAGCTAACTTTTTTAGAACTCTTGCATATGTCATTATCTTGGCGATAGAGAAAGGTAAAAAGTTACTCTTGAAATATCATACCATAATTAACTTACAGTGTCTGTGATACAGTTTAAAACTGTAAAAGAATTGGAGAATAGTAAGAAACTTGATTATTTTACTTGTAATGAAAACATATGTTCGTTTGCCATAGATTTAATCTTTTGTCCTATTTCACAATGAATCAATGGCATTTTAAGCTATGAATATTACCCCTTTATAAGCACATAACATCTTGGCAGTAATGTTACTACTAAGTAACACTGACTAAGAAGAATTGACAAAGATGATGAAACAAAGCTTCTTTCAAAAAACCCACTGAAAATACATAGGTCTCATTTTAAAAATAAGAGTCAGTATTACTCAGCTTCTTTCAAGAAAATTCTTTGCAGGATCTTCTGTTTCATACTACATGTCTTACTTTCTATACTAGTCATTCTTTGCAATTTTCATGATCCACATTAGTAAACAAGCGAAGATCCTTTTCAACTGATACTTCAAACACAGTCTTTTTCAATTCTTCTGAAGGAAATCAGTACATGTAAATTTTCTGATGTAGCATGCAACCTGTCACTGTCACCAACAAAAAAACCACCCAAACACAAACCAGCTTATTTATGAAGTTTGTAATGCTTCTACAAACTATCTGACTGTGTTCCAAACTATCTCATTCTGGACGGCTTTCTACATCAAACTAAAGGTCAGAGAGAAAGCTACATGCATAGGATGTATGTTCTGGCCTACAGTATTTGACAGATAGCATATCTCACTGATCTGTGCCCCAAGAGGAAGGAGGATGAAGAGAGTGAGAGAAGAGGTATTGCCAAACAAACCATCTACTCCCATCTGACAACTGAAGAATTTGTTCTCAGTAAGACCTTCCCAGTCCTCAAGAACTTTTCATTCTGCTTATTCAATTTCTACAAATTATTTTGCAAAATAGAATAATCCACATCTACAGAACAGGGAGATGAAATTAAAGTTATTCTGTACCATATTCAATAGCAGTTTTACCCAGAAACATAAAGCCTGCCCAACCTACAAAAATACATAAAGCACTTTGCCACACTACTTTTGGTTAGCTACTGAATGAATAGAACAAGTAGGGTATAATATAAGGAAAAGTTGAGGAAATGCTCAATTGAGAAAGGCTTTCGCATGATTCAATGAAATAACTTAGGAGTTTCTAAAAGAAAAAAATTAAAAAGTGAGATTAGCCTGACAAAAATATTTCCACTACATAAATGATTCAGAGTCCTATCCATATTGCTTTTAAGTCCTTAACTAACCAAAAATAGTTTTGAAAAATGTTCAAATATACCTATGCTCCATATCTCATTGGTTTCTTACTACAAAATTTTCACCTTTGAAAATAAAATTTTAATATTTCGCCAACTTTGAGAATTTTCCAGATTATTCAGGTATCCCAAGCGTATTCCAGCTTACTTAATTGCTTATGTGAATTATTATTGGCACATAAACACATTTGTAAAGCAGGTTGTTACAAAACTTATGTTGGAAGTTAAATTCTATTTAGGTTTTCAAAACAGTTGGGCTTCTTCAAAGTGTGGATCGAATCCCTGAGTAAAAAATATACTCTTACGTTGCCATTTTATGATTTCAGTGCAGGTATTAAAAGAGTTATACCTAAAAAAGTAAAAGATCTGTGTTTAATTCAACTTTTGCACCCATTTTCAACAAGATAAGCGTGCAGGAAAAGGCAATTGGAACCTCTGCCAAAATATTGCAAAAAAATGGTTAATTACCTCAGGTAAGAAAACATAATATGTATTACTATTTTTCTGTGCTAAAAGATCGCTGCATTCTTAACTTTCCGACTCCTGCTTGTACCAGCTTGTTTCTCTGTCCACAGGCTCTATTCATTTGAAGCACATGTTATTTGTGCTTCATATAGTAAGAACTTTCAATCAAGTACCAAATTAAACAGCGACAGACTAACACAACAAGTCAGTTTATTTTATAGGCCCAGTTTTGCACTTGCAGTGGATAACACAGATGCTCCATTCACATTTTACCTAACAGTTAATTGCTAGCAGAAAGTTGAAGGCACAGTTGATTTTAATCACAAATTTTGTCAGGCTATATTATATTGCTTTTTTTTCTTCATTTGCCAATAAGAAAATATTTTTGAGAACCTTATTAAGTTCCTCGTGTCCATTATTATATTTTAGTTGTCTTTTACAAAAGCCATTTTATGTACAAAATTTATTCTAAGCAGAATGCAACTACTTCCCTGAAAATTTCTTGCAGTGCGTGCTTTATACTACAATCTAATGTGAACCATAAATTCTTAATCCTGTGCCAATTAAACAAAGTCCTTATTCTCTGCATTTTTTCAGTGATGCTAAGCTTCTTGTTGTCAGTTGTGTTACATCTCTGAAAAAATATTTATCCAATTGCACAAACAAATGGGAAGGCTGCTACATTGCTAGCCAAGACTTACACCGGTACTTCAGTGGGCCCCCAACCATAATTTCCAAGCATTTTGTCTACCTATAGACAACTTTGAAATTAATTTTCTGGAGTGATATAGTTACATTGCATGAACTTGCTCACCATACAAGCAATCTGGTTTCTTGATGAAAAATGGCGTACATTAGGTATGTAAGCAGAATGGAGCTCTATGGATCCCAAGGGGTAAGGACACTTCAGCATTTGATTTGAGTGAACCATACACTTATCACTCGCTGTAAAAGGTTATTTGTCCTGCCACTTTGGAGTTGCTTCTTCAAATAGAGCCAAAACACAGTCCCCATATACAGCCAGGCTTTTCAGAGAAAAGATCTACTCTGCTGTTGGGAAACTGGTAACTAAACTTAGCACTACACTTTCATTCAGATCACATAACATTACCTGGCTCCTGGATGTCTCACTAAAGAAACAGCATTTCAGTCAGTAACACTGAGCTACCTTAAACTGCCTATGAGTTGTCTGCCAGGCTGCCTCCCTTGTCCTCTAATTCCTGCCAGTGTTAGCTACCTTGCAAATGAAGAGAAAAATGTCTTGCTATGTCTGTCAGACCTACTGCCACATTCAGTGGTTCCAAATTAACTTTTGGTTCTTCCAACTAGGTTTGAAATCTCTTAGATGTTATCTATACATAATGTTTTTATGAACTGCTAATGTAGGTGACATTTCTTTCCTTGGGGTATAATTAGGATCCCACCCTGGTCAGCAGTGGTCATTTCAGCAGAAACTTAGTAATATACTCCATTGTCCAAAATAGCTCAGCCCACAAAATGCAATGCCTGTCAGAGTAAAATGCAATTATATAGCTATAGCTATTCATATTCTTGTTAGAGTAGGCAACAAACTACTCAAGCTATTACTAACCTGAGTGTAAGCAAGACCTTGAGAAAATAAGAATAGTCTTCTCCTCCTGCAGCTGAAAAATGAACATAAGCATTAACACAGATACCCATATATGTAAGCAGACTACTGAAATGGCCAATCTCGTAACAGATTTCTTCTCTTTGGAGAGTAATCTTCTCAAAGTGTTTAAAGGAGAAAGAAAAGGAAGAGGTCTGTATTTCATTTGAATATAACTTTCCTAAAAAAATATAATAATTTGAAATATCAGGATTATCATGGCCCAGTTCTGTTCACCCAGTGTTCAAGACATAGCAAATGGATTTTAAGAGTGCAACACTTCACTTTTGCCCAGAGCAAAGCAGCCAAAGGTCTAGGCTCTTTAGACCAATCTTTAAAAATCAATACTTCCTGTAGTATAATTTTAACAGGTATAAATGCAATCCTAAAGAAGCATTAGTTAAAACTGATTATTAGTCAGAAAACAGACATAGTAATCTCTTTTCTTTTTCTTAATGAGTGGATCTAATTTGAGACTTCAAAGGGAGTGAGAGTTAAGAAACTTTCACTTCTAAGGAATTAAGACAACAGGTAAAATATATTCACTGATACAGCTCATGCCAACAGTTATCTCAAAAGTTTCAGAATATTTTTTCTATTAGAAAAAAAAATTAAAGTAAAGCATAGCAAGTTGAGACAAAGGACATAGAAATACGTAGTCACATTCAGATTCTTGTTACCCTTACAAAGCTTAGTGCCCTCTCCAAAAGTCTGTTGCCTCTGAGGCTGTTACTGAGCCACAGATTCAGAGTGGCTAACCAACAAGATATCAGAAGTTAACCCACATGTGCTAAATTAGGAAGGCAGTCTTCCTAAGTTTACCATATACCAAAAAGAGAAGAATATGCACTTTCAGAAAACAATTCACATCTTCCAGAAATTGCATAAACATGCCTGGTTTTGATAGAACAGGGAGCCCCAAAAATTCTTCCACTATCTAAGAACTAAGCAGAGTGAACGATCTTTCCATTCCAGCTTCCTTCCTTAATAACAAAGAACCATATGTAAGACTTGGTAATAGTAATTATCAGTGACAGCTTACAAAGTGCAAAAGAGACAAGTCAACTCCCTCACTGTGCTAGTCTCTGTCTACTCTGCAGTGGGTGCTCTTCTTTTCTTTTCCTTACTGTGAAACAAGAAAACGACTCTGGAAAACCCCAAGGAAAAAAGTTTTGTTAAAGTGAAATAGTTTAATTTCTAAGATAGTTTGAAAAAGAGAAAAAAATACTAGGCAAAATCTGAAAATATATTAGAGAGAACCTCTGTCTAACTTATTTTTAAGAAAAATCTGTAAAAAAATAGATTTTGTTTAACCGATAAGATCTTACATACAAACTGACCACACCACTTTAGAATCAAGGTTAGGCATTCATATCAATCTCTTAATAAAAGTGGAAAATCCACTTGAACAAAGAAAACCTATCACAAAAACACAAGGCTAAAATTCACTTTAGTCTTACACAGCATGTAATGCTAATGATAGTTTTACACATATTATTTTTATTTCTAAATAAGGGAGGCATAATTAATGACTTTCTTTCCTTTTGAAATTTATTTTCTTTCTAAAAATGCATATGTATACTCACCACTGGGAACTTAACTTAATCAGTACTTGATTTGGTATTGATAATTAAGGAAACTGAAATGATATATTACTTTATGTATTCACAATAAATAAAAGAAGAAAAGTAAATGCAATATATGATTTATTAAGAGTTCCTCCTCTCTGCCGCCTTGCCCTCCATCACATTCAAAGTCTCTAGTTTTCCTGTTACCTAGGCAGTACATAAATTTTCAACAGGTTTACAGGTAAGCAATTGAGGTGTAGAGTGTGTTACACATATATAAATGCTGAAACAAGCAGAATATTTTTCTGTAAACTGAAAATACACTTTAACCAGGGACTGGGAGTGGTAACACCCTTTTATTGACGTCAGTAAAAAGGGAAAGTTAAATCATTAACAGACATTTAAAATCAATTTGGCAACTCCTGGCAGGTGAAGTCAGATATTTTATTATAAAAATGATGTCTCTTTTGGCTCTTTCAATACATTGGTTTTATGAAATAAGGAGTGATAAGGGAGTTTTTTAAGTATAAACAGTATATATTAGAAATAATAACACATGGCCCTGAAGCAAACATTCTTGTGATTGATCACAGCAGCAGGATCCCTCAAGAGGCTTACAGCATAATCACTTTCAGGTCATCTACTGTATGATGCATATGTTAACTAGGTAACTGCCTAGTGTGGAAAATGTATAAAGTCAAGTCTAATGAAATAGGCTTTGTTTGCTACATTTATTTCTCACTGTAGAGATGATGTAAATGGATAGCAACCCATGGCATGTCTTCAAGGGAACAAACCCTACCTAATTCAGAAATATAACTCTTTAAAAGCAAAGAATAGTTTTTGTTTCACTTTCAGAATGTAATCAGGAGAAATAAAATAGAAACCAGAAAGCACTCACACGTTGCCTGCACCTGCCAGTTCACAGTTATATCAGCATGGTTCCCAGAAGAAAATGCTGCTGTATTTCAGAGTAAAGGGGCACAGTGATTAACACCAGACAACATAGACTCAAAAATACACAAATAAGTGAAAGGGCTTAACAAGAGTTACCATTCCAGTGTACCAAAACAGTCTGAGTAGCCTGTGTAATTCAAGCAATGATGCAATAGCACAATGCCAGATGCCTACATGAAAATGTCAATAGAAAAAAAAAACCCTAGGACTCTCCCAACTATCATATTGGCTGTTTCCACACAAACCTGTTGTGGAAGCAACCTGGTTCCAACTTCCAGGGGCTGAGTCAGCACTTTGTTTTCACTTTTTGACAGTGCGTTTACAGATCTTGACTCTGCTGACATTATTTCATAAAGGAAAAGGAAAACTGGTCAATAAAGTTCCCAACAGCTGAAAAGCAAAACCAGGAATGCCTGTGAGAAAATTAAAAGCAGATTGCTGGGTGGACTCAACTGCCAGGGATCTTTGAGCTGGTAGGCTTCCCCTCTTACAAGATGTTACTACAGAAATTACTGTAAACATAGCTTTCTTATAGCTCACAGGTAATGAGGCTCAAGAAGACAAGAAGAAAGTGGCAGCTTGATATGTCAGCATGCAAAATGATAGCACAACCACTCTGTTAAGACTCCTCAAGTATTGTAAATAAGAATGTCTACCATCACATAAGAAACTGTTCATTCAAGTGGCTACAGAAGTCCAGACATATCTTATCCAGCGACCATCACCTGCTTCCATACACAACACAGTAAAATAAGCTACTTTGAGTCAGACAGTTGATGCTGCATTAACGGATAAATTGTGAATTCTGGATGGAGGAAACAAAATTATTTTCCTTTTTGCATTTTAGCACATTACTATTTTGTTTTATAATCTCTCCAGTTGTGTTGGTGCCAAATATGTTATGAGGTAGTGTTTGCCCCAGACAAGTCTTCAATTCCAGTCATCTGTCAAAAGGAAAAGTCACATAGTGGTGCTGTTTCTGCACCTAGTCCTTAAAAATCCTTTGTACTGTATCTTTATAACAATCTATGTATAAATTATTGTTTGCTAGCACTGGAAAAGCAATGGAGGCGATCTCATTGAAAACCCTTCTATTCACCTTTCTCAAGAGAGGGACTTTGAACACAATCCTGATGATGTTAATAGGTCTTCATCATTTTACCTACACTAAAGCCATCCCTCATCAAGCTATCTTATGGTTCACTGAACTCTCCACAAATACACGGAAAGAACTTACATGTGGTCAACTGACAACACCACACCTCTCATTTCTCCTTATGTTCAGCTGGGTGGAGACTTTCAGCTGATGTCTAGCAGTTTTTTAACATCTGCCAACTCCAGTCATATATCCCCTATATGTTTGCATTGGACAAACAAGTATATTTTCTTTCTGTTTTGTGTCTAGACAGTATTTAGTTCACACGAGGATCAAGAGGGCCTTTCAGATTCTTCAAAAGATGCAGACCAGAGTATGTGTAGAACAAATTCAGGAAAATCTAGTATTACAAGAACTATCTTATTCACCATTATTTTAGCAGCCCTAGCCTATTGGGAATATAGGATATATGAAAAATAAATAGCCTTGATATACCTCTTTATAGATTGTCTCTGTAATGTCCCAAAAAAGAAAATAACAAAATCATGTATTGTTACTGCCAAACTGATTAGAAGCACTGCTTACTGATTTTCAAATAAATATGTTTCCTTAGTCCTTACGCCACTTTCAAAAAAGTGACTGCTGGCCATCATATTAACTAATATTAAAATAAGTGCTTATACAGTGTTTGACAACTTTAACAGTTTGAAATTATGATTTAGTTTAACATTTTTAAATGGTCAAATTAATTGCATCATTCTTTTCCCCAGCTAGGTGCAGGAAAACACAAGCTGCATCTAAAAATTGTTTTTAAAAAAATTATTTCCTTTTAGAACCAAGCTTTATTTTGCATATCCTTCAGTATCAAGCTATTGTTGATATAAAATTATTACTTTGGCAGCCAATATAAAAGTTTATATAAAAAGGACTCTTAAGACTCACTCTGTCCTTATCTGAATTTTAATCACATACATATATAAAAATATAATCTTACATATATATATATATGTGTGTAACATACTTTAAGTGTGTTGTTATGAGCAGTGTGCAATTTGTTTTATTTATTTTACCTGAAAAAGGCATTGTGCTAAATCCTGAACCAGTCAGATCACAGAACATGCAGCACATGCAGCTCAGGAACTGAATATATCCACCATACCATACATGGTGATTTTGGCATGTTGGTTTTGTCAGCTCTTAGAAAAGGAAAGGTCATTGCTCCCAGCTGACATTCCAATAAACAGAAAACCTTCTCAAAAAACAAGAAAAATGGAACTAAGCATGCTCAAAGCATTAAAGAAAAACTGAAAAAAAACCTGATAATAATTTCTTACAGTGGTTATATCCACTCAAGGTCTAATCTAGCTTACTACTGTTCACATTATTCAGTTCTCTTCAGTTCTGTGTGGCACAGTGTCAGCTAAAAAGAGAAAAGTAATTCTTCAACAGTGGATTCCAAAGTCTCAATTTCCTTGAATGAAGAGATGATCTAACTAAATATTGTTATCTCCTGATCTAAACAGGGTTCCTATACAATACAGGATGACTCCCAAGCAGAAGTAACATGTGCAAACCTGTCTTTCTTCCCTTCCACCTACTTAAAATGGCATCACGTACCTTACACAGTACAAATATGCATCCTTGACTAATTGTCTGCATTCTGGAATGTGAGCTTCATTAGCTCTATCAAATTTATTCCTTTGTGGATAAATTTATCTCCTGTTAACACTGGTTGTCACATAAATGGCACTGCAGAATTCCTTATACATTTACATACCTAATGGTTGGGCAATGAACATGTGCTTTTCGCCACATGTGGCCTGTGAACAACCCTCTTGCAGTGCTACCTGCTGATTCACAAGCAGCAGAAAATGTCCACCAATGTGGGGGCTACCATATAAATCAAATTTCCAGATAGGGTAGATGGATCTGCAGAGAATCCTCAGGGCCCAGCAGGCTCCTGGTTCCAGCACTGTTCATGACAGCATCCCTGAGGAGTAAAACACTCCCTGGTATCTGAGCTTTGTTCACTAATGTGTCTGTGATGAGTTTATGGGTTATAGCTACAGGAAGAGTTTACCATACAACCCTGAGTTAGTGAGGCTGCCACTTCCACTGCCCAGTTCAACCTGCCTTACTGTACAACAAAAACCGTCTCTTGTACCATGTCAAAATATTATGCCTTCTGTAAGGTGTAGATAGTATTGGTTTTGAACAATGTTATTACCATATAATTACTATAAATAATTTTGAGTCAATATATCATTACCTAACATAGCTAACTTTTCAGTTTCAAAACAAGTCACTAGCTACAGGTTCTTTGGGTAAAATTCTATGGTGCAGATAAAGATGAGATTACGATAACAAAAACAACCATATTTCCTAATCACAAAGTTATATGTAGCAACTATCTACAAAAGCATGTTAAGTTCTAACTGGTCTTAATATAATTCTAATTTATTTTGCCTCATACTCTTTAAAAAAACCCACAAAAACCTCCCTCGTCACACAGTATCATTTTGCTTATAATTTTTTTGCCTCTCTTGTTTCCTATTCCTCTAGATTTTCTGTGTTTATGGCTCACCTACATGACATTTTACTGCCTTTTCAGTGCCAATTAATTTATTGCAGGTTATGATTACTATTCCAGTTGTTTTTAGATATTTTGTATTTTCTAGCTTCTAATACAGTAAGAAAACACTGAAATCCCTGAACAGCAGCGTGACTTTTCCTGATGAAGAAACAAAAATATTTGTACAGATATAAATGCACACACTGGCAACTTGCTTTGATTAGAAACCAGAAGTTTAATGCAAGATTCAAAAAGGATAATTTTCCATTGATAATCTTTTTTGTAATTTTTTTTCTTTTGATCAAAAAGCAGCTGCAGAGAACACAGATGTAATTATCTAAACTATTCTAAAATAAATGAAAAAGACTGATTAACAGGATTAATCATGGTGTGAAATTTTACTACTATACTAATCAATACAGGCAGTTTGGAAAGCCTGTAACAAGGTATAATACAATAGCTAATAATTACTTATTTACAAAAAATAATTAGCTGACAGAGAGAAGTGACCCACCTGGGGCTACTTCTTTTCATAGGACTAGCAAAATAGGGCTGAATAGAATCAGGAAAATCACTAATTCACATAGAAGGCCAATTTGAGAAAGCTTCATAGCATGCTTACCAAACACCTACAATCAATCCTGGGAATGATGGTCAGACATATCTCTTTTGTCAAAGTACCTGGGGTCACAAATTAGGTCATTTCATAAGGAAGGGGAAAATCAAACACAACATTGGCATCCCTGCAACAAAGAATTTGTTAAATAAAACTTCCTAGCTGATCCCGAGAAAAGCACAGGCATGCTGACCTAAAAATCTGGCAAGTGGTTTAAGAGTGAGCAAAACGACAAAATCAAACACCAGGGAAGTTTCTCAAGTAAACAGCAATACTTGCACATGCAGCTCAGCTTCCTTGGAGCCATGGCAAACATCCAGTGCTTCATAGGAGTGTGAGTGGCAGAACAGTGGGAGGCAGAAACAAATAATCTGCATCAGGAAAGGATGTAAATAACCCTTCCAAGATTCTGGAGATAACTAGCACATTATCCCATTATTCAAGGTTAAAAAGGAAGAAAGTTCTGTTTCTGTTATCACTGTTTTCATATGATTAATATCATTAAATCTTTGTATTGCTTTCAACAAGACATGGTATGCTGTTGTGGGAAACCTGTTTATTTTTTTCTTGTAGACTTGAAGAGGTAGGAGAGGAAGAAGAGAGAGAAACACGAGAAAAGCCCTATGTCCATACAAAATGCAATGTGAAAATTAGCTACTGCCAACATGAAACCAGTCACTTTACTTGTTTGTTTGCTTGCTTGCTTTTTAAATTTAATGGATGAACTGTTAGCCAACAGAGGTCTAAATCTAAAGGATGTATCAGAACAAATAAATGTTTATTTAAAGGTCTGTTAAAAAAGGAGATACCTACTCAGAAAGATTAAGGAACATCAAGAGAAGTTATTAAAGTGTTTGCCATAATTTACCAACTTCTGGTTACCTTCTTAGTTAATTGTTTCTGCGTATACTTTCCTCTAAACCTCTAATGTGCAATGTATTATTGGATATAACTATTCAAAACATTTCCAGTAAGATTCTTGTGCCTGCTCACAAATGTTGTTAGAGGAATTCATTCCATGAAAATCCAGGGTTATCCTCTGTTGTGTTTTCTCAATTTCCTCTGAGCCATCTCTTTTGTCATTTTTAGGATTTTCACCTTCTTGGAAATGAAACTATTTTCAAAAGTGCTCTTGTCTGAAGATAACCTTTCTACATCCCTGATTTTGCAAGCATTTGTAATTGACAGTGGTATGACAAAAATCGTGGCATAAATATGCCATATGTAAGGAAACTCTTGCAAAGCAATAACTACACACTCTAATCAGGAAATGGCATAGAACAACTTTTATTTTGTTTGCTTTCTTTGTTCTCATAGTGCTCAAACACAAAAGAACAATACTGTTTCAGTTTTGTTAAATAGTTTACCACTACGGTTAAGGCTAATAAACACATAATATCTATGTTCACTTAATACTGTGAATTATCTAAACAAACATTCAAAAGGTGTATCTAATCTTTTTGACCAACTATTTAAAAATAGTAATTGTATAGTTAATTTGTTATAGCCTAAGAAGTCAAACTACTTGTTGCTACTATAGACAAGCATAATCTCAATTTTCATGTTGTTTCACTGCATTGTTCTTAATTATTTAAAAATATTTCCAAATTAATTCTGCCTAAGAATTTATACCTTTTTTGTAAGTCAGTGACATTTACTCTTGCATAAAGTAACCCATAGCAAACACACTGTAAGACATCAGCTTTCAATGCCCTGCACTGATCTCCTACTTTCCAGATTGTGTTAAAAAATTAAAGACATGTTCCTTTAGCTCAACCATTAAAAAAGTTAAAGGAGACTTTCTCCCTGTTGTTGATCTCAGTAAGATTAGTGACATGCTCATCTAAACCAATCAGATACAACTGGAAAGGAAAAATTCTAAACATTTACTGTACAAGGGTCCATAGATGGTTTGTCTTCCTTTATTAAAAGCAAAACAAAAAACCCTCACAGTTCTGACATGAAGCCATCTCTTACTGCACTCCTCCATGCCAGGAAAGCAGCTGAAGTGATTTGAAGCTATAATCCCAGTGATTTCTTTCTCTCCCCACTGCTACAGCGGAGAACCCTAGAATTTCTGAGCCTAATGATCTGTGATTCCTAAGAAACAAGTCACATAAGGTCAAGACATATCTCTGAAAGACTTGAACCCCCCCCAAAAAAAAACTCTAGTGCAGTTCTTACATTCAAAAGAGTTCTTCAGATCTCTCTCCTTCACAACTTTGAAAATTTAGCATCAAATTAAGAAGATTTTATTAAACATTAACAAAAAATTTGAAAGTTTGATTATTTTAGGCTAAAGGCACACAAAACCAGGTCTTTGCAATTACATGGAATGTAAATCCAAGTTGCCACATGATCTTATGTTCCTTCTAGTCATTCTAGCACACATTGAAAACTTTTAAAAATATCTTCATTTTAAAATATCTTAGCTTTTAAAAATGCAGTATAAGCAATTTGTCCTTCTCAGAGCTAAAGGTATACAAAGAGCTTTTAAGAAACTAGGAATCTTTAGATACCTTGGCTTCAGATTAAGAGGGAAAAATTCTATCAGGTTGAATTAAGTCCCTCATTGCCTGCATCTCACAGAATCATCTGTATCTTTCTAACCTGGGCCATTTTACAAACTGAGTATTTCACTGGGCATCTTTTAATTCTTAGAAAGAATAATCAAATGTAAAAGCCCTATAAATCAAACTTAGTATGAACAGCATGAAGTACTTCCAAAGTATGCTTAAAAAGTAAAAAAGAAAAAAAAAATTCCAACTACTTTGTTAAAATAGGATGTAGTAGACGGAAGTAATTGCTGTAAACATTATTTTAGCCCTACAGTATTTGACACTCTGTGCTTTTTATATGATTAAGAATCTATTCTGAACTATTGACAGCATAGTAGATGCTACTGTTCAGACAACTATTGCCTACTGCAAGAACTGCAAATGTGCCAAAAACTGATATTTGAGAAATAAAGTACATATGTCAAGTTCAGTATCTCCACTGCCAATTTTGCTTTCCATGAGGCTTTTGCACATCACAAAAACAATCAGCTATACACATACACCGATATAAAGAATTGTAGATAAAATTTTTCATGAAGGTGGTGTCTCTGTTGGAAAGGATGTATGGTCAGTTCTTTGGCTTCTGTCTTCTGTATTTTAGCTATGCTACAAAATGTTGACAAAAGCATGAAAGCACAGTATTAAAAATGTAATTCTGTTTTATAACTGTCTTTACAGATCATGATTTTACACAATATTACTGACAAGTTTATCAGCTGCTATAATGCTGGAAAAATCTGGGTATCATGACTAAAACAGAGGTAGTGATGGAAAGAGCACTGAGAAACAGTTTGAAGGATATGTGCTTACGACTGATGCTTTACACAATGCAGCCTTTGGGGCGGAGACGTGTAACCTTGTTATTACAAGTAAGAAAATGCTCCCAGCAGATTCTAAGCTGAATTTCAGAACTGACATGTAAAAGTCTAACTTGAACTATTTTAAACATCATTTTCCAGTGTTAATCTGTAATCCAAAAATATTCAGCTAGCAAAGGCCCTGCCATTGAAGCCTGTGGTTTTTGCAATTGTTACCTAAATTGCAATGTTTTCTGAAGAACATTGCAAAGAACTAGGTCGTAATGTGCTATGCAAGGACTGAAGAACATATAAATCCCTGCTTTGAAATCAACAAAACCATAAACGACAGAAGAAAATATAAATTCTCATCTCTGTTTTCCATTTGGAAAAATTGCATGAAGAGTGGCTACTTACAATTTCAAAGTTATATATTTTTATTCTACACTTCACAGAAGAAAAAATCTAAAGAAAATTACAGCAGTGATTCATTACAAAACCCTCTGTTGGCCATAATTTGAATAAATTGTGGATAACTTTTGTTCAGCATTTGCTTCCCTCTGCAATTGAAGGTTTCAAATCTATGTCCTCTAGAGTTTTTGGGATTTTCTTTATGTAAAGACAATAATTGTAAGAATTCCTGAAAACCCTAGTTTTTCTTCTTGTGGCACAGTATAAAACAATTGATCAGTGATGTTTATAGACTGCTGTCTGTACAAAGTATTTGACGATGTCCGTAGGTATGTCTGTCCCAGAGCTTCTGGGTCTGCATGTTCAAAACCAATTTTTCAAGTCCAAAAAAAACGTTTTATTTTCACAGGTGTATTTTCTTAAAGTAGTGGGAGTACCAACTACCAGTCAACACAACTCTTAGAACACAAAACATATGAAAAAACTTGAACAAAGTTACATTTGTCAGGATGCAATGCTATATTATATTAAATTATCTTCTCTCCTTCAAAATATAGGCTTGTATCATAATAAAAGGTAACGAAAACATTTAATTGTGTGCAGGACTTTCAAAATAGTAAATATGGGGGTTTATAGGTGCATAAAACTCACTGACTGAAAATATAATTGCTGTCCTGTAACACAGTCTGAAAAACATCATCCAGACATGTGAACAGGCTACCTTTAGCCCAGTGAACACATTTGAATTAATATAATTGCTTACCTGCTTTGCCGTCTCCTTTTTTTCATTAATATCTGAAAATCCTGAATTCTTTTACCATTTAAATACACAATTGTCCCTTTCTCTGAACTACAGGAAGCCAATTTCCATCCATGAACCTATGGACATTTGGAAAATACCTGCTCATGCACATGTAAGCCTGATGCAATATAAAATATAAATATACACATTTTGCAAAACACTTTAAACTTTTCAACTCAAAATCTATTCAGTAAATTTTTTTCTGTACTTCTCCATAAGTCAAAATTGGAATTGCACCTGGTGCTCTATATAAGTCAGAATTATATTTCAGTATTAGGAGGGCAAAAGACAGCCACGCCCCTTTCTCCTCAACTGGAAGGAGCTGGGTCACTTTTCCAAGCTGCTGAAGTCAAGAGTCAACAAGGGATAAAAGCAAAGGAAAAGCAAGGGGCAGCTGGCTGAAGGTTTTCTGCAATGTCTCACCTTTTCTACCAGGAAATAAAGCAATAACAGCACACTAGAGGGTAAGTCGAGTATTATGACAGTTTTCCATTTGTTCTTTACCCTGTTATTAAGATACTTGAGGAGCAGTGGAAAACATTTAAATTATTACATTACCCACTGTCCTTACCACAACCCAACCTTTACAGCTGAGGAAGATGAAGCAAGTATTTGGAAACATTTTGGTCTTCACTTTTCAGTCCGGTTTGCTTCCCTATTACCACCTCCATCTAAGTTAGACCTAACCAATGACATTTACTAGAGAAAAGGGAACACTGAGAAAGAAATATTTGCTGCAGTTTTACATAGATGACAAACAATAGATTCATTAGGTACAATTTGGGAGGCTCTGCCTCTCTTTTCTGAATAGAACAAAACAGACAATATCTTCCTCAAAGGGCAGCCATCAAAATTCACGCAATAGATTAGGGGAGAATCAAGCATGGTGGGAGACCACTGCAGTTTATTAGGTATAACTAAAAATTCTCTCTCCTCTATTTAACACATCTACTGTGACAGACAAGAGACTGGAACAACAGGTATGCCATTTCTTTTGCTATTACCCTTACACTTGAAAAGTCAGATAAGCTTTTTCCACAACAGGATTCAGGACTGTGGGAGAAGAGAGAGTTATGCCTCTTGTAAGAATCAAGAGGGTTAAATTTCAGTAAATTAACAAATGATCATACCAAATTAGATTGCTGGCTCCTCAACTTATTTTTCCTTGAAACATTCTAAAATGTGAATCCCCAGCAAGACTATAATCTCAACAGTCAGAGAGCATGAAAAATAAGGGCACAAAATACTATAGCTTCATTGACTACTTAATCTGCTACACAATATTTAAAACAATAAAGTACCACTCAGCAAGACTGAAAGCACTTATTATGGCATTTCTATTTGAGTAACTGATGACAAGGAGAAGCGTAACAATCTTCATTTCATAAATATTCATGGACAACATGAAAGACCAAATTGGCAGCTGCCTTAGAATTACAGAATAGTTTGGGCTGAAGGAACCTTAAAGATCATTCAGATCCAAACCCCATGCCTCAGGCAGGGAAACCTTTCATTCGATCAGGTTGCTCAAAGCCTCATCTAGTTTGGCCTTGAACACCTCCAGGGATGAGGCATTCATGACTTCTCTGGGAAACCTGTGCTAGTGCCTCAACTGACCTCACAATGATGAATTTCTTCCTCAAATCTAACATAAATCTACCCTCTGTTAGCTTAAAATAGTTAGCCCTTGTGCTACCACTCTACTCTGATAACGAGCCCCTCCCCATCTTTCCTGTAGGCCCCCTTTAACTACCTGAAGGCTGCTATAGGGTCTCCCCAAATCCTTCTCTTCTCTAGGCTAACCAAATGCAACTCTCTGAGTCTGTCCTCATGAAACAAGCAACCCAGTCCTCTGATCATCTCTGTAGCACTCCTCAAGCAAGACCATGTCTTTCTTATGCTAGGAGTCCCAGAACTGAACACAGTACTCCAGATGGGGTCTCACCAGAGCAGAGCAGAGCAGAGGGGCAGAATCACCTACCTTTGGCCTCGCTCAACTTCATGAGATTTGCAGGGGCCCACCTCTCCAGATGGCATCTTTTCTCTCTAGAGTATCAACCCCACCACTCAGCTTGGTGTAATCTGCAGAGTCACTGAGGGTGCACTCAGTCTCACTGTCTGTGTCCCAGACAAACAGGTTAAATAATACTGGTCCAAATATGGACCCCTGAGGGACACAACTCATCACTGATACATCACGTAGATATTTAGTCATTGACTGTAACTCTTTGAGCATGACCATTCAGCCAATTTCTTATCCACATGGTCCACATAGCAAATCCATGTCTCTCCATTCTCAAGACAATGTTAGAATCATAGAATCATAGAATGACAGGTTGGATGGGACTTCTAAGACTATCTGGTCCACTATTTTTAGCTGATATATAGTTTAAATGTGATGGCCCAACAACCTGTCATGCTGAGTCTTTAAACTGCCCAGTGTAGAGGAATCTACCACTTCCCTGGAGAGTTTGATGTTTAGTTATTCTCCTGGTGAAAAACATTCTGCTATCCAATCAGAATCTCCCCAGGAGCAACTTACACCCATTACCCCTTGTCTTTTCCATGTGACTCCTTGTAAAAAGGGAGTCTCCATCCTCTTGGTAGACACCCTTTATGTACTGTTACATAGTAATAAGGTCTCCCTTAAGCCTCCTCTCAATATATCCAGTTCTCTCAGCCTTACTTCACATGGTAGGTTTCCCAGTCTTCTGATAATCTTAGTGGCCCTTCTGAGGATACTTTCCAGCCTGTCTGCATTTTTTTTTTTTTTGTATAGCACAAACCAAAACGGAACACAGTACTCCAGCAGAGTGGGATAATGACTTCTTTATCCCTGCTGGTGATGCCCTTCTTGATGCACCCCAGCATCCTGTTGGCCGCCTTTGCTGCTGCAGCACAAACCAAATGCTTTGCACAAGTGCAGGCAGATGACATCAGCCTCTCTTCACTTACTCTCCAATGCTGTAAGCTCATCACAGAAGGCCACGACTGCAAAACTTAAAAGAGAAATGAAACGTACAAAACCCAGCTTTCAGCTGCATGATCACATAACATGAAGATTACATAACATATTAAATATTAGTATTTTGAAAATTATATTTCCACAAAACTGCTTCCTCAGGTGCAACAAATCCCTATATTTTTCCTGTGGGACAGATTAAAGCCTTTCAGAGATAAAAGGTACAAAAATAGATGCAAAAATATGCCTTTTCATCCATTTTTTAACTGAAAAAATTCACCAATTTGACCACAGGAATAGAAAATACTTACTAAGGTTGGTTTCATAAGATTCAAAAGTACTTAACTCCCACATTAAGCAAAAGACTCTTTTCAGAGAAAAAAAACCACAATGCTCAATGAACAAACAAATAAAAAAATACAACAGTAGCTATGCCAGTAGTACTTTTATACTTGTACTTTTATTAACCACTGGGGTCAGATTATCATATATGCTGCAATCTCAAAATGGCCATCACGTGAAGAAATATTTTTGGACCATATGGATTGCTAACTAACAATCTACTTAACTTCTTTTTTTTTTTTCTAAATAGGTTGATAACTATTGCATTATATCATATTACATGCCTACAGTGACCCTGTGATGCATTAGCTCTCTTCTGTAGCTATGGTCACTGTTTCAGAACATGTTCTGTTATAAGTCCCATAAGAATATGGCAAGAGCCTGACAAGGTTCTAAACAGAATTTTATAAAAAGCCTGGGGAGCAGCTTTTTACTTAACCCTCCTCCAAATTTTCATCTTGGTTGGAATTTTTAAGGAGGCCCAGGAAGATACAATCTTTCAGGTTCGCAAGGCCACAATCTGTTCAGCACAATAGCAGACACAGACCAGCACTGAAACTCTGCTCAAAACTATGTAAGTCAAACTGATATTTCATATGGAAACAGATCAATTTGGTTTTGCATAGACAGGAAAGGGGTAAATTTTAAAAATACAACATCACATCAGCAGTAAAATTCAACATAGGCAGTGGTTAATTCCAAACCACTAGCCCAAAGTACAAACATAAATGTTTTAGCACATTTGTTTAAATACACCTGTTTTTCTTCTAGTACGGACACAGTCTCAATACAGTGGCAAGTTACATAAAAGGCAGATTCAGCTACAGAGGAATATTCCTTTTAAAACAAAAGTAGCCCATCCTTTACTGCATAGGTTATTTCCTTTATCATTCCCATATAAACATGTCAAATTATTTTTATGAACTCTTGTGTTTTCCTCTATATTCTCACCTTGTTGGAGGTCTGATGTCACAAAGATGGCATAGCTTATAGTTGCAATTCTTCTTGGCCATAAACAGTTTGAAAGGGACTCAGCAATTACTCATTTTAACTTCACTCCAACATCCAGAATTCTTTATGATCAGACATGAAAACATGCAGTCTCCAAGGCCAGGAAAAGGGTTGTTCCACAACCCAGAACATTCCAGGAATTCTGTTAAAATATTAGTTCTCCTTCCGTTTTGTCAGCAACCAATTAACAGCAGTATGCCAGTGGTAGGCACATGCTAAGACTCTGGAATTAGAGTTACTCATTAAAGTTGAAGATAGTTTTGATGCTATAAACACCTCTTTTTCACATTCCCCAAACTACTGCCTTAAAATTATCATACGGAACAAAAGGTTTGATGTAAAAACATCTCCTGAAAATTAAGATTTACATTTAAGGAAATTAAAATAAAAAATTACATAAATATATAGATGAATCAATCCCTGTTACGACTTCTTGAAAAACATTTTGGATTAAATGCAAAATATTTAATTTACATAAACCTCTTCAAAGACTACTCAACCAACTTAATTTCAGGAGAGAGGGAAAAAAGGATATGGTGCAAGCTAATATTAGCATTTAAAGCCTGAGCAGAAATTCATGTTCCCTTCTTACAGAAATGTCAGGTATCAGAAATGTTACAGAATAAAAAATAATTTTGACCCTGACAAAGTGATTTTTTTTTTTACTTTAAATATAACACAAATAAAACTTTTAGTAAAAATAAGAACAGTTCCTAAAATTTCTAAAAGCTCTAGAAGCTTCCAAATTGCATTAAAAGTTAATGGTAGGTAGTATGGTACCCCCTACAGTCATCCTCCCTTTCAAATAAGAAATCCTTCCTATACTACAACCTCACTAGGATGAGCCCAGGGCATATATGTATAAATTCGCTATTGAAGATGCTTAAGTTCCACAATCAGTGTTTCAAACTGGTTTAGATTGGGAAAACTGAACAGATAAAGCAATGCAAAGATAAAGACATTTCTTGGTCTCTGATTCAAAACCCAAAACTACAGTCCTCATTTCACTCTGCTCATTTACTCTTAAATGTAAAACATCATAACAATGTTACAACACTGTTGCCAAAAGTACAAAAGACTGAATGCAGAACAGAGAACAGAAATATTTTTCTAATTAAAATGTTAATCCAGCAAAAGCTTCTAGGTTAAAAGAAAAACAGAGTTCTTCCCTGTCTGTCTGCAACTTATCTTTGATCTGTATCTTAGCTTAATTTTGCTCACAAGATATTAAGTACATTTTTGGCAGTGTGTAGTTCATATTCAAAAATAACCCATTAAAATACCTTATCTCTGCCCTTCGTAACTGAGTGCTAAGGTAACAAGGACAAGTAACTTTCAAATGCTGAGAGCATCCTTTTTAAATGGCTTCTACCTTTGTCCCACATATGGATATGTGTATATGTGCAAAACTGTAATTACAGCTAATTCTTGTAAGGTACTACAGGGTAAGTGTACATTCTGTTAGCAAACAAAAATGCTTAAGCATTTATGAACTATGCAACATAAAAATATGGAATTAAGCATTCAAACAGAGAGTTCACTTGCTCATAAACTGAACTCCAGCAGGAACCTAAATACCAACATAAATATTCCAATGAAAGCCAAAGGATCTGACACATCTAGAGACTGCCCTTTAATATTCTGAAACATTCCTCCTAAAGACTTGGAAACACTTGGCTGAGTCAAAAGTAACAGTATCAAACAACACTCCATAAGCCATATCTAGGACTGATGTAATGCAGTCATTATTTATGGCACCTAGCCATATAGGACTAGGAACAAAATCAAGCACGGGTGCAAGAACAGGTTTTGTTTAATAACACTGATGGAAATTATCAACTGAGGATGGACAGTCCTGCTAGATCACTCACTCCCTTCCCAAACCAGTCCTGAAATGGTGTGTAAGTAGCACATACAATGCTGCTCTTGTCCACCTCAGTAAAACATGCTTACTGTTATCTAGCAGAACTCATCGTTATAATCTTAATTTCCCCTATATAGTTCAAGCTATACCATTTCTTTTCTCTTCTTTTTCCTCCTATTTGTAGAAAATATAACTTCATTTCAAACAACACCAGTGATCTGATTATCCCACAATTTATTTCAAGGTACCTAGTGCAGCTCCACTTAATATATTTCCCAAAGGCGTTGAATTGTCTCTTTTCTTTCCATTCTCATCATCCAGGTAACTTTCCTTGCATATACATGTTCAACAATTATGCTGACTGCACGTTTCTCTCATAAGGCATACAAGATACACACCATTAAGATTGAGAAGGGCCTGAAGAATTTAATTAAATTTAATGGGCGCATGACTCAGATGCACGTGGCATTATTCACTGAGTCTTGTAAACTAAAAGCTACTTTGCTTTTACACTGCTTACTAAAACAACTGTTGCAGCTGGGACACAACTGCATTTTTAGGGTGCAAAGTACCTTAAGGTGCACAACGGTAACATGTACTTGAGCTGTTATGGTGAAATGTAAACAGGAACAGAAGCATATAGGAATAGTGCAGTTGCTAAAATCAGCTAATGACTTACTAGTCTACTCACTATACATGACCCCACTAGCAAACTTAATCACGTTTTATCATCTTTTTGATCACAGAGAAGGCATACTTTATAATATCTTGTAGGAAAATAATTTAGAAGATGACACTGGAGAGCACAATTATTAAGTGGGTTTTACTGTTATTAAAAGTTCAAGATTTTCAAAGCTTCTTAAACAAAACACATCCTTATCTAATAGCTACACATAATTCCTTAAACCTTAAGACACCTACTAGGAATAATTTACATTCTCTGACATTTCCAAAAACTCTAGTGGTGTCTACTTCATGCACTCAACATAAACTTCTACCCAAAAGAAATACGTTTCAGTACACAGGTTGCATTTTTTTAGTAATTTACAGGGACATGAGACTGGAACATGATACTAGTAATCCAATTTAGTTTATAAAAAATTACACCTCTGCTTTTTGAAGGAAATGTTCATCAATCAATTCTGCCATCATTCATTAATAATAAGATAACAGAGGATTCTATATCTGTACCTAACTGTATGATTATTTTATCAACTCAGTTATTGCTGGAAATACTCATGAATAGGGAAATATTTTTAAATCTGTAAAATCTGGCATACAGTTCTGAAAAGGGAATAAGATAAAATTTCAAATTAGATAGAAGCCATGAAAATATAGTTTGATACCTTCTTTCCTCTTCATCTTAAGTAGGCAAAAGCTATAACAGAGGAGTCATTTATTGGGGTCACACAGAGAGTAATAAGTAATATTGTCAAGCTTGTCAGAAGCTGTACATAGAATCATAGAATCACCAGGTTGGAAAAGACCCACCGGATCATCGAGTCCAACCATTCCTATGTAACACTAAACCATTCCCCTCAGTACCTCGTCCACCCATCCCTTAAACATCTCCAGGGAAGGTGACTCAGTCACCTCCCTGGGCAGCCTGTACAATCACACCAGTGCTAGAATACTCCTGTTCCCTATGTGTATCTCTTGACCTGTTGTAGCTCTTTTTTCATCTGCATTTGGATCTCACAAATTCTTCATTTACCCCATATTTGCACAACAAGTCCAGATGAAAATACAGATGTAGGATCCAGATGTAATACCAGTTTCTGAATAATCTGATTTGGTCTGGTTCAACAGAAGCAGAAGTACAACTTCTTTCTCTGACACACACACATATTCATATGTGGCAAGTGAAAATGTGTGAAAATGCTGACAGCTTATATCTCTATTGAGCTGCAGGCTATGAATGCTCAGTGACCTGTAACTTAAGCAAATTTAGTCTCACTGTCACAATTTTAGCAGCAGCCATCTCCAGCGCGAGGCTTTCCTCTTGCTAAATTTTCAACTCTTCTTTACAAAGAAACTAAGGAGGCTTAGGGCTTTCATGAAAGCAATGTCATTAGAACTTCTTCAAATTGCCTTTTTCCCCATGCACCAGTATGTTCAGAAATGACTATGCCAATTTGCATGAAACTTTCTTAAAAAAATTTGGTTCAAGTGAGGTACCTACCATTATAAAAAGTTAGCCCAAATTCTTCTCTTCACGGAATTTTTAAGTAAAGAGCAGCTCTGCAGAAAAGGATGAGGCAGGGCAGAGCTGGTAGACAGGAAGCTGACCATAAACTAGATGTTCCCTTGCAGAAAAGAAGGCAAATGGTATCCTGGGCTGCCTTGGACAATGTATTGCTAGCAGATTGGTGAAGATGATCCTTCCCTTCTACCTAGAACCATGCCTGGAGGCCATGAGGCCATGCCTGGAGTTCCATGTCTAGTTCTGGGCTTCCAAGTGTAAGACAGACATGGATGTACTAGAAAGAGTCTAATTAAGAACCACAAAGATGATGAGAAGACTGGACCTCTCTGACAGGGGAAGGCTGTGAGACTGTTCAGCCTGGAAAAAAAGCAGTCTCAGGGGCATCCTACTAATGTATATAAATACCTAAAGGAAGGGTGAAAAGACGACAGAGCTAGGCTCTTTTCAGTGGTACCCAGTGACTGGACAAGAGGCAATGGGTGCAGACTGAAGCACAGAAGGTTATCCCCAAACATTAGGAAACGCTTGTTTCCTGTGAGGTGACTGAGTACTGGCACAGGTTGCCCAGAGAAACAGCAGTGTCTCCATCCGCAGAGATATTTAAAAGCTGTCTGGACATCGTCCTAGGCAACTGGTACTAGATCACCATACTTAAGCACAGGGGACTGGACGACACGACTTCCAGAGGTCATACTCAACCAGTAAGTATGGCAATTCTGAGATTCTAATGAGAAGGGGAGATGGAGTCTTACTTGAAATAACAGGAACATCAATGATGACGCAAAAGAAATATGTCTTTTTGCAGCTTCCTGACTTCAGTTGACTATATAACCAAGAATCCATTTTATCTGCTACAAAGCTCAAAAGACAAAACCAATTATTAAAGTAAGATAAGTATATTTAAGCCTTCCATCACGAGGTGAAATTTCTTTGAGTTTGTTCAATTTTATCATTACCAGCCGTAACTGTACTCAGCAATATAGCCATAATACTACCAAGATCTATTAGGTGTATGCTACAAAATTATTTTTAAGTATACTAACTGCTTTTAAGATGATTCTACATGAAGCAAGTACAAGCATGGTCATATTTCAGTGCCTGTTGACTAGCTGAAGTGTGTTAAATCACTACTTGCATTCTAGTATTTTGTCCTCATCTCACTTTTCTTTCCTACAGTCTTATCTAAAGCGCTGTCAGATTGAAGTATTTTGAACTTATAACTGTAACATGGTGAGTTTTTCAAACATAGGGATTGTGAGTATATTCCAGTTTTCAGGAGCTGTGTTAGTTTCTGACTTTATGCAGTAGAAGAAAAGAGTGAAACAAAACTCAGCAGATTTCTACTCATTAAGTATTTTGGCAGAGAAAAGATAAAGGTAGATGCACAATATAATTTACTGTTATGTCATTACATGCAAGTATTTTAGAAGGATATTTTCTTCTCCATATGAACTACCTCCTAATACTCCAAACTGCCACCTCACTCCCTCCCACCCTTTAAGGCACTTTGTGGATATAAAAAGGAACACTGTAGCAACCACACTATTTAAATATGAGAATAGAATATAGCAAATGTGAGGCATAAAAAGGTCTATAAGTACAATGACAAGCATGAAAATTCAGTTTACCAATGGTCTACATTTCCCTCCACACCTTTCAGACCTATATCTGTTCATATTAATTAATATTTAGATTAATACAATGCAATGTTACAGACAGTTTTTAATACCTTCTTTGTCACACATGCACATAACCTGTGACTGCTTTGTAAAGTATAACTTTAATCCCCACTTTTCCCACTGTCTTACATTACAAATGCTAGAAAAACAACAGGAGCATTCCCAGGCTGATTATGCTCTTGACCCTAGGAAATGCCATCCGTGAGGACAGCTGATTTTAGTCACACTATCACTATGTATATTTGAGACTAGAGGCAGGAGCCAGCGCCAATCTGTTACTTCAAGAGTAAAACTATCTCAATGACTGTAAAACGAACCGAGTATCCAACGTAAAAGCCAAAGGAGACTAAACTGCCTCTCTGTTCCAGCTTTCAGGCCGCTGCACTGCATCTCACTCACAGCATGCTTTTTCAAAAGTTAGCCCATATATTTTGTATTTCTATATAAGAAAAGAAGTAAGGAGCCATTTTACTTCCCCACAAAGGGGAGCTGCTTGCAAGACGGAGGGTAAGCAGGTGCCAGGGCCAGAATGATCATGGTGGGCAGAGCTGAGTGCCACAGAAGATCAACTTAGTCTCTGTCCTAGGAACAGAGTTGGTGGCAGGGTTAACGGACAAGACAGACTAATTTCCCATTGCAGGATCACAGCTATTGTGGCTCTAGTGGCCTTTATGATAAGCAGATACCAGATATCTGTTAGCATTGGTCTCCATGAGTCAGTTTGTGCATTCCTAAGGTGTGATGACAGCTTTTCTGGTGACACCAACCTGCAGGTGTAGGCTGGCATCACAGCTCATCCCCAACAGTGCTCCACTGTGATTTTTAATCATCTCCTTGCATGGGATCCAGAAGTGGTACAACAATAGAAGGCAGAGTAATCTAACATAAAAATGCCTCTATCAAAATTAAGAACTTCACTCAGATTGCAAGGCTAACCTGCTCATGGATGTCGAGTTAGCACAGAGGTTCAAGTGAGGAGAAAATGCATGGCCAGGAGCATAGGAGGAGGCCAGCAACATCCCATTCAGCAGTAGCCTGAAGTCATATGGACAAAAAAAGTTTCTAAGTTTATTTCAGTGGACCCTATACTATTTTATTATTTTTTTATTTTCCTTGAGGGGACTAAACGCAAAAAGATCATCACCTTTACTACAGATGTGCTACTACTTATTCAAAACTCATCCTCAAAATTCGAGAACAAAACCAAATCCAGCTGATTTAGGAAAGCCACGTTCACACTTGCTTTTCTTTTGGGCACATACAAATCTGAAAGTAAGTTCATTTATTGTCTCCAGAGAGCTGACTGGGTGATTATCAGAGAGTTGGGCATTGGCAAATTGATGACCACCCGAAGCTAAGTACCTGCAGGGCACGTTAAAGGACGTGAATTAACACTCAGCGCTCCGCTTCCAGAACGACACGAGAGAAGCGCAAGCGGGGGACTCCCAACACCGCTCTGCGCCTCGAAAGAGGTTTTTTAGGGTTGGTTGGTTTGTTTGTCTTTCCCCTGAAGAAGGCTGAGAAGCTTACCCCCGGCACTCGGCAAAGCTCAGCACTCCTGTAAGTTTTCTGTAATAGGGACGCCCCGTCCGCCCCTCCCGAGGGCTGTAAAGCCAGCCGGCTGCGGGCACCCACCTGCCGGGGCAGCCGGCATCCCCGGGCCCCGCCGCAGCCTCTTACCTGCGCGGCGGCGAGGAGCCCCAGGGCGAAGAGGGAGGCGGCGCTGCCCCGGCGCTGCCCCGCGGACGGGATCATGATCCCCTCCGCAGCCGCCCCGCCGCGCCTCTGCGAGCGGCGCGGGGAGCGCGGCGCCTCCTGCCCCCGCGGGGCAGGCAGATGCTGCCGGGCGGCGGAGGGGGAGGCGGGAGCCAGGGCCGGCCCGCCCCCGCCTCGCCCGAGCCTCCCGCGGGGCGGCGGAGGAGCGGGGGCGGCGGGGAGCGCGGGGACGGGGCGCGCCGGGAGGGACTGGGCGGCGAGGGGCGGCGGGGCGGCTGCTGCGGAGGAATGGGGGATGCGGGCAGGGATGGGGGATGCGGGCAGGGATGGGGGATGCGGGCAGGGATGGGGGATGCAGGCAGGGGTGGGGAGATGCAGGCAGAGATGGGAGATGCAGGCAGGGATGGGAGATGCAGGCTGGGATGGGAGATACAGGCAGGGGTGGGGAGATGCAGGCTGGGATGGGAGATGCAGGCAGGGGTGGTTAAAGCAAAACAGAATGCATAAGGGTGAGATGTAGCAGGAATTACAAGGTGAGGAGGCATAGCCGGTCACAAGGCGCAAGGCGTGCAATCGAGGGACAGGCTCCCTCCCATCGCTGTGTCCTGGTCTGCTGCCTTTCATGTACCTGCCTCCTAAGCCTTTGAGTATGTAAGTTGAAAAGCTGGTGTGCTGTGATACTTGGTGTTCATGTTTGCCTGGAGTTAAAGGCTGCAAGTGTTTGGTCTGTGGAGCAAAGACCCGTCATGCAGCCCTCGGCTGCCTTCAAGCTTCCAGTTGAAGGTGTTGGCTTAAACCTGCAACTCCAGCATCTGCTTTTTGAACAGTCAAGACAAAAGCTGTGGCAATCAAATGAGAACATCAGACTGGCCAAATTTGTGTTAGCCGCTCGTGAAAGGTTTGTGGCAGCTCCTGTAATTCTCTTGCAGAACCACAAGAAATGTATGGTTATTACACCTGTTTCTGAACACCCCTTCCCTCTTCAACTCAATGAGCCTATTTGAATGCTCCTGTAGCATGTGGACATATGTATTTACATACTTGGATTATCCCTGGAAAATGCATACCTCATTTGAGAGCCAAATAAATCATATGGGAATCCTCAATAATGCTATATGTTCTTGAAGCAGTGTGTGCATGGACTAAAGACTGCCACATTTTTCTTTATCTTTTACATGTTGTGTCAGCCACTGTTGAGAAAGACTGCACAGTGCAGAGAAAGCATGTTGGGTTTAAAGCTCAGATCAGCCTGTGAAATCATAACAGCTCTTTTACATAAAGATTTATAACCTGTTTTATCTGATAATTCAGTGCAACACATAGAAGTGCCATGGTTAATATTTTAGAAATGCTCTTTCAAGTACAGCTACATAGAGCATAGTATCTTCGATTGGAAAGTAATTGCTTTTTCAAGTACATCAAAGAATAATCTATGAATATGCATGAAAATGAATTTCCAAAATTTTTGTTTTCTTTCTAAAGACATGAGATTGGGTAAAGGTGTAAACATTCTGCAGTTCTTGTTTTTGTTAGCATGTAATTATAGAGGTTAAAGCTCCTGTATTCATGGAGCAGTGTGATCTAAAATATGTCATAAATGCTGTATGATCCAAGAAACAAAATATGACTTCCAATTTTTCAGGAATGAGCTGTTTACAAGTTTCATGTTGTAAACTATGCTTATCTTTTAAGAAATGAGGAAGACATTTCCTGGCAATTGCAACTGTCTGAAAGACCTGAGGGTTCAAGGTAAAATCAAGCTATAGAATAATAGTCAGGAAATACTTTATTGACAATTGTTACTGTTTGTTTATGAATTCTGTGTTATTAGCATATAACTTTCTAGCTACAGGTGGTATTGTACTCCTTTGATATTGAATGTGTACTATCGTCGTCTAACAGCGACATAATAAAAAAAAAAAAAAAAAAAAGTTATTTTGCCTTGCCCAGTACAGTCTTTCTCAACAATGGCTGACATAACAAAGATGAAGAGAAGTGTGGTAGTCTTTAGTTCATCCACACGCTGCTTCATGAACTTAAATTTTTATCCAGAATTCCCACCTCCATCAGCCCAGAGAACTGGGAAGACTTAGGATGAGTTAAGCTCTGTTAAGATCTAAGGAGAGATCAAGGCTTCATATGTAGGGAGGGAATGCACCTATGGAGATTTCCTAAGAAATGACTCTCCTTGTTCAGAAAGAGAGAAGGGTTAACAACATTGAAGTCATTATTAGCATAGCCAGAAGAAGGCAAGTAAGGTAACATATTTAGCAAGGACATGCTTTTGTCCACATTTAGAATGCAGGCAGGATATGCTCTTAGAAAATCTAATTTTTTCCTCCCAGCAACATTGCCTTGGCATTACAAGATGGAATTGTAGGATTGTTCTGTGTCTCTTCCTGTCTCCTATATAACTTCGTTATTTCCTGCAGAAATGGCAATACATTTTTAAACACAGACTTGCAGCTCTAAATTCAGGTAGAGCCTCCAGGCCTGCATAATACATGGTAGGTTGATGTTAAATTAAACGTCTGAGGCTTTAGGCATTTTTGTACACTGTTCTCAGAATTACATAGCATGTTTGGCCAAAATGTGTCTCCCCACTACAACAGTGATGTCTCACTCCTCTCGGTATTTCTGCAGGATTAATTCCAAGGGCCCAAGTTTTCCAGCAGCCCGGAAGCTACAAAGGGCTCCACATTTCCATTTAGACGTTCTCAATTTCTGCTTAGGTGCTTGCAAAAATGGAACTTGCATCAGTGAGCAGCAACCTGTGTTGTAAGTACAAAATCCATTTGTAAATAAATAAAGTTGTGTAATACTTTGTTCTTGCTGTGATACTTTTGATCCTGGGGGTTCTGAGCATAGAGTAGGTGTATCAGGTGTCTCATGGTGTAGGTGGACCTTTGTTCCTGTGTAGTATCTGCTGCACAGTGGAGGCAGTGAAAAGCCCCAGCACTTTTCAAAGAACATAAAAAATTGCATGTGTAAGTTCTCCCTTTTTGTCCTCCATTGCATACCACTGATACAGTGATTTTCAGCTTGTTTGACATTTTCCATACTGTAGGTAGAGCTGGCTCTGGTACAGTATTGACAAAGTACTGTGTGTAAGTAAGAATCTTCAGATTCCTTTTCTTCTGCATTTTTAACTATATATTATTCTGTATCAGTAATGAGTAGCGAACATTATTTTTATTTATAGTTTATATCCAGCGTAACTTTGACTTCAGCCTTAGAAGTTAAATAAATTATAACCAGTGGAGGAAGCATTGTATTCATAAATCAGCAATGTTTGAAACATTAAATTTGTTAATGAGCTAAAATTTTCATTCTTGAAAATTTAATTTGAACAGGGAGTTTTGACATTGTATTTCCATCCGAGACAATGAAACGAAAGGGAAATCAACCTGTAGAAATATGTGTTACTAACAGTGATAAGAATAATGAAGCAGAACATCTAGAATTCCCTTCCCATGATTTCTTCTTCCCTCCTTATATCTCCTTCCTCATTCTCTCCCCTCCCCTGACTATTCCAGAGGTGGTCTTTCAGAATCTTCAGATTCAGCCCCCTTTACAATCTAAGAGAAATAAAATACAGTGAATTAGTAAAAAGAGTTACAGAAATTCAAGAATCAGCATAGAAAAAGAATTCATGTGCAAATTTAAACATTGTAACTACTTTGTATGAAACACAACATTATATCTGTACAGTAGTAGAAACTTATCAATGGGTTTATCCTTCTATGCTCAAATCTACAGTTTTTTGGAAGCAGTTCAGCGGCAGAGAAGCCAGACTGAACTAACTAATTATGAAATGTTTGAGTGTTTGGAACACGTAATCTCTTGATTTTGGCTTGTTTGGAACTCATAATGTGACAGCATTTCTTTTTCTAAGTTATAAAAAATGACATCATGAATTGTAAAGAAGTTAAACAATACAATACAACGTCAGGATTTTATTTTGGGGGGGAGGGGGGCAAGAGTGTTTTGAATACTTGCTTGTTTTGTGGATGAAAACGTGTTCTTTATATCAGAGTTCCCAGCAGAGACTGCATCTGGTACACTTAACGTTCCAAAGTATAATAACACATATAAACTTTTTGGGGTGAGGCTTTCTGGGTGAGCCTTAACTAGCTATACAAGATCTAGGATTAAAAACAATAAAAAGTCAGTGAATTTGTCACACACTGTTTAAAGACTTTCCCAAATAGCTTACCATCTGTTGTTCCCCAAGGATATGATGGAGGTATTTAAAATGCTAAGATACATAACATTTGTAAAAGAGACAGACTGATGCAGAAGTTACTTCCAATTCCCTTGGCTCTTTATCTGTAGCTTAGAAGTCTCTATGCTTGCAATCTAATTGGTAAACATCACATATAATGTATTGAATTTAGTTTCAGTCTACCTTTAGTAGGACTATGATCTTTCAAGGACCTATGGGTTGCTTTTTTTTAAGGTATTTCCTTTATCCAGATAAGGAAGCCCCAGAAATGGAAGTCAACAGCGCTGACAAAATATGAGGTCATGTCTACAGGCTGAAGTACATCACTTCAGGGCAGTTCTCGGACAGCCTCTTCTAGTTGTTCTCCATCAACATTTAGGGGAAAAGGATGGCAATAGCAACTCCCATGACTTAGGAATGCGATCTGTGACATCAGTGTTTGAAACCAAGCTGGTGGAGAGAATCCAAATTTGCTTGCTAGTATCCTTTGTCACAGGGCAAGACAAACCATGCCAGGAAAAGTACTACACCATCTGAGGGAAAGAAGCCTTTCCAAAATCTATTCAAAATCTGTTATCTCTTAGGATGAGTCTTATTCTTCATCCTGCACCTGCATTCCTTGGTCTCCTTTCAAGTGCTGGAGGAAGAAATGAGTGGGATAAAACTGTTATCACCTCCTTCCTCTTCCTCAACTCTTCTAAGGTGATTTAATCACTCCCAAAAGGGCATGGGAGCAGAATACAGTCACCATTTTAAAATGCTATGTAAGGAGCTGTAGAATAAGAGATTCACCTTCTTATTGACCTGTAAATGACCGTTTCTGATGTAGACTTTAGTATTTAAGCACCGTGTGTTTAACCCCTACTGGAAGATGGAGTGGCATGGGAAACACTCTGTTGATATAGGAGCTGTCAGGCAGTTACACATTCCAGCCCCAGAAATCATTTTCTGCTTCAGCAGAATGGCACTCTCTGACATGGCTGAAGTATTTGTTTGCATATTTTGGTGCTTTTTTCCCCTTCACTAAAATGTCATGCTAGCATAGTACAAGGTCATTTTTTGTTACTTTTGTGTACTTATAGAACACCTGAAAAACCTTTTGCTAAGGTTTGGTATTTATTCTAAAATAAATGATTTCTACATTCTGTCATAATGTTTTAGCAATGCAACTTTTGGAGTTTATTAAGTATTTCTTATTCTTCTTACCTGATAATTAAAATAAGCAGTTATTTGCCTCCTAAGGAATTGTTCAGTACCATGAGCTCTTGCTTGTTATCCTTTTGCCCGCACTGAGATTAGTTGTAATAAAAATAGGCTTTCTCCCTCTAAATTAGGTTATCATCCACAGACCTCTTCTGCAGTCTGGAACATGTCAATAATTTCTGTTAACCTGCTTTTTTGACCCTGTTTTAGAGCAAAATCCAGACTTTTGTGGTATACAGTCTAACAGATTTATAGCAGCAGGCAATGAAATTGCAGGAAGTAAACATCTAAGCCCTTTGAATTCCAAAGGTTTGATTAAAAAAAATAATAATCAATAACTATTCTCATATGATTATTTCACTTGCACTGTTCAGATACTGGTAGATCGTCATCTGATTATCTTTCCAAAGCACTATGCTACTCAAATTTTAATACAGTGCCTATTGTTTTACTTGAATCTGAACCTTGTCCCTAGCTCCTGCATCATTTCGAATGCTTAACTCTCCAGACCAAAAATATTTCTGAGCTTATATAATTCGGTGTTTGGTACAGAGCAGTAAATATGTCATAGTCAATAAGCTGACTGGACAACACTGTCATCACACTTCTCAATGCGAAACACTACTTATTTCTCATCTGATGATAAACTGCAGGTTGGAGCCACATGTCCAACCTGACCTGAAAACCAGCAACTAGAAGCAATACTGTATTTAAAGTCCTGCTCTAAGACTTTATTTGCACAGATTGAAAGGCATAAGGGATCTGATCATCCATCCTAACTTACTGCATGGTGCAAGTTTTAGGACTTCCTGAACTGATGCAGGCTATGACCTTATCAATTTTATCCTCTGATAAACTTAATTCAATTTGATTCCCTGACTCTATCCTTAATCATTCCTTTGGCTCTTCTCAGAGCTTTATCATCCTGCCTAAGTTATGGATGTAAAAAATTATTAGCAATACTTGCATCTGTTCTAATACATTGGTAATATCAGCTATTAACCACTGGTTAGTTTCCTTTTTTTTACATATCCAATGGTTGCATAAAACCTTTTGGCCACTCTATCACTGGCTCATAGTATCAACTACAACCTGCACATCTGTCCCAGAGTGTCAGTTTCCAAGGTAGCATCTTCCGTCCTACAACAGGAGTTGTATTTCTTTGGAGTTACAGGTAGGAACATACTTGATTTAACAAATACACACAGTCCATTTCTACCTGGTCTGCTTAGCAAGAAGTCAAAATCATTCTCTACTACTCAGAATGGTCACAATCTATTATTAGATAAATCAAATCAGTATAATCCCCAGTATTTTGGGGTTATCGGCATGTTTTTGTTGAATGGTCAAGTGCCATTTTGACATGCTTACTCTGGGTAGATAAAGTAGGAGCCATTTTGGAAGGATGGTTCCTCTTTTCATCATGTATTCCTTCCTTCTTTACAGAAAATGGATCAATTTGCCACATAAGCAGAATTATTTGCTTTGTTCCATGTATTTAAAAAGCCATATTCTGGTTTCATTTGCTTACAGCACAGCAAGATATTTTCAAGAGGGTAATTGAATCTTTTTTTCCTCTTGCATCCTCCAAAAACCCCAGCAGTTATTTGTAAGCTGTAGGGTATTCTGTGCATCGTTATGTTTTGACAGAGTTATTGAAAGACAAAATGTTTTAGTGACACAAGCCATCCAGTTTTGGCCTTTTTTTTCTTTTTCCCTCATTTCATTCCAATTTACTCTCCACCAGTACTAAATTCACTTTCCAACGTTAGTCTGAGGTTTAGGGGAGCAGAGCATCCACAATTTCTCAGTTAAAAGCCCACATAAGCAATCCACATTTTTGAAAAATGGTCCCTTGGGAACTACTTATGAGCCCAAATAATTTTTTCCCACCAGAATAATTTGTCCAATTTTTGCAGAGCTATATTTGATCAGTAGTTTGATGAAAGCAGCATCAGGCCCCAAATCTTTGATGTGCCTGACTATTTATGTGGAAGGAAGGCAACTGCTGCATGGAAAAATTGCCAGCGTAGAATATGTGCTTTTAACCTAACATATACAGTGTACGCATAGTAAAACATTTACATTCAGCAGTGGCATGCACAGATAACCAAACAACTTTTCTTCTTACTACAGAAGAAAGAATAGCCTTTGTGCTCATAAAGACAAAACAACCTGAAAAGTTAGGGCAGTCTTAACAATCCTCTCCTTTGATAGAAAGAAACACATCACATCTCACTGCTAAAGTGCAATGGCAAAATGAAGTAGAAATCCTGTTATCGCTTCATGTTTTGTGCTAAATGGAAGCAGTAGGTGTCAATAACACACATTATATCCTGACAATTTGAAGCAGAACATTATGAAGTTTAGCAGGTGCATATTGAACTTTCTGGGAACAATGTGCGAAAAAAAACCAATTGCTCCTTTTTAGAGCCACAGCAGTAATTCCACACCAGTGATCCAGAGCTGATTCAGTGAAGATCAAGCTCTGAACTAGGCATTTGATCAGCCGCTAGACATAAAGCAAATCTACTTCCATTTCTACTGATTGAGACTTTTTTATCCAATATTTTTTTTTTATTAACTAGTAGCTGAAATTACTCATCTAGAAGAGTCACCAAATACCAGTCAACTGTTCTTTGAAAAGACTGTTCCTGTAGTTACATCAGCTCCTGTATAAGATTGCTAGAAATGGGGACAGGAAAGCCAGCAACTGGTAGAACTGAATAGAAATGTGTTTCAGATGGAAAACAATAAATAAGACAAATGTTAACAGGTTAATTCCATGGGACTTCAGTCCTATTGATAAGCTCTGAATCATATGCAGTTGTTGAAATATTTCAGTATGCAGAGAAGTTAAGTCCTTCTGGTGGGGGAGTAATCAGCCTGACAAGAGAGTCAGCAATACCCTCATATCTGAAATGTAAAAAGTCATGCCCAGCTGTGATGAGTTCTAACTTACATTAATTTTTTAATGTATCTGTGTAAATATCTTACCACTTTCCATTCCATTTTACCACAGACTAAAACTCATTATAGAACCCCAGATAATGTTTTTATTTAAAGACTTTCATTTAACTTGTTGATACTCAAGGAGCAAGTCTACAGTTCCATATTGCTAAAAGTTTTCCTCTTTACCTTCTGCCACAACGTTTTCAAAGTGGAATTCCTACAAGGTGAAAAAAATTGACTTTTTGAAAATTGAAAGATGGATGTGTTACAGCCACAAGATGTCACTGAGGCAAAAAAATCACTAGGAGGCGAAGTGGGCTAGACATATTGCAAGGAAAATAGCTGTAGTTCTAAAACATGGTGTACAGAAAGTGCGGAAACAAGTTATACGTGTCAGTCTATAGCTATCTGATGAGTACGAGGCAGAAACATGCACTACCTTGGCTCACAGTGGGCTAAATCCTAGCACGCACGGCTGCAGTCTATCCAAGACCAGCAGACAGAGCCTCAGCCAAGCAGGGTACTGATTTTGCCTAGTATGGCAGCTCCTGTATAAATTGTGAAAAACAAGGAGCAGGAACAATATGCTCAGCATAGTTTCTCCTAGGGCTCCACAGATTTGTATTCTAGTAACTCTGGAGACTTAACTCCTACCCCCGAGAAAGTGTAGAGTGAAACAGGCTTCCGTCTCTGCTCTGAAGTCCTATCAATCAGGATAAGATCTCACAGTATAAAGGAAGATGAGAACTCACCTTTCACTCCTACTTATGCATTTTTTGAAATAGGGTAGATCTACTAATAGTCAACTCCAATTACTGATTCATCATCTTGTATTAATGGTTAGCTAAATTTTACATCTTCTAATAAATCTCTTCAAGCATTGGGAAATCCCAGTGCAAAAAGAGACAATGAGAAGTTGAACATTTATTTATTTATTTAAAAAGAGAACATCTAGTGTTTATGGTAAATATATCCTGGTTACCTTGGCACGAAGCACAGCTGACTATAGACTGAAGTCATTCTTCAAGAACTCCTAGATTTCAGTGATTTGTATTCAGTTTTAGTGGACCTGAACACAGGCACTAGCATCTGTTTTATTCTTTATCAAAATATAAACAGAAATCACCCAGTTTAGGGAAAGTGTGGCTTTAGATCTGCATTTTGCAGGTTCTACCCTATTTTCCAGCTTTCAGTGAAAAAATAAGAGAATGAATAACTAAATATAAAAAGTCTTCACATGTCACTAATAAAATAAAATTGCTGCCAGTTTTCAGAACTCTGTTTTGAGCTGTTTTGAGAAAAAAAAGGATTGATGTTACAAAAGCTATGTCTACCACTGTTTAAGAGTCTCAATAAAAATGCCAAGGAATCAGTACACTAAGTATCAATAGTGTACTCTTCTTTCATTCCCTTCCTGGCCAAGGGGAAAATACATTGTGGGTCACCATGTTACCACCTATTCTTGATGCGCAAATTTTGATAGAGCATATTCCACAGAGATGTCTGAGCACTGTTTAAAATAGCTCTTCATAAGAGCATAGATCTGATTTGTGCTAATTACTTTGCTAATTACACTGGAAAAAAAGGCACTGAGAGCAATACTGCAAGGAACAAAGATGAAGAAGCATTCCTTCTTTCACTGGAGTAAATACTCAAAGACCTGACACTGAAGAAAATCAGATTTCAAAACTGAAATCCCAGATTTTGTTATATAAAAATCTTTACTTAGTGATCTGTATGTATGTTTTGAATACTGCTTCACAGAAGAATTAAGAACTGTTTTAACAGATTTTCAAATCAAAATAAAATCCTTTGATTAGGCTTTATGACCATCCAATAATTACAACGTATCAGCTTCCTTTGAGGTAGTATCCACATAGCTGTCTTCTCCTTTATCATGTTTGTCTGCAGGACAGGACCACAGATAGAGGTTGGCTGCATCGTAGTACCATTGCTAGTGTCTTAAAGGTGAGTTGCAATCATTTCCTCACTTGATATTAGAGGAGTGTCATCATCATTGCATTCAGTCTTTTAAGTAAAACAGAAACATTACACAAAATAATCAAACAATAAGAAGCTGTTACATACTATAATGCTGTTTTCTACCTAAGGGATGTTAGTTTGGTTCATATAGGAGTAAACTACTTTCTAATTTAAACTATAAAGTAAAGCATGAGTACTGCTAGTATTCAGTTTTACATAAAACGTAACTTCTGC
The DNA here is from genome assembly GCA_033459285.1 of Clamator glandarius. Classification (NCBI taxonomy): domain Eukaryota; kingdom Metazoa; phylum Chordata; class Aves; order Cuculiformes; family Cuculidae; genus Clamator; species Clamator glandarius. The sequence continues at coordinate 81,377 of JAUNZM010001490.1, read as the reverse complement.
TGGACAAAGGAAGTAGCCTTTTCCCCTTAATTGGAATCACAGAATCAATTAAGATGAGTTGTTCATGTTACCAGTCTCTTTGATGTGTACATTTGGAACAAGATTCGTGTCATGGATTCATGTTATAAAACTATTGAGGTTAACATGACTAACCTGGAGGCATATGAACATTTCAGCTTTAACCACAATTATAAATTACTTTATTTGACCTTAGAAACGATCTGTGGACTTTCAGAATGACCATATCAGGCTTCCTTTGTGCAACAAGAGTGAATATGGACCTTACAAAGGGAAAACAGAATCGTAGAGTCATTTAGTTGGAAAAGACCTTTGACAACATCAGGTCCAACTACACGTAGGAAGTCTGCCTTTTTTAAGCAGAAAGAAAAAACCACATGCATTCAACAACTATATATGCACACCACTGCACATCCCAATTAAAATTCTTGGATGTCAAGTGAAGACATTATATGTAGGGCACTTTCAGGCAGTGGACCAATAGGACAGTAAACAATTTGGGGTATTTTTGCTTTCTGCTACTCTTTGTGATATCTGGTTCTATTTAGTATCTTTATCAATGATCTGGATGAGGGGATTGACTACACCATCAATATTTGCAGACACCCCCCATGTTGGGCAGGAATGTTGATGTTCTTGGGGATAGAAAGGCTCTACAGATGGATCTGGGTAGGCTGGATTGACAGGCCAAGGCGAATTGTGTAAGGATCAACAAGACTAAATGCTGTATCCTGCAATTGTGTCAGAGCACCACCGTGCAATGCTACAGGCTTGAGGGAAAATGGATAGAAAGCTGTCTGATGGAAAAGGACCTGGGAGTGTTGGTTGACAGCCAGCTCGGGTGGCCAAGAAGGTCAACAGCATTGTGGTTTGCATCAGAAAGAGTGATGCCAGCAGATCTAGGGAAGTTATCATCTCTCTTTACTTGGCACTGGTAAGGCTGCACCTTGAATACTGTGTTCAGTTTGGGGCGTCTCACTACAAGGAAGACAATGAGGTGCTGGTCTATGTGCAAAGCAGGGCAACTAAGCTGATGAAAGGTCTGGAGCACAAGTCCTAAGAGGAGTAGCTGAGGGAACTGGGATTGCTTAGTCTGGAGAAAAGGAGGCTCAGTGGAGATCTTATCACTCTCTACAACTGCCTGAAAGGAGGCAATACTGAGGGAGGTGTCCCTCACTTTTCCCAAGTAGAAAGCTATAGAACAAGAAGAAATAATCTTAAGTTGTACCGGGGACATTTAGATTGGATAACAGGAAAAATTTATTCACTGAATTATTGGAAGGGGCTGCCTAGGGTTGAGTCACTATACCTGCAGGTATTTAAAAGTCATGTAGATGTGGTGCTTAAGGACATGGTTTAGTAGTGGACTTGGCAGTGTTAGGTTAAGGGTTGGAACTGGTGATCTTTAAGGACTTTACCAACCTAAATGACTATGATTTTGTGATCATTTTCAACCTACAGTGCTGACATCTAACTGCTGCTATCTAATAAGAGTTGCCAAAGAGGATTAGTGAGAGTTGTGTTTGGAAAGCAAGCTATTTCTAGAGCTGGAGTTGGCTAATGCTTTGCAGTTTTCTATACACAAGTGTGCCACATAGAAAACTGCAACTAGGTATACAAAGATGTATAAAAGTCACCAACAAGTTTTTGACATGCGCAACAGATCTGCAAAAGTTATCCTGTAAAACTCTGTGCATCAGCATAAGTCATAAATCTTTGTGTGTGAATACATTGATAGGTAATGAAACTGAGCTTTATTTGCAAAGTTCTGTTAGCTTTGCAAATCAAAATTTTTTCATAAAAATTTTACCCTAGATAATTTACTTTTATTCAGAAAAGCTAATATCTGCTTAAAACAAGCATTTCATGTCACTATACTGGAACTATCACCCATCTAAAGTGAATCCCATGTTTTATTGGCAAGGAGATGAGAACAGTTTGCTTGGAGAGTTAATATAAATAGATAAGGAGTCTTTATGACTCTACTTGTTTGTGCAGCATTCCATGCTTTCCTAGGAAAGGCTATGAATACTGCAAGAGGTGCATAACTTATTTCTGAACTGCTCCCTTCAGGGCTAAATCAAAATTAGTATTCAGACTGAGTGAATCAAGAAAGACATGTTTAATTATATTGCCAAGCAATATTAACTTCAAAATATATTAAAAGCCTACAGCCCATCAATCTGGATGAAAACAATTTGAAAGACTCAATTGTTTGGGTTTTTTTGTCTTTGGGCTTAATCAATTATAGCTAACTTATTTGTCAGAAACTGTATTTATTACATCTAAGGGAACAAACATGGTCTTACACACTTAGGCCATATTAGGTATTATGCATTCACAATATTCATTTGATATATGCAGAAATTTAAACTTCTTACAGAAAAAAATCTTAAGAACATTTTTCCAACAGTGAAAAATGGGAAGAAAGGGAAAAAATGTGGTTGATCCTGTTTATTCCCGAAGCATTTCCAGGTACAACTGAAATGTAGAACACAAGATTTCAAACTACCACAGCAACAGTAAGCTTTAGTTAATTTTCATTCAAAGTTAGGCTTGTAGGGGAAGAAAAAAGAATATAGATATAACAGCTAAATTTCATTATTTTCTTTTGTCATTTACCGTTAAACAGTTTCACTTCACAAAAATGTAGAAATATTTCACCACTGATATAACACCAGGAAGCTAAACTATCCTAATACACTACTCCAACTTCAGATCCTACTTCTGGAACATCAGAAGATTGCATTTGAATTTGTCCAGCATGGAACACATTAGCAATTCACACCTGCACTGTAGGTCATTTCTTAAACAGTTTGGGACAGTACTAAGAATAGTGTCTACTATTACAAAAAAAAATTAACTATGAAGCATTTTGCTTTGATATTTTTACGAAAGACTAAGTAGGAGCAGAGGCCAAGATGTTGTTAAGAGCACACTGGTGTGTGTATATCAGGTTTAGTTCAAGATGTGGTGGTTTTAGACACTACTACTACCCATTCTTCTGGGGATGTGGTATCTCCCATTGCTGCTGACATGGAACCTGCCATGAACAGTATTCTTGATTTAGGTCTGATGGCTCGAATTACGATGAGGAAAATTTGAGCCAATAAATTCATAACATTAAAAACCAAGCAGTAAAAGAGCAGGTAATGAGATAAGCATTTTTAATAGTCATTTGGCAACACTGAGATGCTGGGGGGGAAAAAGAGCTTGAAAAAATGCATTTATATGGACTAAAACCAAAATATTGTTTTAGGCAATGTTCTTCCATCAATACTTTTCAACATGCTTTGCAAACCAAAGTATAAAGATCTCAGCTGCACAGATTAGGAAAGAAAAGTACATAGGGATATGGTAACTTGGTTATAAGATGGAAACTGTCACAGATAGTAGGGTTAAAGAAGATAAACACCAGGTATGGTAAAATGGAGCATGGCTACCTGTAAGATCAGATCCTGTCTGTTGCGAAGCTTTCATTCCAGCAACACTATGGTAGTTTTAACTCTGGAGGGCTTGGATTCTATTTTTAGAAGATCAGAACTGTTGTTTTAGAATATAGTAAACTAGTTAAAATTTTTATTATGTTTTGGCTGTGATATGCATCCTTCCAAAGTATAAGTGTATTTTTCTCAGATAAATAATTTTTCTATAATGTGTAATCAAGTGGGACTGATACTACCTTCACCTAAGGCAAACCTAAGCTTTCAGTACACGTGTGTGATTCAGAAAGCCAGAACTTGATCAAAATGAAGAACTGTGTTAGATAATAATCATTCAGATAAGAATTATATCTCCCTATTTAGTGTCATTGGTAGAAGTAATCCATGGAAGTCAGAATGAAGAATTAAATTCTTTGCCTAAATAGGTGACTGCTACCATGTGTTATCAAAAACCTTACAGCCATTTTGTGAGCTCTGTGATAAAAAAAAAATATTCCTTGTTTTAGAGGCTCTGTATGGGATTTTCTTTCATAGGCATTTACCCAAACTTAGATGGAACTTTAAGTTCTTGTATATCAAACTACCGGAATGGAGAAAACCAGGTTTTGTTGTTTGCTTATTCCAGTAAACAGTGAACATTTTCATGTCTAGCTTTCGGGCCAAATAATGTACTTTTTGTGCACAGTAAGTAGCATTTCCTTTATGCCTTGAATAGGACTCATTATAAATGTAAAGACAGACAGACAGACAGATAGATAGATATTGTTTTACTGTTTCCTGTGAGAATTTTTGAATAACCATTTATGTTTCCTGGACTTCAAAGTCCCAAAGCAGTACCCTTTCACTGCAGGCTATCATATGAGCAAGTGTTGTATTGTAGATAAAAATTTCAGGCAGAATGGAGTAGTGCTGAGGTTCTGATTGTACTGAAAACATTCTTACCGATTCCAATAATTTGTTGCCGTGTAAATGGGTTTCAATTTTAATAGGATGAAAACTGCAGAAAAAATAGAACAAACCACTTAGTTCAGCTGTAGTAGTTAAAGCATAAGGAACACAAGCGACAACCCATCCAAGGCTCCATTATGTTTGTGGTGTACCTTGCATTACTGTTTTTTGTGCTTAACCTGCTGTAGGATTAAGCAATGTATGCAGTCCCTGAAGTTTAAGGAACAAAATCCCATGGAACAGACCACTTCTCTCTCTTCTTCACTAAATGCTCACATTTTGATCTCCCAGCCATAACAACCATATTTGTTGGAAACAATGAAGAGTGGCTTGTTTGTAAATTAAATACAAGAAGGGACAAGGAAGATGATAACCTACAAAAAGCAGAGACTTCTTTAGATATTGATATTTTGGTTTATCAAAATGCTTACAACATGTAAAAGAAGTTATAAGTTATTCAGCCTAGCAACTCTTCCTGTGTATTCAACTGTTGTGTGCAACTGTGTTGCACAAGATCTCTGTTTATCAAACAGGTTCATAGCATTTACATTTTTTGTATTTAGTTGTCTTAAGGCCCATTATACAGTAATTATTTTAGGAAAAATGTAGGTTTGGCTTCTGGCTAGTGGTTGCAGGGGCAGGCAGACACAGGCTGTTTTGCGCTTCCAGAGACTCAGGAACTGTGGAGAATATCACCCATAATGTACAGGAATAAGAATTGTCAGTCCTTTGTGTGAAAATATTACAGTTTATCAGTGAAACTGAAAAAGCATAACTGTGAAAAAATCTTCCTTTTTTGGTCAGGCTTTCCTTTGTACTCATGAAGAGCTGATTTTACACAACATTTGGAGAAAAACAAAATAAAACAAAACCAAAGCAAATTCACTTAATTTTGAAGTGTGAATTTAAAATTCCTAACTTTAAGCTTTGGATTCAGGCTGACTGGTTTCAGCAGTAGATGAGACTGCACATTTTCCTGGATCAGGGTCTCAATGCTTTTAATTTACAGTTGGGAGAGTCCTGTCATACTGAGCCTTTATAAACAGTTCAGAATTACTCTCCCTACCAAAGTTTAAAATAGCCTCTTTGTCAACCAGATTGCCAAAGGCATGCAGGAGAAGTAGCCACAAGTCTATCTGCATTGAGGCATCCTATAGAGGAATGCTGGCTTTTTACAGGAAAAATAAAAGAAAAAAAGTAAGAGACACAGAGAAAGAAAAAAAGGGGAGACAGGAATAGAAAGAGAGAAGGAAGGATGATAGAATGAGAGGGAAAGAGGGAGGAAGGAAGGAAGGAAGGAAGGAAGGAAGGAAGGAAGGAAGGAAGGAAGGAGGAAGGAAGGAAGGAGAGGAGGAAGGAAGGAAAGGAAGGAAGGGGAAGGAAGGGAAGGAGGAGGAAGGAAGGAAGGAAGGAAGGAAGGAGGAAGGAAGGAAGGAAGGAAGGAAGGAAGGAGGAAGGAATGAAGGAAGGTAGAGGAAGGAAGGAAGAGGAAGGAAGAGGAAGGAAGGAAGGAAGGAGAGAGAGGAGGGAGGGAGGGAGTGAGAGAGAGGAGGAGGAATGAAGCAAAGAAGGAGGAGGGGGGATGAAAAGAAATAAAATCTTCTGCTGTACTTTCAGTGGTTTGGAAATCAGTTTTTACAACAGCAGAAAAGGAACATAAGTGCCATTCTGAGATTGTCGTGGCTGGTGTTCAAGCTGTATTAAAAGCATGTGCTGTACAATATAGCACAGTCACACCCACCAGTGGAAAGAAAAAGCCACCATATTCAAACATCTGAAGTGTGTGTGAATATCTCAGGAGTCTCCCAGAGGAAATATGAATAACAAAGGAAACTATTAAGCTGAAAGCAATTTACTTTTAAAGCATATCCTGAGCACGAGCTCAGTGAGAAGGTGCCCACATAACCTCACTCGTGTATGCAATTTCATGGAAATGTTGACTGTGAAAAGTGTGACCATCTGCAGAACAACAAAATGGCTGTGAATGGCTGATGACTCAGCTGTAGCTATTTCCCATTTACTTAGTATTATAAACATATCAAAAGATTTCAACTATTTCCTGTGCTTCATGGTATGGCCTCCACACCCGAACTACATCATCCTGCTAGAATGTCACTATGGGGAATAACACTATATTCAACAAGGAGCAGTTTTATTTAAGCCAAGCAGACTGCTATTTGAGAAGACGTGTCTCTGCATTCATTTTGCTTCCCGAGAAAGTGTCTCCCTGCATTCATTTTGCATTCAGATGTTCTTTAAAAACGTTGTGCTTAATTTCTTCACCATTTATAGTCTGATTTTCAAATGTTCAGAAACACCTGCTGCTCTTGTTATAAGTAGTTTGGGTAGCCTAACGTCCCTGATGATCAACTAATTAATTCATCATTGTTTTGCTGATATTATTTTTAAATCTCTCCCGTCACTTTGGAACATAGAGTTAAAGCACAACATCGATTGCCTGGAAAATATGGTTTACTGCTCAGCTATCTTTGTGGTAGCATGCAAGCTCAGCTGAGTGGTTGAGGGTAAGTGAGGCGGGAGGTTGAATATGCCAGATCCTATAGCAATTTAATGTCTGTTTGGAGACTGATTCTAGAAGAGCAGATGGCACAGGGAAGGACTTGCTGCAATATTTATATTTCCCCTTGCAGGTACAACCTAATTAATCTGTAATTAATAAATAATTGCAGTCCTCACTCTCCAGCATTTTAGGGAACTCAAGAAACTAAACAGTCATGTAAAATGATTGCCATATTTAGTTAAATACATTCTCCATATGTTAAAAAGTAGTTTTCTACCTTAATCTAGAATCAGAAAATATGGGCAACACGTGTCTTCAAAGGATATACTGCTTTTAGCACAAAGGCAGGAAGTGAAGTCATCACATTTAAATAGATGTTATATTAAACTATGAAGTTAACAAAAGTAGCCATAAGAAATTTATCAGGGAACACAAAAATTCAATAAATGGGAAAAAAATCACATTGACTGTAACCAAAATGAAACATCCATAGGTCCAAAATTTCATTCGTACATATCTGAGTAGTAAAGCAATAGAACAAAATATCTGAGAGGAAATTCCAGGAGGGGCTACCAGGTTTTCACTGTTTGTGTTAACTGTCATGTAATATACGGATTTTGTAATTCAGAAAAAGTGGCTAACTGCTCTCCCAGTTTTCCTAATCATATCTCAAATCAAACAAACAAAAAAAAAAAGATGGAAATATATTTTGGAATATTTACTGGGATGCCATTGTTTTTAGAACTGAACATACCAGTTTCCCTATTCCTCCTACAATAGGTATATAGCGTATTTTTAGAAAAAATATTCTCTCTCAAATTGTGACAAAAACTATGGTTTCCATGTTCTCATAATTTCAGAAAGCTTATATTTATCCCTGATCTGCTTATACTGAGAACTACAAAAACTGCTTACAAAACAGCCCAAAAGGTGGGTGGTCGTGTATACTCATCACATCACGGGTATTCTACCCCCTCACCCCCCATGCCTGTTGAACCCTGAGATGTAAGGGGAAAAAAGGCAAAGAGCAGAAGTTTCCATGCTCTCTGCTGGCGGGTGCAGTGCACGGCAGGCGGGGGCCCCACGATATTCCCTCCGCCCTGTCAGGGATTTCAGCTGTTTGTACTGGATCTTTGCTAATCCTCAGGGACTGGGTTATTGCTGATCTGCAGAACATGTGAACAGAAGGGCAATATCCTTATACGTTCCCTCTCTGGCACAATTGTGTGGGTTGTGACCCAGCCCAAAGTGATTTTATTTCTCTCCAGTTCCCTGTTCTTAATAGCACCATGCTATCAGAAATATTTTGTGTGTGTGTGTTAGACAGAATCCATTCCATCACCACTGTGACCACAATAACTCCATTTGTAGATAGGAGGGTGGGAGGGAGAAGGAAAGGGTGAGAAAGAGAGAGAGGAGACCTGCATGCTTGATGTTGAAGAAAAGCCTGTTTGTGCTTAATATATTGGAGAAATTGTTCAAGAACAGTTCATTCATGTGAAAAACATAACCCCTCCATGGCTGCCAAATTCAATAAGGGCTAGTATGATCAGTTATTTAAGTGCCAATCCTAAAACATGAAGCTGCCTGGAGGCAGTTTCAACCACTACACCCCATTTTTTCCGAGGCTGCAGAACATTCGAGAGATGTTTCTTGGGTCAGTGCCTTTCCTTTTTTCCTCCTTGTTCTAACCTTAAAGAGAAAAATGCAAAAATAAAATTATTAAAAAAAACCCATCACCAACAACAAAAAACAACCAGTTAAGAGATCGGTGCATCTGGCAAGTTCCACAAAATCAACACCTGATTCAGGGAGCTATAGAATCATAGAATCATAGAATAACCAGGTTGGAAGAGACCCATCGAGTCCAAGCATTCCTATCAAACACTAAACCATGCCCTTTAGCACATCGTCCACCAGTGCCTTAAATGCCTCCAGGAAAGGTGTTTCAACCACTTCCCTGGGCAGCCTGTTCCAGTGCTCAATGTCCCTTTCTATAGAATTATAGAATAACCAGGTTGGAAGAGCTGGGATAAGGACACCATGTAGTGTAAAGGGATCCACAATAACAGAACAGTTAGGGGAATTCATGGGTTTTAATGCAATTTATGGCACTTTTAATTAAAGACAATAACCTATGTGTTTTCATATTGTACTAGGATTGGCTGATATCCATTTCTTGACACCATTGTACTCACATCTTCTGCCTGTGATTGTCTGCCTGTGTCCTTTAGATCAGGAAGAGCTCAGATATAGAAACATTAATATTTAAATCAAATATATACAAACATAGAAACACATATGTATAAAGGAGAGTAAAAATATGCATATGTATTTATATATGTGTAGGGTATTATATGTGTAGATTATATATTATTATATATTAAACTATATATAAATGCACTCATTAAAATTAGAATCATAGAATAGCTTGGGTTGGAAGGAACCTTAAAGATCATCCAGTTCCAAACCCCGTGCCTTGGGCAGGGACACCTCCCACTAGATCAGGTTGCACAAGGCCACAATCTACCTGCCTTTGAACATCTCCAGGGATGGGACATCCACAGCGTCCCAGGGCAACCTGTTCCAGTGCCTCACCACTCTCATAGTGAGTAAATTCTTCCTTATGTCTAGTCTAAATCTGCCCCCTCCAGTTATTATAGAAAATAAATATATATAAACCCTGAAAGCATAGATATAAAATGCATAAAGCATTATTTAATAAGAGCTAATAAGATTACTAATTAAACCTAAATGTGAATAAAAAGCACTTAAACAGACGTTGGGGCTGGGTGTGGGTCCTCCACTTCACCAGGCTGCAAAACAAGCTCAACATATTGAGGGAGGATGACTTCAAGAGGGCTGAGTGGTGCCAAAAGGGTGGGAGAACATTCACAAGGGCTATAGACCATTCCTTGTGCAGGCCTTGCTCTATGCAAAGAAGAGGCTGATCCATAAGTCAGATGAAGAGGGACCTATGCCCACACTCAGTGCAGCAGGATGGCTGCACAGGACAAGTGGGGCAGGTCTGGGGCTTTGCTCTGTGCTGCAAGACACAGACAATGCTGTCTGCAAAAGTGGAAAGACAGGGCAAAATGCTAACTTCAGAAGAACATGTGTGTAGGGGCAATAAGGAAAAGACCCAAAGAGGATCACAGAAAAGAAGAACCGGCTAATTTCCATGAGCTGCAAACTGGAGTTCAAGACCAGTATCACACAGAGAGTACAGGTAGTGATGGAAAGCTCTCTTTCTGTGCAGTAACCTGTAACAACATTTTAGGCTGCAGGCTGTGTGTCTCCATACCCTTAGGTCAATGCTGCAAAGAAGTGGAAGACTGGCCATGCCATCAATGCTGTCCTGTGACCATATACTGATAACTGCAAAATTAGCAAGACCAAGGCTTGGGGACACAGACATCTTTTATCAGGACACTACTGATAGAAGGGCAGATGGTGGTGCTCTGACAGAGTCAGAAGTCAGGAGGGTGGTCATACAAATGTTAGCTCTGCTGTGGCTGTTGTTCACAGGACGTACAAATAAAACACAGTGTTACAAACAGGGTCATTAATTAGTACAGCTAAGCCACTTTTTGGAATACCCAACAATAAACAGTAAGAAAAGTTTTAGCACTCACAAACTGTGACTGTTTATTTTCAAACGTAAAGCACAGTAGCAAGCAATTTGGTATAATGAAAGGGCTTGTGGGGCTGATAGTTCTAGGCTTTTGGCTTAAAGGCCAGTAAAACAGAAAAAATATGTTAGAATGAAGACTGCTGATGAGGCAAGCCACATAGATTTTGCATAACTGCAAGTGATGAAATCATCACAAAATGATAGAATTCTCAGTTCTTGGAGAAGTAAGGAGGCTGGTAAGTAGAAGAGCCACCTTGGACTTCCAGAGGGCAGACTTCAGACTTTTCATAAAGCTGGTTGATAAATTCCCTTCGAAAACAGTCTTTGAGGGCAAAGGAGCCCAAGAAGGCTGCAGACTCATCAAGAAGGAAATCTGTGTGGTACAAGAACAGTCCATCCCCATGTGATGAAAAATGAGCCAGTGGGGAAGAAAACCTGCTTGGCTGAGCAGAGAGTTTTGGGTGGATCCCAGAAAAAAGAGGAGTCTATGAGCTTTGGAAGGAGGGGCAGGCATCTCAGGAGGACTACAAGGATGAAGTGAGATCATGCGGAGATCATGCAGAGAGAAAATCAGGAGAGCTAAAGCCCAACTAGATTTTAAATTGGCCAGTTCTGTGAAAGATAATAAATAAATGTTTCTACAGATAAATTAACAATGAAAGGAGGGCCAAGGGGAATTCCATCCTTTACTGGGATGCAGGGGAAACAACAGTGACAAAGCCTGAGGTTAAGGCTGAGGTACTTAATGCCTTCTTTTCCTCAGTCTTTAATAGTAAGGTCAGCTGTTCTCCAGATACCCAGCCCCCTGAGCTGGAAGACGGGAGGAAAAGCAGAACAAAGCTCCCATGATGCAAGAGGAAATGGTTGGAGACCTGCTTGGCCAATTAGACATTCACAAGTGTATGGGGCCAGATACGATCCACCCAAGGGTATTGATGGAGCTGGCAAAGGTGCTTACCAAACCCCTTTTCATCACCTAGCAGCAGTCCTGGCTGACTGGGAAAGTTACATTTGACTGGAGGCTGGCAAATGTTACACCCATACAGAGGGTGGATCTGGGGAGCCACAGTCCTGACAGTCTGATCTTGGTGCCAGGGAAGGTTATGGAGCAGATCGTCTTGAATTCTATCACACAGCACACACAGGACAATGAGGTGAGCAGGCCCAGTCGACATTGGTTTATGAAAAGCAGGTCCTGCCAAACTAACCTGACAAGGTTACTTAGTGGGCAAGGGAAAGACTGTAGATATAGTACTCCTGAACTTTAGTGAAGCCATTTGACACCATTTCCCACCTCAAATAAGGTTGTAGCAAAGTGGATGTTGGTCTCTTCCTCAAGTAACTTGTGATAAGATGAGAAGAAATGGCCTCAAGTTGCACCAAGGGAGGTTCAGATTAGGAAAAATTTCTTCACCAAAATGTTATCACACACTGGAACAGACTGTCCAAGAAGATGGTTGAGTCACTATCCCTGGAGGTATTTAAAAGGCTGGTAGATGAGGTGCTTACAGTTGTGGTAGTGAACAGATATGGTTGGAATCAATGATCTCAGAGGTCTTTTCCAACAAAACAATTCAATGATTCTGTAAGTGTCTTACTGGCAAGAGGAAACTAGTAGAGCCCTTAGGTACAAACTGCTTTTCTGAACATGTGGGCCAGTTAGCAACTGTCCTACTAGAGATAATCTCCCCAGAAGGGACTTATCAGTTATTGCAGCAGAGGTGGAGGAAGCAGCACTGCCTGAAAAGAGCAGATTTTAACTGCAGATCTAGATGGGTGTATGAGTGGGTCACTATGGCAAAATAAGATGTGGGTCTTACAGACAAAATGCTCACACTACTGGTCCCCGGAGATGCGCTTTTTTGGTGGCAGGACAAATGCCATTTATGAGTATTACAAACCAAGCATGACAGAAAAATATGTTACTATGATTTGCTGGCTTCTATCCTATCCTTTCATCAACAAAATAAATATTGTTCTCTTGGACATCCTGGAGTTATTTTAAGAATTTTGACACCCTGTGATGTTCAAAGTAAAGGTCTACCCATCTGACAGACGTTTTTTCTCTCTGCTATCCATGGCAGCAAATGGCAAGCTACAGTTTCCCTTGTTCCGTGCTTGTGCAGAAAGTTCCCAGGCCCTGTGGATCTACAGCAATGAAGAAGGAGCTCTTGCAGGTACCTGGTATTCCCTGACACTGAATAAAGCTCTGGAGGAGGGCTACAGGGTCTGTGACATTTATGACATTTAACCTTTTCAACAGAGGGTAGAAATCATTTCCTGGATTATATGAAACTCCTCCTCTACCAGAAGCAGGAAGCTTCAGGCTACTCAGCCTGGTACAGAGATGGTAACAAAAAAAACAATATGCTGAAGATTACAGGCAGAAAGAAGCTGTCATTTTGTGGCATGAACATATTAAGAAAAACCATGCCAAATGCCAAATAGCAAAACTGTTTTAAAATTCTCCATAGGGAAAATTAAGACAATTTATATGATAACGACATCTTAAAAGACCCAGATGAGTTGTGGTGTTACCTCTTTTCTCTGGTTTGTAACGTACTCGCCGTCATTGTATCAATAAGGATGCAGACACTGTGTCATGGAAGCATTCCAAAGGATGTGTGACCCTGGAGTTTAACACTAACATTTTCACAGCGTGCTTCACCACAACACACCTGGCCTCAGGCTTTACCATTTCGTACATTTCGTACAACAAGACTGTTGCCTTTATTGTGACACAGACTCTAGATGCCACTGCTCAGGGACTATCTAGGTGAGCTGATAGAAACTTGGAGTTTATGTTGTCAGGCCCCAGATCCTATAGCTACTTGCATTCTGTAGACAACTGTTGTTTAAATGTTAAAGGTAGCACTCTATATGCAAGAAACAGAGAAAAGATCAGTTTTGAGGTGCTAAGAGGTCTCATGTTGGACTGTATCATAAATCCAGTCAGTGATGACCTTAATAAGAGTGTGATACAGCTGTGCTCTATCATCAGGAATGGGAAGAAGTGGGCAATAGAAAACACAACCACTCAGATGACACAGAAGATAGTCTAGGATAAAGCATACAGACCAAATATAAAAAACCTCCCCTGCATCTTTTGATCATAGGCATGTGCTCAAAGCAGCCTTCTTCTGCTATTCTGGCATGGCCTAGCAACTGTGGGAAAGTTTACTTTGTAATAAGTCTCTTGGAGAATGCCCACTACTACCTGTCTCTCTGTAATGCCTGAGTATAATGCAGGTCTGACTGTTATTCATAGGAACTGCTCTGTAAATATTCTCTTATCAAATTTGTGGAGTGTTAAAGAATGGCTTAATGAACAAGGGCATGGTTCCTTGGAAAAGCTATGTTCAAGTAAAGTATAGGCCTCAGTGGAAAAATACTAAGAGTTGATGACAACATGAAAGCGAAGAACATTGCACCTTTTGTTAGTTGCTGTAAGCAACCTTGAAGCTAACTATGTAACAACGGGGAACTGAGCATGAGTGAAACTACAAGTAGACTACGTAGAAATGGGGAATTAAGCTTAAGCGAAACTGCAAGTAGGAGGACGTATGTAAATGTTAAATTTTAGGCTTGGCCAATCATTTACTAACCCGTATGCATAATTATAGCATTATGTATTTAAGAGAGTGTTCTGAAGCAAATAAACGGAGCCTGCATTTGACTCATATTGAGTTGTACACATCTTCCCTTCTCAACGAAAAACAAGGGTCAGTGAACCAACACCCTGACAATTGGCTTCGGAGAACTTCCACTCCGCAACATTACTCTGCGACATCTGGCACCCGAACAGGGACCCTTGTCGGATGAGAAGATTGGAAAAAACATCAGAATGCAGCGACCGGAGGACAACGATCAGAATTTATGATTTTGAGAACATCGCCGTACTCTGCGCCTGGCCTTGGTGTATCTGAAAGAAATTTGCCGTTCGACACAAAAACCACAGATAACAGAACAAGGATTGCACGTAAGACTTTAAAACGTTATATTTCCTCTGGCTAGAAGTTAACTTAGATAAAGACGTGGCTTTCACTTATGTTAAGTTAACAAGAAGATAACAAGAGCATAATGAAGCATCATTTTACTTATGTTAACAAGAGGATAATTATGTTAAGTCAATAAAAGGATAATGGAGCATCATTTTACTTATGTTAAGTTAACAAGAAGATAAAGAATCTCTGGCCAGAAATAAAAATGGATAAAGAAGTATGAATAAAGAAGTATCTTTTGCTTATGTTAAGCTAACAAGCGATCTTTTCACTTATGTTAACAAGAAGACAAGAAGATGAAGATAAAGATAAAGAATTGAATTTTGCTTATAATAAGTAGACAAATGAATAAAGAATTGATTTTTGACTTATAATTACTGAACAAATGGATAAAGAAGTGGCTTTTGATTTATTACAATGCGTCTTAGAGAAGCGTGGACTTGATTCACAGTATTTGAAACAACTTGCGGACCTTATCACTGTAGGGAAAGCGAAAGGGTGTTGTAAGAATCCTGATGTAGTATTTGAGGAAAGTGAATGGCGTAAGTTTGGAGATATATTATGGGAGGCTGTTTTAGATGATAAAACTGCAAAGAAGTTAATGAAGGCTTGGAGAGACGAGAGGGAGGCACAGCAGCAGGAAGAAGTTGAAATACTGCAAGCTTTGATTTGTGCACCTGACAGCGGTCTGCACTGGAAACTAGTTAGTTTCAAAGCGATAATGGGACAGTGTTGTCAGAAAAACAGGAGTAAAGCACAGTTTGGAGGCAAGTACCAACATGGCAAGCAGCAGCTCTCACCTCAGAGCAAGAACCAGAGGCAGCACCGAGATAGACGTGATCACCACCATCATAGTAGTGCTGCAATCGTCCGCACTTCACACAATACCAGGAAATGTAAAAGGACAATTGGGGTTGGCTTTACTGCCTTGCAATTAGTATGATTATCAATAATTCAGTTGGGAATCTTTGTTTTATCTGGGGTCATTGATGCAAGCTCTACTGGAATAATACAAGCAAGGGAAATGATAAATAGGGAGATTGAGGTTTTAGCTCAACTGACCAGTCCGTGATTCTATAAACACAGAAACTACAAAAAAAAAAAAAAAAAAAAAAAAAAGCAGCCTTATTAGATAATGCATGTACATATTTTAAGTGTCTTTTGTTCCCAGTACCATGTGTAGTAAAAATATTCATAGCATGGAAAAATTGTGGATCCAATAGTGATAACCAACATTGTATGAATGTATTCAACTAGCTGAGAAATGTATGTGTGTGTGTTTGAAGTACCTCAAACATTTGTGAGACTTACAAATTGGTTTTGACTAATCTTGAAATTATATCTCTGGGACCTTTCGATCTCAAATGTCCACTAAGCCGGCAAACAGGTAGATTTACCTGGGGATCTTTGGAATGAAAGGCTTCAGAAGTAAAAAGTTTAAAAAACATACAAAAACTGCCTGACCTTGCAGCTGTATGTGTGTTGCATTCCGTCCCCCCCCCCCCCATTCTCCTTCCTTTCTAAATTTTTTTTCTTTCAGCTTTGAAGAAGTCTAGAGGAGTTAATGGTGTTATCTCTCTAGGGGAATGCCAATTTGTGAGAACATTCTGTATTCCAGAGTCACTTGTCAGTGATTCCTGGGTCCTACTGCAGACAACCTTTAGGGATAATTGACCCAATGATAGAAAAAAATTCAAATGATTCATTACAAATTATTGAGTGGATATTTTACCACTTCAACCTTAAAAACAAGCAAACAAACAAAAACATAGTCACTAAATTTGAAATGATTACAATGATAATCACCAAGGGAGAAAAAGAAGTGTTCAGTTATTAGGCCACAGCTAGATAATCATTTATATCCCAATAACAAACGAATATGCTAAGTGCTGCATAGCAAATATTTTGAATTTACAAGTAGATCTAACAGATTATCCGGGGAGCATTGATATCCATTTACCAAGTCATGTCATTATTAAACGTACTTATGGAGTAGTAAAGACATTGTTAGTAACACAACAACAAAAAAAAAAAAGGGGGGGGAAATCAGGAGAGATACTACAAAACAGATTGATGAAGGTGCAATATGTAATGAATCTTTTGCAATTAGCAAGAGATGATCAAATTGTGCCGATGTTGAAGTATATGCAAACCGTGTCATCAAAATTAGAGCAAGTACAAATCAATGTGAAAGTGCTATTGAAAAACAGTTATTATGGGCGATAAACAGGTCTGTATAAGCTACTAACACGGGGAAGAAGTTATGCTTGTGTTTTAACAAATTCAGGACTCACTGGGTACCACAGAAGTGGATTGAGCCCTAGAAGGAGCGGCCATCATCAGGACTACAGAACCTGGACAACGAAGAGAGTATAAGGAAGTGCATTGACGTCAAATAGCATGTGAAGAATGTGAAAACTGTGAACCTTGGGTGGAAACTATATGTAAGGAATGTAATGTTTGTTTTTGTCGAAAAGTCTCATGAACATGTAAATGGTGTAATTGATGCTTACAAAAAAAATTTGAGATCACAGCACAAGGACATGGTTGTGAAGATTTTGAAGGAATGTGTTGTATGAATCTATCTGATCACTCAGTGTCTACACACAAGCAGTTAGCCCAATTGAAGGAAAACATGAAGAAAATTTCTATCGAGACGAAGCCTTTGGACCCTTGGTTCAAATCATTCAATTTACCAGGGTGGGTGAAATGCATTTTCCAACAATTGATTACAATATTGTTAGCCGTATTGATAATGGTAACTGGATTTTTAATTTGGTGGTGTTTAATGACCATTTTAAACAAAGTTACTCATCAAGTACTACTTGTCTGAAAAGAAAAAGGGGGAATTGTTGGAGAATGGCTTGATGAACAAGGGCATGGATCCTTGGAAAAGCTATGTTCAAGTAAAGTATAGGCCTCAGTGGAAAAATACTAAGAGTTGATGATAACACGAAAGCGAAGAACATTGCACCTTTTGTTAGTTGCTGTAAGCAACCTTGAAGCTAACTATGTAACAATGGGGAACTGAGCATGAGTGAAACTACAAGTAGACTACGTAGAAATGGGGAATTAAGCTTAAGCGAAACTGCAAGTAGGAGGACGTATGTAAATGTTAAATTTTAGGCTTGGCCAATCATTTACTAACCTGTATGCATAATTATAGCATTATGTATTTAAGAGAGTGTTCTGAAGCAAATAAACGGAGCTTGCATTTGACTCATATTGAGTTGTACATGTCTTCCCTTCTCAACGAAAAACAAGGGTCAGTGAACCAACACCCCGACAATTGGCTTCGGAGAACTTCCACTCCGCAACATTACTCCGCGATAGTGGAGGAATCATCTGAAGGTCTGAATGATAAACATTTATTTCTCTCAAATATATATACGGTTGTGAACAGTGATTTGATGAACTCTGCCTCTGAGAGCAATGAAAATGAAAAACTTCTACTAAGTATGTGTCCTATGGGAATCTCAGTCTCCAGAGAGAATTTTTTTTTCCAACATAAAAAGTATCAATCTCAACACAAAATACATGGTATTATTTGAGAATCCCTGAGACAACCTCAAATGCGTCCTGCAAGGCCCTATTCTTTTTAGAAGTGTTTCAAGAAGTTACCTATGTACCACATGGATGTCTGGTTGGTTGTTCAAATTATTCTACCTTAGAGGCTTTTAAGTTAAGAAGTGGTCTTTTCTGGCTCTTTACACACTGAAAATAAAATAAGTCAGTCATTCAACAGTAAATTGAGAGGATCTGAACTGACACTGATGTAAGTGCACTGAGGAACACAATGTCCCAGTGTCTGTCCCTCCTGGAGCAGATGATTTGTCCTCCTCTGGCAGACGAAAGCAATACACTGCACTGCTTTTGATGACCTGATAAAAACTGTTCCTGAAATTGTCCAGAATAGGTTGAAGAGGAGAATTGCAATTCAAGAGATACACATAAAAAGTTCTGCAGATTCATTAAAAGCCGGAGTACTAGAAATGTGGATTTCAAAACCCTCTTCCTGCAAGGCATCCATGGGCATGTCACCATCCAAATCTACACAGCACTGGATAAGGTTATTTCCACCCTCACCCAGTCTAGAGCAAAATCTACAGTCTATCACACCTCAAGGTGAAATCAGAAAGAAAGCCTTTGTTTAGTAGGCTGGATGAGTGCTGGATGGGTTGAATGGATGCAAAGTGCTTTGTAGCAAAGTGTCCTTTGTTGAATGGATGCAAAGTGCTTTGTAGCAAAGTGTCCTTTCAATATATTGACGTTTTGGCATCGCTGCCTCATTTCGATATATAAAATAGATAGCACTTTGGACTTACAATTTGTCTTTTTCCCACACTCCCTAAAAGCAAAACATTTTTCTTAAACTTGCTGAATAGCCAGCAAAATGCTTTTTCCTATAACAAATAAATAAATATTAGTCATGTCAAAGTAGCATAGTCAGCACAAGGATCAGACCAGATCACCTGGGATACTGTCTGCAGAATACTTCCACGTATTTCTGCTGGTGCTGGTAGCAAGACTTTTCTTAATTTCTTAAATGTAGTTATCACACCCAGATTGAAGGGAAACTGACAGAAGAGTCAACCCTGTTTGGATCCCAAAAGTGGAGTTAAAGATTTTCTAATATGCTTGTAAAAATTGTGTGCTGCCTCTGACTGTGTAACTCACTGAATCACACTCAGTTTTTTCCCTTTGGGTTTTCAAGCAGTGTTCTGCTTGGGCCTACTCAACCAAATTCCTGTGGGCATTGTGAATAGATGGGGGTCGCAGTCCATCAGGTTTGTGCTGGCTTAATTTTTATTTGTGACTAAATCTCATCAGATTTCTTTTACCTGATGACAGCAACTTTCATTGCTGGCTGAAAAGTTCTCCACTGCAATTGCTAGTAAGTCTTGATAATTCCCTCAAGCCTTGCAAAGGAGCTAGCAAGAAGAACAAATAAATTGTGAATTGCTGCTAGGCATGTAAAACTTGGAGGTCTGAAAGTGCAAGGTTAGATGATCTCCCAGGATACATCTTAAGCCCACATCTCAGCCCATTATTTATTGGAATGAAGCTGTGGAAGTAGAGGGAAGAAAGAGAGAGGGAAGAGAGATTTAGCTGTTTAAACTAAGAAATAAGTAGTAAGGGAGAAGGACCACAAAAAAACCCAAAGGGAGTTTAGTAATGTGCATGCAGTTATAATGCTGGTTCCTTGTTTTTATGCCCTTAGCTGTGTCAAACATATTCATTACATAAATTAAAGATTTAGTTCAATACAATTCTCTTTGCAATACCTGATTTGAAAAAATCACACAGTCTTATGAGACTTAACTAGGACAAAACAACTATGAGGGTCAACAAACACCACACATTGAAAGTTAAAGAAAGCATTCCACAGTTTGCTTTTTCTTATGCGGGCTTTCGTCATAGTTTAAAAAATAAAATAGAGGAAAATGCCTTGGAAAGCCAAGTACTCACACAGGCCTCTGCTTCATGGGGATTAATGGTCCCCATTCAAAACTGTGCTACATTCAGAGTAGCAGGGAAAACTATCCTTTGTTGGCATGAAGGGATGGGTCTCCTTTGACTTCAGCGGAGTTTGCCTTATTTATGCTAAGCAGAGAATTTGGCCCAGAAATTATCAGTTGCATTGTAAGTGCCTCCCTCTGCCAGAGCCGGATTATTCTGTCATTCAATGCATTTTGCAGTCTAAAGTTAAACATGAAATGTTAAGCATTCCATATGACAGGGTTTTCCCTATGCCTCTTGGGGTGCTAGCTCATTAAGAACTTTTTCTGATTGCTCAGCCTATGCTGACTTCTCTTTATTACCATCTGACTCCCGTACTTCCAGCTCTACTCCATGGTAATACCCAAAGCAATTCTCCATCCTTTATTTGTGTCTAACTATTGTGTTTCAGGAAAAGGAAGGACCCTCTTTTCATAGCTCTAACATATGCATATCTGATTGTTCTGCAAAAATGTTCAACATTTATTATTATAAGAGATAAAGTTGATCTAAAAAATAAGCAAAATGTCTCCTTTCATCTTGCTTATGTGCTAAAAGGAGTACAAAAAATCTTATTAAGCAGGTTGCCAGGAAGAAGTATGTGAAGGAGTACAGCGTGCTCCTGCCCCTACATGTAGGTGAATGGAGATTGCCAGATACACTGGAGGCGCTCTTTAAAGGGGAACCATAAAGAAAGCAAATGTGGAGCCTTATACTCTGTACACTCCCTGATGCTGTTGTTAAATGCCAGAGGCTGAGCCCTGCTTGTTGAGATGTATTAGATGAGCAGACCTCTAAAAAAAAGGCCAGCAATTTCCATGGCCCAATGTAAGGCCACTTGCTTTCGATTCCCCAAGACTGTAAAGGTAGCTCTGCTTCATGATCTGGTTTTGCTTTTCCTATGAATTTTGAGCAGTAATTTGCCATTCAAGTATTCCCTCAGAGATTAATGAGGCTATGTAGGAAATAAAACAGTATTCCATTGTAAGTAAAGATGGCACACAAAATAGCCCCTGAATCTTCCTTTAAAAATCCTGGTTATTAGACAGCTCAGGGGGAGCTTAGCCAGTATACATGCTTTCAGACTACCCTGTTGCAGAAGCTGGAAGTTCTGCTCAGCTCCTGATACAGTATTTTTGTCATTACTTTTTGTGTAAGGTTACACATTTCTTGCTGCCTTTTAAAGTATATATTTACACCTGTTCTAGGGTGCTGCAAATAGTTCCTCCTAGGCAGGTTAAACTGAGCAGATATTGATGCCTAATATAAAATTGGTCTCTATAAGTGAGAAGCCAGTGCATTGTGATTTTGGCTGCAAAGCCTCGCTGGACTTGAGCAGCTAAACTCCTGGAGCCCAAGTGTGATTCTGATGCCAAACATTTGTCTGCAAACTGTTCCTTTGCAGCTTAGGCTCAGCGTTGTCAGCATCCCTGTGACTTACAAGGCTCTGCTCCTCTTTGCCTCACATGTGGAAACTGTCCCCTGTTAATGAAGTCATACTGACTGAATGTAGGATGCTTCAAGTGAACACTGATCATAGGGCACGGGAGACACACAAAGAAAATGACTGCCCTTCCCACTCCAACACACACCATTTTACAGTCCATAGCTCTATAGACGGGAGAGAATGCAGAAGTGTCACAACTTCCAGCTCTCTGCTGAGAGGTGCTCCCAGACCTGCCTCTGCATGGTCACCACCTGCAGTACACTTCTGCACAATAGAAGTACATTTATGAGGCAGGAAATTAATTTGCTCTTTTTGTCAAGATGCCATGGAACAAATTCTTTTCAAACACAGCCCCACCTCGATGTAGGTGTTTTGTATTTTGGGGTTTGTTTTTGTTCTGTTGCACACTCCACAACTTACAACACACAGTAGAATATTTACTATTTATTATCTCAGTGTACTTGTTTCCTGACTTAGGAATTGACTTTGAAGTTCATCCCTCATTTTGGCCTCTGGGCTTAATTTCATCAGAAAGCAAAACATAATTTCTTGAGGTGTAGTCTGCTATGGTTAAGGTACTTACTTCAGTGGTATCAGTAGCTTAAATCATAAAGAATTATCCTTCCAGGTTCTTTTCCATGAACAGTTCAAAGGAGGTGTAGTCATTCAAGAACAATGGCACTTTTCAACTCATTGGAATAATTATCATATGTAAAGGAAGCAACAAATCAGTAACAAATGGAGAATGGAGCTTACATGTTGCAGTTGAACAATTTCAAAATGAGGAACAAAAACTTCAAAAGAATAAATGAAAATTCTTAATCTACCAGTGTATTGCAAACCATGTGCTCTTCGTTATCTATACAGTTCTGGTTCAAAAACAACTTGGATTTTTAACTGAGTGTGAACATGGAACAATTTTGTTAGCGAGATAAAACTTCTATAATGAAAACTCACATTTGGAAAATATTTTTTCTCTATTTTTTATATTTGCAATGGTTAGATCAGCTTAATTAGTCTTACAAGGCAGCAGCAATATCTTGAAGATTTCCAGCCCCTGAAGCAATAGGTTGGATCACTCTAAAACTGAACTGAAGATAGTAGCCAGTAGCAGAATCCCACAGTGAATTAATGCAGAGCAGTCTCTGTACAGTATTATGCTTATCCTCTGTTTCTATTGCATTAAAACAACAACAAAAAATGGAATTAAAGGAATCAAATATAGTCAGCATAAAGCTGACTGTCTCAAAAGATAGATATCAGATATAAGGTGAAAATAAAAATATAAGAATATTTTTAAAAAGGAAAATAAATACCAAATAGATAGAATGGCCCAAGCATGCAGAGCTCCCCATTAAACATCTGGACACTGCAAACTCTGAGGAAGGTACTGCATCAGAATCCAGATTTTGCAGCTGTCTTGTAATGAGCTGAACCAAAACCTTGGATATAATCATATCTTAATTTTAGAGATGTTTGCATTTGGACCTTAGTTTGTAGCTCTGGCAGAGTTATAAAACATGCATTTTAGATGTTTCTGAGCCCCTAAAATGATTGAGCTTTGTAAAAATCCAAACATTTTGAAATCTATGTTAAGAGATGCTTTAAAACATTAAGAAAGTGGATTAATTAGTTTTACGTTTTCTTATATAGAACCTTCACATATTCACTTGGGTAAAATTTTAACTGTGAGTATTTTACTAGTCCTGTGGAATGTACATGCATTATGTGTCCCTAAGTTCCATCTTTTACCTTAAAAAGAAGTATTGGGTATTTAAGAGGCAGCGGTAGGTTTTTATCAGTTTTGTTTGCGTACACTATTACTTTGCTTGGTAAGCACAAATCACCATCTATTGAACTGCTCACTTCTTTGTAGCATGGTTTCTCACGTATCAGTCAGAATTCTTAACATTTTTCATAGGTCATTTAGAAATCTTGAAGATCTTTGGTATTTACCAAGAATATTTTCTCTTGCAAGATAAGAAGCTTTTTTTGTTTGAATAAAAATATGAGTAAAGAACACTTTATTATTTCGTTGTTCATCATTACACAGCTTAATGCATTTTGTACCACAGAGAGAAGAGTTATTTTCTTCAAATGCTATTGCTTTCAAAGGTAGTTATTTTAATTATTTCACACAAGTCATGTGGTATAGAAACACTTATACAAGAAGCACTTGAAAGCAGTTTTTCAGAGAATAATTGTTGCAAGCCAGAGACCTGACTACAAATTCTGAGCTCCACTGTAATAAATGCAGTACCTGGACATGCACACAGGGACTTGATCTAAACATCTGTCCAGGAAAATTACTATTTGAAAAGGTTAAGCTTCTGCAAAAAAACATGGAGCTCCTCAGCACCTGCTCATAGTGGTAGCTTCTGTTTCTCTTTCTTTCCTTGCCTGCTCAAACCCTCTATCACACCCTTGCCTTAAGAAATCTGCCTGACTTGTCCATTCCCTGCTTCAGTCTCTCTAAAGAAAAAAAATAAATCTGTCAAAACCCGGAGATCTGCCAAGTAGTTCTGGTATCTGGAAGATGCTTGGTATTCCCTGGGCTGCAGGGACCCTGTCCTCACTCCTCAGGAACCACTCACATTGTACAAGCACCTCATCACAGCCAGAAGCTGGGTTTAAGAAGTAGCATGCCTCAAAACCTAACAGAAATAAAAGTTAAACTGCACCTATATCTGCTGCTCTGCAAGGGACTGAATTTCACCTTCACTGAGGAGATCAATTGCAAAGGCTAGTCAGCTGCTATTAAAAGCCTGGAATGACTGTGTTTTTATAGAGTTCTTCACCCAGAAGGTTAAAACAGGAGAAGGATAAGAAAACAACTTTTGAAACACTTTTTTTTTTCTCTCAGTGGAGAATTTAGGGAAGTAGTCGTTCCATTTCTTTCAGGACATTTTTTGTCTTTTATGACTTTTCAGAGAGACATGTATCAAACTGCACTTCTAACACCATGAAGATCACAGTCACAACTGTTATTCAAAAGCTCTAGAAAGCATTTGGAAATCTTGCAAGTATTTTTAACTTCTACAAAAGTAAGGAACATATTTAAAAGATTTCTTATGTATCCAGTCATGTCAATATGTTGCAACTTTTAAAATAAAACTGGAGATACTGCAGAAATATTTGTGATGGATACTCCCTTTCTACTGCACTGGCCAAGAGAGCCAGAGTAATGCCATGTAATGAGCCATGACTTTAACTTCATTCTTGACTCCCGTGTGCCTGCTATCAGCGTAATTGCATAGAAATGAAGACCTGACCTGTGATTCAAAATCAGATCCTAAATGCACAACTGCCTTCTCCACCTTCTTCCATCCTTCCTCACCCATATGTGAATTATAATTAAAAACACCACTAAGGAGTTCTATATGAGCACAGACTTCTTATACAGACTGAGGTTTTTGTAAGAGCCGAGGTTAGCAACTGAAATCACAGCCCTAGAAAATAAGAAAGAGCAATGAACAGCTCACTAGTTTCCAAGGATTTTCAGTCAGTCAGTACAAAGAGACTGGATGATATCCACACTGAAACAGAAATGAGGCATCATTTTAGGGACTGGTGGGAATGGTTGGACTCGACGATCCGGTGGGTCTCTTCCAACCTGGTTATTCTGTGATTCTGTGATTTGCACTCATTGCTCTGAAGCTTTAGTTAGATAAGTGAAATCCATATCATGAGCAATCATAATCAAAGAGGACAGCAGGCATCTACACTGGCAGGGGTCACCTCTCATTTACCCAGTGAAACAATTGGTAAAACAGGTAGTTACTTGCTATGTCTACCTGCTAAATTGCCTTACAGTTCTACCTAGCTTTGGCTTCATGGGAGATGCAGGAAGGAGAAGGATGTTGACACATTGAATGTCTCTCATTTCTGCAGCTGTTCAATTTACAAGAAGAATAAAAGCTATTAAAATGAATCACAGGAAACATTTAAGAAAGCAGCAGGAATAAGTTCCTCAGTTCATGTCAAATGAAAGATCCTAATCTCACAGACCTGGTAATAAGATACAGTGTTTTCTATAACTAAACAGAAGTGCTATTCTGAAGCTATTATAACAATCAAAATTAATCAACACTTTTTCTGGAATTTTAAGGTGAGTAACTGAGGATTTAATGATACTCTTAGGCATAACCCTGTAGTCCATGGTTGCAGCAAGCCAGTAAGAAAATTAAAAGTTTGTTTTAGAAAAATAAGATTAGAGATGGAAAAAGCAGTATAAAAATGGCTCAGCTTAGATAACTGTCTATAGAACTTCTGTTCTGTGTTTCATCACAGAAACCACAGCATTTCTCAATAGCCTACAAAACAGTGAAAACCAAATAGAGAAAATAAAAAAATATATAGAAACATAGGAAGTGAGCAAAAAGGACAGAAGGTCTCACAAGTCTCATAGCTTCCTCACCTAGCAGGAACCCCCTTGATGAACCTTCCAGCTGATCCTCAATAGGAAACCATGACTTACATGACTGAATAGAAAGAAAAAAGAATCTAATTTTTCTTCCAATTTATCTAAAATAAAATTGCCTCTTTACCCCAAACCTGGCAGGTGGTTAAATCCTGAGTATATTAATTGGTCCTGTCAGTCAGAGACCAGATAAATATTAATACCAGTAATCATGCTTTATCTGGATTTACTTTATTTTCAGTGCAGTGCTTCTGAGAACGTTGACAATGCCCAGAAGCCAATCTGTTCAGCACTTACTGACGGGTGCAAGGGAGAGAAGAGTGGAATGGAGGAGAAGTGAGTCTTCTTTCCTTGGCATGGAAATAGCAACTAGCATACTCCATAGCAACTAGCAGAAGAGTCAAAGCACATATTAATAAAGCAAAGCCAGATTGCTAACAAACTGTAATTCAGGCTCTGTTTAAACCTCTTTTGGAATATAATGTACTTACATATTCAAAACTTCATTCCTGATCTCCTAGGAATGATGTTATTTTAAATGTTATAACCTCATAAGTTTTTCAAGCTTCATATTAAATAATTAGAATTTATTGACCATTTATCTTATTTCAAAGACTATTACAGGATTTCTCCTTAAATGGTTGGAGATACTATTGCAACGTTATTTTGGTTAGTATTTTAGTGTTCAGTTACAATTAATTTCTCCATTATCAATGTGTACCCACTTGAATATAGAATCTTGTTATCCTTTGACTTAAACATTTCATCTTCCTTAAATACGGTATTTTGCAAATCTTTATAGTAGCCCTACTGTGCATCTGTTCCAATTTAAGCTCATTTTCCTTCAGCATACATGATGACAACTGTGTGATATAAAATAATACTTTTGCTTCCCTGACTTTACTAGACTATCTATTGATAAAATTGTGACAACTTTTTTTCAGCTGTGACACAGTGACCTCTAAAACCCAAATTGCTATTAACCAGAACATTGCTATCACTTGCTTCTTTAACTGTCTTTAGCTATTTGGTTTCCCACCAACATCATATTGTTATTTTTATATTGTTTCTTTATGTATATTATTTCTATAGAAGCATCTGATTCCTGGGTTTTACACTTGCACTAACAAATCCTATTCTATGCCACTCTCATAACTGTACACAGAAGAAATTAACATCTGTTGCAACCTCTCTCTGCCCTCCTTCCTCATGTCCTCGGCCAAACTCTTGCTACCCTGATGTGGGAAGATATCATGTGACTACAAGGTTCATTAGAAATTGTGATAAAATAACTCACTCTCGAAGATGTGAATTGCAGTGTGTGCCTGCTGCAGGGTGTTGAGGCTGATGTGGATGCCGAGGGCAAAGGATGTGACACAGATGAGTGACTGTTGCTCTGAGAAAGGAAAGTTCCTCAAATACACACTACTGGAGGTGCATGGATAAATCACCCAATCCCTCCAGGTCTAGGAACTGGCCAGGGGAATCAGCAGCAGCTTCTCCCATGTCTTCCCAGGGGTGCTGACCCTAGAAAGCCCCACAGAGCTTTCATGTGCTACTGGGGCAGGCTGCAGCTGACCTGAGATCTCTGCAGTAAGAGCTCTCTCCTGTCTTCTGAACAGCAGCACATTCAGTGGGGTAGCAGCAGAGCCTGGTGCTATTTGCAGTCACTTGCATATTGCCCAGAGGTCGTGCCTTTCACTCCTGTCTGGACCTGCTAAAACTGGAGGGGTAGTGAAGCATTCACAAGCAGGGAAAAGAAAAGGTGGCTTGAGCACTTCTGTCTCTGCTCCTCCTAAGCTTAGAGGGTCGAGGAGGGGCTGGACAGCTCTCTGACAATATCTGCTTTCCTGGTGATGCTCACTCTTTTGGGGAAACAATCACAAGAGATGCGACAGCTGATGGATGTAAACACAGTGCCCAAAAGCATGACTGTGACTTGGGTTGAACCCTGCCCTGCCATCAGACACCTCACTGGTATTCCTCCCACTCCACTAATGACCGGGAAATGAGACTACATTGCTGCTAGCTTCATTCTCCATGGAAAATTCTGTTAGAAATGCTTGGAAGAAAAGCATCTGTTCAGCTGTCTGCAAGTGGATGGCTGGAAGCTTGGAACCAGATTGACTGGAGCTGGTGGAGACCTCTGCAGGTCATCTGGTCCTATGCCCCTGCCCAAAGCCTGTTACTCAGAATCGTGTCCAGATAGCTTTTGGATGTCTTCAAGGCAGGACAGTCTGAAACCTCTTTGGGCAACCTGTGTTGGGGCTTAGTCACTCTCTGCCATGAATGAAATTTTTAGATAGAACTCATACTTATATAAAAGTGCGACTTAATAGAGCTTGCTGATTAGGTCATGCCATTGCTAACTACGTGGTGGAAATATATAAGGGAAAATTGGATTATATGTACTTATAGCTAAAGAATTATATGTGCTTATAGCCAAAGATTGTATGTGCACACCCATTTCCCTATGTCACATAGCAAAGATTTCTAAGTTTTGTAATGTTTATCCCCCATTCACTTCTATTCCCATCTGGGCATCTGGTGTGAGTTTGCTTCAGAGTTCAAAACTCAGGTTTATCTAAGCAAATTCTCAGGCACTTGATTTTATAAAATAAATAATTCAATAGAGGAATTCAACTCCAGAGAGAGAGGTTGACTCCATAGACAGGAGCCAACATGATCCAAGAGATCCCTGAGTGTTTATACCCTTACAGACTATTTATTATTGCCTCATATGGTGGTTTGGTCCAGTAGTAGCTTTTGGGTCTTCTTGTTCCTCATTGGATTCCTTCATTGCCTTTCACACAGGTTGTTGTCTTGGTGCAGCTAGTGTTGGTAATCTTGATTGCTGAATACTCTGTATTTTGATGGGGGTTTTGTTGACTCTGAAGGCTTTCATAGAATCATAGAATCACAGAGTAACCAGGTTGGAAGAGACCCACTGGATCATTGAGTCCAACCATTCTTATCAAACACTAAACCATGCCCCTTAGCACAGATTGTACACACTGGGAAAGCTTTTAACAAGAAATTTTCAGCTCGTGGCCTAGTACTTCAAAGCAAGTCTGGCTACTCATGATAAGAAAGCTGTGCAGACAGCATACTAAATCACATGATACTATAAATTATTTATTCTATTTAAAATATTACTTATTTAGGCTAACAGCTAATCTTTGTTAAAGAAGAGAATTGGCTGGTGTGCAGTCCAGCTGCCATCCAGGAAGGATTCAAATGGGGCTCACTCTGTCATTGGTAAAAGATCTCATTGCTTCCAAAAGCACACTTGGGAGGAGTCCCAGTGCACAGGGAAATCGTTGCCACGCAGCCACACTGCCTAGCAGGGAGAGCTCAAATAAAGCTCTCTCAGGCTGTCATATTTATGGAATAAAAGTGGTCTTACACTAAAACAAGGTAGATTCAGACTAGATACAAGGAAGAAATCTTTTGCAGTGCAGGTGGTGAAACACTGGAACAGGTTTCACGGAGAAGTGGTAGATGCCTCATCCATGGAAACATTCAAGGTAGGATTGCACAGGGCTGCAAGAAATCTTATCTAATGAAATATGTCCCTGCTCACTGAATGGGGTTACACTAGATGACCTTAAGGTCCCTTCTAAAGCAAAACATTCTATGATTCTATAATTCTATGATGCTGTCAAGCAACAAATCATTTGTCAAGAACAGTCAGAAAATGCCCACTAGAAGTCTTACTATTAAAGCGTTTTTCACACCAAGACCCCTTAAGAAAATAAAATACTGTTTGTAACAATGGTCCCATTTCCAGCAAGAGGCTTCCTGTCTTTAGTGACACTTCAAAAGATCTCTAAATTTTCTCATGCAAATTTATTTGACCTCTAATTAAAGAAATGAATGCTAGGCAACCACTTTTTGCTGGTCTCAAGTGATTCTTAGGACTGAGTATTTTATACTTCTAAGCAGAGTAACTAAGTTGTACCATCATTTTGTACATTTCTTTTGCTACTTATTATCTGGTATATTTGTGGTTGGATAAGAATAATTCTGCTGACAGCTATATTCCCATATTTGTCACTTAGCATTTCATTGCCATATAAATGAATATGGTGTCACAAATCTAGCATCATTGTGACTTACAGTGCCATATCACATTGGAGGTTACTATAAACCTGAAAAGGACAAAGCTTTTTAAGTGCAGTAATAAGTGAATAGGACAAGAAATCTTTCAAGAAATATTTGGCAAGTTTGTATATGTATTTGTTCTTAAACTTTGAAAATTTAGTTTAGGTCTTCTTCCTTCTGTTTAACAGAATTCATCCTATGGCACAAACTCCTAATGATTTTAAAAAGGCAGAATCCAGATCAAGCAGAAGAAAAGTTCAAAACCTAAAATGAAAAAGGAATTGGAAAGGAGGCAAACAATAAGCAGCTCTTTAAACAGGACCTTTTCTTTAAAATTGATCTGTTTATTTCAGAAACAGTTAGCTTGACAGTGTATCTGTGTTGAAAATTACCCAGATAACTCTTATACTTCCTTAGTGAGTCAGCCCAGAAGCTAATACCTAAAGGACAGAACCTTGGCAAGAAGCCTTGTAGGCTTTCTAAGTAATTCCAGACTGAACTGACAGTGAATCCTGAGGAATATTACTTTCCAGTCAATTTTCTATTCCTGTCCTTCCAGGAGTTAAAATCAAATGTTTTCTGCAAAAGAGAAATGATCGTATTATGAATTCTGAAGTTTTTTAGCAGTTGGACTTGAACAGTAGATTCTTGGAGGCCCAGGGATCCAGAAATCCTACTATGTTTCAGCATGTGTGGCTTTGTGCTGTTGCTGGTAAGCAGCTAAGCAATTGTAGGACTCCTAGGGAGATAGCGTGGCTGTGCAGCTGTTAGATGAGTGAAAGAAATTTAACGTGAAAAATGTAAAATTGAGACTGAGAGAGTGCTAGAGGTGAAATCATTTCTATTTTGCTAGATTTGAAGGAAGAATATTGAAATTAAAAAAAAACAGAGGGGCAGAATGAAACAATTCGTTTGCTGGGGATATGAGGGCAAAGCAGTAACAGAGCTTATTAGGGTCTGAACTTTGCTGTTTTTACAGTAAATAACTAGAATATTATTTTCTGAATAATTCTATACAAATATGCAAGAAAATTTGCAAGGTAGGGTGTTCCCAGCACAGCTATAAGCAACACATTTTTCTATGAGTAAAATAAAACCTGCTTGTCTTTTTTTTGGTAGTATTACAATATGGAACAAATTGAGGAGACCTTTTCATTAAACCATGTAGTAAAATCTATATCCCATTGATAACGAAATGTTTAGTGAATATGCTACTGAATTTCCAAGAGGAAGTTGGATCCTAACTTAAAATTTGCAGTCCATAATCAATTCTGAAATAATTTCAGTGTGCTGAGACATTTTTCTAATTGTTGCTAGTCAGGGTTAGTGAAAGATGTTTACATCTAGGAATTCATACCAAGACCATTTCATGTTTTCCAAAATGTGTATCAATGTGAAATGTACTAATTCTTACTTGACCTGACATAAGATGTGGGTTAAAAGAATTTGAAACATCATTTTAATGTTAGTTATGTTTGCAAAGTCGTACCATAAATAATCAATTATATTGTAATGATATGAAAAACAAACTCACCAAATAAATTTAAACACTCTCTTATACTCAGAGCATGGGAGGTACCTATAGAAGTGCTACATTTGCCTTAAATATTTCGCAAGACAGCGCATCACAAGGTGAAATACTCCTCATTGAAAAACTCATTGATTTCAGTAGCTTTTTTGAACATCTTTGGCATTAACTGACCTTTATTTGTTCCAAAGAAAGTACAACTGAGACTGCTAGTATCAATCTAGTTTTTCTTATCTTTCCTGCATTTACCGTGCTGCTTCTCACTCCAGGGAAGCATTGTAAATTAAATTTCTTTCTCTGGGCAATATCTGAAGTACAATTCTTGCCTGGCTGCTTTCAATCTGCCCTATACATCCCACAACCCTCAAAAAAAAAGGCTTTTTATGTGTTATTTTCATTTATATTTGTGGAGAAGTGGGAAACACACACACAAAAAGATTATTAGTAAGTGACCCCATTTGCTAATTGTAGTACACTTTGATTATTGCCTAGAAACAAGCACATTTGCTAAGGCTGGTGGCATTTTCCATCCTTAGGTCATAAAGTATTCTCATAGAACCATAGAATCATTGGGATTGGAAAGGACCTTTAAGATCATTGAGTTCAAACCTTAACTTGACAATGCCAAGTCCATCACTAAGTCATGTCCCTAAGCACTACATCTACAAGACCTTTAAAAACCTCCAAGAACAGTGACTCAGCAACTTCCCTGGGCAGCCTGTGCCAGTGCTTGACAACCCTTTCAGTGAAGAAATTTTTCCTAATACCCAATTTAAACCTTCCCTTGTACAACATGAAGCTATTTCCTCTTGTCTTATCACTTGTTACCTGGGAAGAGACCAACATCCCTCTCAGTACAACCTCCTTTCAAATAGTTGAAGAGAGTGATAAGTGCCTTTTCAATCAAGCAGCTTTCCAGCCACTCTTCACCAAGTCTAGAGCATTCTATGGGGCTGATGTGGCCCAGCTGCAAGACCCAGCTCTTAGCCTGTCGAACATCTTACAACTGGCCTTGGCCTGTCAGGCAGCCTGTCCAGGTCCCTTTGCAGAGCCTTTCTACCCTCAAGCATATCAACATTCCACCCAACTTGGTGTTATCTGCAAACTTACTGAAGGTGCACTCAATCCCCTCATCCAGATAATTAATAGAGATACTAAACAAGACCAGCCCCACTACAGAGACTGAGGGACACCACTTGTGACAGGCCACCAACTGGATTTAACTCCATTCACCGCAACTCTTTGGGCCCTGCCATCCAGCCAGTGCTTTATGCAATAAAAAGTACACCCATACAAACCAAGAGCAGCCACTTTGTCCGGGAGAATGCTGTGGGAAATGGTGTCAAAGGCTTTACTAAAGTCTGGGTCAACAACATCCACAGCACTTCCCTCATCCACCAAGTGGGTCACCCTGTCATAGAAGGAGATAGGTTAGTTGAGCAGAACCTGCCTTTCATAAACTCAGACTGGGCTTGATCACCTGGTTATTCTGGAAGTGTCATATGATGGCACTCAAGATGATCTGCTCCATAACCTTCCCCAGCACCAAGGTCAGTGTGACATACCTGTAGTTCCCCATACCCTCCTTCTGGCTCCTTTTCTAAACTGGCATCACATTTGCTAACCTCCAGTCCACTAGGAACTCCACAGTTATCTGTGACTACTAATAAATGATAGAAAGTGGCTTGATGAGCACTTCTGCCAGCTCCCTCAGTATCTTTGGGGGGATTCAAACTGTCCTTATAAACTTGTGTATATCTGAATGGTGTGGTAGATCACTAACCACTTCCACTTGAATTATGGGGGTTCCATTTGGCTCCCTCTCCCTGTCTTCCAGCTCAGGATCTGGATACCCTGAGAACAACTGATCTTAACATTAAAGGCTGATACAAAGTGTTTATGAGTTTTATCAGTAATGCTAAACCTGAAAAGCAGTATTCTATGTATAGGTACTTCCCAGGCCAAGAGAAAAAGCAGAAAATAGAAATGTCTTAACTCATATATTTCTCGACTATTGCTGAAAAGCAGTTTAAAATCATGAGAAAGCGGGGAAAAAAACAGGAGAAAAATACTGGTCCCTTGATGAGAAGAGGACTGCAAAACCCCAGGATTTCATTCTGGACTATTGCAAGGTGTTTTCACACAGCGTATGACTGTTAACCTATTTGGATAAATTTCTAGTTCATAGTCCTGACATTAGATAAAATTGCTTAGTTTTACCTCTGCCACTGTTTGGCACATGTGCTTCTGCAAACTTTGAATCAACATGTGATAGGACAAATTTACCAAAATTTAAGTATCCGCAAGCTAAACTAATCTGTGCTTGTCCCTTACCACAATGAAAGATTGTATGCAGATTAAAGAGTATTTTGACAGGCATATTCTGGGCAATTATTTTTCAGGTATTTTTAAATGTGTTTCAAGGACTCCAATGTCAGTACACAGTACTTGCTGATAAAGCTTCTGAAGATGGAAGAGGTCGTCAAGTCAGGACAGATTTTACATTAAAAGATACAGAAACCATAAAAAACCTGTGAAGTTTGGTGCTTTACTTTCACTATCCATGCAGTTGAATAGTAATTCTGGTTTTAAGATCCATAGAAAACATGGGAAAACTTAGAAGTCTTTCAAAGAGATAGACCTTAAAGAAAGTCAGAATAATTAGATACCAGATACTACAAAGTAGGCTCTAGCACAGGTTTTGTTGCAGCCATTAAACCAGGCAAAAGATTTTAGACATTATGTTCCCCCTCAGCTCTCTTAGTAGGCCTCTGCCTCTACCCTTTGTGACACAAATTCACCTTTCCATGAGCCAATTTTGACAAACTTAGAAGAGAAGCACTGAGTTCAATGTATTAATGATCAAGTAAACAAAGATCCGTAATGGGTGCTTTCTGAGAACTAATGAAAAAATGAAGCAACCTATTGAACACATCAAAGGGAAATGTTGCTTCCCTCTTCATTACTAAGACTTTTCTCAGCTTGCCTGGATGGTATGCAACCTTTTCTCACTGTATTAGAGGTACTTGCAGGTATCCTTTTTCTGACTTGGCCTACTGCTGATTGCTCAAAGTTGTTGAAGAGCTGGAATTAAGAAAAAGCCTTCCTAGTTTTTCATGAAAAAGAGTCCACATCATTTGTTAACAGATTTGTTCTTGTCATCTTTCAGCTTGTCTTGTGTATCCCTAGCTAAAGGCATGTATGAACATTACATGATATACCTAACTCACTAAGAAGTTATTTGTCATATTTCAAAGTTTATATTATTGTTGTTGTTGTTGTTATTATTATTATGGCTTTTACTGTGGAAGGAGCTCATTTCTTTCCCTAGCTATGTAAAAACAACTCAGGACAATGCAGCTACTTTTGTAAAATGAAAATATGTAGGGAATCGAGAGGTGTGCTGATAACGCTTGACATCAGTGATGTTTTGTGTAACAAAAAATAGAAAAGGAAAAACTTTTGTATGCCAGCTAGGCAGAGATTTTAAATGTGATAACACTTTCATTGCACCATGTAGTTCTAATATGCAATTGCAAGTGCTCATACAGTAGAAGAACATTCTTCAGGTCTAGCTGAGGTTAAAGCATCTACTAAACTTTTAAATAAGTTATCATGATTATAAATTACCTTGCTCTTCATGTACTTTTTATAAGAAACATACATATGCCATTAAACTGAAATGGATGAAGAAAGGTCAGTTTTCAGTACAGGAATTTTAGAGGTGAAATGCTGAAACATTCAATTCTACAATGCCAAATAAGATTTTTCACATAGTTGTTGATGTTAGAAAGATCCTTGGTTATATTCTCTTTTTATAAGTACACAAGTGTGAATCATCAGCTTTGAAGAACACTGGGAAAGGACAAACATGAGTGAGGAGGAACTGACTTTAAATTTTGAAAGAAAAATAGTACCTAAATACAAATATTTCTGGTTTCTTTTTTTGTGAAAGTTAGCTTTTATTTTTTGAAGTTTTTTTGTTTATTTCAGCCACAAAGAAGTTCTCTCAGATCATGAATGTTGCATAATTAATGTGAACCACAGGTATAAGAAAACGTACTTTAAACATTAACAATATCTCAGTCATTCTGAAAGCTCTTTCCTGTTTGAAGTACTTGAGTGAGAACTGCTGGTCATAGGCAATTGTGTCATACCAAATAATACTGAGAAACTATGTAGTTAAAAACACCACTACAAGCTTATTATATTCTGGCACTTTTTTGACCCAGAATTGCACTTTACAGTAATATAGTAAATATTGTAACATTTTTGTTAGTTCCATGATACATTCTTTCCATATACCATTTTTTCCTCTGGATTTGATTGCCATTAAAGTCTAGCTGCCGTGTTGAAAGATAATGATATGTAGCTGCTTTTTAACAGCGTACCAGAGAGATAAAATATGAGCTTTTCAGATCCTATTAACCCATACAACAGAGACTATGTTGTTGGCCTGACTTGTTGGCAGTCAAGGATAGTGACCTGTTCAGCATCCTTTTCAGAAAAGAGAGAGGAATTTAGAGGGGAAGCCTTGAACAATATATTATTTAAAACATTCTTCACATATTCGTAACAAAACTTCTTATAAATAAACCATCAGTGCTGTTCATTGTCAATGGAAAGTCATTGATGACTTTGATGTTCCATTTCTTCCTCTACCTTCCAAGTCACTTGGTTTCTTCACTTAGAATTTCTTTTCTTTTGGACTGGTAGGGGCTATTAAACACATAGACAAATTTAGTCAAGCCACAGAATGTCATTCAATTATTACTTAGTAACTACATCTATAAACTACAATCCCCTGTTATGCTCTGCATTTTGGCAGGGACTCAATCAGTAACAGACCTTTCTTTGCTACATTTGTGAGCTTTAGTAGACCCAGTAAGTTCTCAGTTTTATCCCACTTATACCAATAAATATAACTTTCAAGCAAAATTAAGTTACATTTGTATCTTATTAAGATAAACAAGAATTGTGTCTTCGCAAGGTGTTTCCTTAGTTATCAAAAAATTAGCTAGTATTTTTCCACATTTTGATTTTTCAGGTTTTTTAAGTGTCGATGTTAAAGCTATATGTACTGTGCTGGCCTCAGTTTCACAAAAATAGCTTCTCTGCATATACTGCCTGCTACTTTATTTACATATTTCAGAGAGTTAGTGTACTGGTTTGGCTAGGCTTAAACCACAGCAATGGCATTGGTGTTAAGATGGAAATGTAGTGCTTATTTTAAACTGCTGGAAGCAGCTGTGAAAGTAGCAAATTCATACCAAATATGTGAACGTCATGGTTAGCAACCTCCCTGTCCTGGTTGGCAGATAAACCTGGGGACTTGGAACCCAACGCCCCTAAACGCACTGGGAAGGTGAAAGGGAAATACGGGGGAGAGACTTGTGCATTGGCAAATAAAACAGTTTCAATGAAACAATAATAATAATAAAAAGGAAAATAATAAGAAAATAATAAAATATACACATATATACAAAATTGACCTCCCCACCCCGTGACTATACATCACTACTGATGCAGAGAAGGCACAAGGATAGGTCTGAGGCTGGACTCGGCAGCAGATGGAAGCTGGACTCGGGAACTGAATTCAGGATAGTATGGGTCAGGGATCAGGGACAGGACAAACAAGGATCTT
The DNA here is from genome assembly GCA_033459285.1 of Clamator glandarius. Taxonomy (NCBI): domain Eukaryota; kingdom Metazoa; phylum Chordata; class Aves; order Cuculiformes; family Cuculidae; genus Clamator; species Clamator glandarius. The sequence goes on along the minus strand of JAUNZM010001490.1, from coordinate 44,170 downwards.
ACGAGATGTTGGCCATAGAAGAAGAAGGCCTGACCTTCATTATCCTTCAGTGTTATGCTGAGTATGACATACAAGGATTGGAATACTCTGTTGGTCATTTTGGGGTCACTTGTCCTGTTCACTCCTCCCTGTAGGTGCAACCCTTTTTTTGCCCTGTGGACTTAGAACATTCCAACAACTTGAGAAAAATCTTGATTTCTATAGAAACATTCTATAGAATAACCTTGATTTCTAATAGAAAAAGCAATGGTATTTCTACATGCCAGAACCCTGTTACTTTTGTGATAATCATAATTTTTAAGTTTTACCATTTCTAGAAACAAACACTGAAAAACTTGTTAACTTTCATAAAATTAAATTACTCTGATGAGGCTCAGCTGAAGTGATAGAAAATTGGTTCTGCTTAGCTCAAAGCAGAACAGTGAACACGTCAATGTACCTGTACAGTACATGATTGAGAGCTGCCTTGCAGAGAAAGACTTGGGGGTGCTGGTCAATAAGAAGCTCAACATGAGCCAGCAGAAGGCCAACCGTATCCTGGGCTGCATCAAAAGAAGAGTGGCCACCAGGGCAAGGAAAATGATTCTTCCCCTTTATTCCTCGCTTGAAAGACCTCATCAGGAGTCCTGTGCCCAGTTCTGGAATCCTCAACATAAGAAGGATATGGAGCTGTTGGAACGGGTCCAGAGGAGGGCTACAAAGATGATCAGAGGACTGGAGCACCTTTCCTATTAGGATAGGCTGAGAGAGTTGGGCTTGTTCAGCCTGGAGAAGAGAAGTCTCTGGGGAGATCTTATAGAGACCTTCCAGTATCTGAAAGGAGCCTACAAGAAAGCTGGAGAGGTCATACTCATAAAGGTTTGTAGTGACAGGACAAGAGGGAAGGGATATAAACTGGAGAGGGGCAGATTTAGACTAGACATTAGGAAGAATTTCTTCACCATGAGAGTGATGAGACACTGGAACAGGTTGCTAAGGGAAGTTGTGGATGCTCCATCCCTGGAGGTGTTTGGGCAGCCTGATCTAGTGGGATGTCCCAGCCCATGGCAGAGGGGTTGGAACTAGGTGATCTTTAAGGTCCCTTCCAACCCAAACTATTCTATGATTCTATGATTATGAAAGATTTCTGGACTTATGTAGCTGTAATACAAGGGAAGCTGGTGAGAAAAAAAAAAGAGGAAAAAAAAAGTAGCCATTCATTTTAAATATAAAGTTTTAGAAAGTAAACCCACCAGAGCTATCTTACCAATGTGGTTATTAATGTTTCAATCATTTTAAAGATATCAGAAACTATGTTAAGCATAGTCATACAGGAGCTTATATAAAATATTTTGACTGATAAATCAACACTGCAAATATGTTTTAAAGCAAGGTTTAGCTTTCTTGCTTTTAACTGGAAAAAATGAAAGCAGAAACTATGAGATCCTTACACAAGAGACTGTTTTCAGACCTTATGCTAAGGAAAGATTGTATAACACTGCTTTTCCTCTTATTACTCTGAGAGAAAAACATTCAGTCAGAAGTTACTTGCTTCTTTTATTACCTTGGCTTCAAGCTGAGCAAGGACTTCAGATGACATCCTTTTTGATACCAACCATCCAGGAATTTCTAATTACCCTTTCTTATCACCAGAGTTATTCACCAGACTCACAGCCTTCACCATCCCTTTCTATCTCACTCTTGTGTATGGACATGCCCAGTAGGTGCTTACCGTATGCAGGGGTACTAAACCCAGGTCTTCCTAAATGATGCTAATACAAGACATTTCATCTGTTAACTTGTTTTCTCTGTGAGTGCACTTGAGCAGCAGCAGCATCTGAAGGTTGTCCTTACAGTCTAGATTGTAGTTATGGATCTTAGTACTGGAGAACTTTAAAAGCAAATCTCAATAATATATGACTATTGAAGATATACAGAAAACCTACCTAAAACAAAGATACATGGGGTATTATAGAGGATTGTGGCTATAGCTACTAAGGATTTATATGCAAAACTTCTTGTAGAACTTGCACTATGGGACAAATAGTGTTAAAAATAAATATGGAGATTTTTTTTCCTCTTTCTGTAGTAAGTGCTGTAGAGTTAAAGTCAAGTCACTGATTGCATAGTCATAGAACCAAAACAGTTGAAAGACAGGGATGAGTCACACAGCCTGTGGGAGTGTGCCTCTACTTGCAAGTAGGAATTACAAATTAGGGAGATTTTTAAAAGTGCATTTCAGCTAGATCCTTGCTGTCTGAGAATCCAACACAAAAATAAAAAATACTCCATGAATTCTTACAGAATGTTATGTAGATGAGGACAAAGGCCAAATGCAAAAGAACTGCAGGGGCTACTCTGATACATAGCCAGTGGAGGCAAAGGAATAAGTACTTTCAGTTTGTACTGGAACATCTAGGATAGATTCTCAGGGTTTACAGTGAATACACAAGAGACATGTGATGACAGGAAAAAATAAAATAGGTGGAATTATCTTGATAGCAGAAATTCAGAAGTTGGTATATCTTTATCAAATTTACCTCCTTCTGGACAAACTGCTTAACAAGTATGTGCGCATTCTTTACATTAACACAAGGTATTCTTAAAAAAAAAGAGGCTGTTGCTTCAATATGTAGACTGGAAAACCAGTATAGCGGCAAAAACATGGTGTATGTTGTGTATCAAAGCACCTATAGTTAATATCTTACCTGACACCCAGTATATCTTGATCTTGGCCTAAGTTTTCTTGTAAATAGGTGCCATCTCTGAATTACAAAGATAGTCAAGATCTGACTGAATTTTTTTTGCCAAAGCTTATTTTTGTCAGAAAAAACAATACTACGACTTTTTTATTACAAATATTTTCTTAGAATATCAACTGAGAATAGAACACCTGAAGACTACAAGAGTTTTAAATTTTTTTTTCAAAGTGAGAAACATTCCCATATTTTTTATCTTCTTTTTTTTTGTTTTACATGCTTGCTTTTCTACTGAAATTTGCAGAAAAAAACCCCACATGGCATATAAAATCTATAAGAGAGAAAAAATAGCAGTCTTTTTATTCCAAAGCTTATCACTTAAAAACAGAGAGCAGAACATTAAATGTTTTCACTCTCTATGTTGGGTCAAGATGACAAACCTACAGAAAACATGTTGAAAGAAAGAGAAAGTTGTAGGCCCTCACAAAAAGGGAGGAAGTATTTTAAGGGAAGACAACCTCTATTCTTTGGTAATAATATAGTATTGGGGCAGAGGGTGAAAGGAACAACAAATAACATGATGTTGGTGAGTTGAGCTTATTAAGTGGACCAAAAAAATGTGATAGGCTGTATCAGGTAAAGGAGTGTGCACACATGCGTACATGCCCACATATGTGTGTGCACACACAGACACACACAGAGTTAGCGTGTGTATATTTGTGTGCATAATTCTCCCACCATTTCCATGCCATAAAGTTGAGGCTGCAAAAAAAGTAACATTCTCTAGCTGCTCCCTGGTAGGCTCTGCCTGAGAGCTTGGCAGGCAATGTTTTAACAGCTGCACATCAGGTCTTCTGCTTCTACATGGTGCTAGATGTCTGCATACCAGCTTTCCTAAACTGTGTTGCTGGGGTTGGAGGGGTTATAACCAGATGCTGTCTAAAATCAATACACGATGATGTTGGCCTTTCCAGCAGTTTCAGCTGTTGTTTTCCTGGCACTGGTAGATCCATGGTTCATACCACAGCTGATCCCACTTAGTTCTTGCTTGTTTGCTTGCCTGTCAGCCATGTCTGGTGATACCTAATCACTTAATTATGATTAGGGCTAAGGCTGTCATATTTCAGTAGCAAATAAAAAAGATTTTTAGGCAAATCTGTCAGATTAAATAGTTGGAAAGGAATGAAAGTTGAACGACTTGTGAAAAGGATTTGCTTTCAGCCATCACAAGGTATTTTGCCATCTGTGCTGTCCAGAAATTCTGGAAATTTATCACAACTCAGAATATCCAAACAATTAGGAGCTGGAACTGTCTGGTCCTTGGAAACCTTGTGTTTTGTAATCCAATGGGTTAACTGTAAGGATTCCTTTAGGTCTGTAGGAACAAAATACTAACTGTGGGAAGTGCTGTCACTAATGATGATTTGAAAAGATCTAGAAGTAACGACAGCAAAGACTGGTTGCTAGAAGGGATTTTCCAGAGCTCATCAACAAAACATTTCTACTTTGCACATTTAGGATACTTGAAAGGGATGTGCTGACACTGCTGTGACTGCAGTGCAGCTTGTGTGCCTTTCCTACAACAGCAATGTACAGGTGGAAGCGGAAGCCTGTATTCACGAGGCCCTAAACCCTGTGTCCATGGAGCTCTACCACCATCATTGTGGTATTTTTCTATTCAAGAGAGGTCAAAAACCACCCTAGTTTATTTTTTCAGACATTTTTGTTGTCTTTGCAACTCATTCTAAAGGGTCAAAATGATAAATTATAGCTAGGAGTGGCAAAAGTCTGAGCACAAGGTGTCTTTGTGTTGGACTGGGCAAAACTATATTTTACAAAGCACTGTCATTGCTGTTGACAGCAGCCCAGCTTCCTAGTGGTGCCGTGCATGGCATGCATGGAAATTATTTGCCATCATTGGTCTCGTATCTGAGTCCTCTTTGCCTCGTCTATACCAAGCCCATGGCTCAGGTCATTACCCTCTTGCCTCATACACTGTCTACTTTTGCACATGTGCAGACTTTGGTACTCTTACAATCTGGTTTTGAGGGTGGTTTTAACATTTCACGTGAAGAGTACTTGCTTCTGTATTTTTACAGGCACTTTGAGCTTAGCTGTTTACCAACAAGGGTAACCTTTGGACTGCTACTAGAGAACCCACCTTCACTCCTGAACACACTTTTCAATCCTTATTCTCTCCTTTATCCCTCAGAGTCAAGTTACAGATTAATTAAATTCTTAGACATTATTAGTTCCCACATCTTTTCTTAGTTCTAAAACATTTTTAAAGAAACAAAACAAAACACATTTGAAATTACCTTAATCTTACAGTGAAGAGCAACCAGACACTGAGACAACTATTTCAAGCCACACTCTGGAAGAAGTGGGTCTTAATCACTTATGTCTCAAGGGCCTGTATGTAAACTGGGTATAATAAAATGATTTTGCTACAGGAAGGAATGTCAATTAATACACGAAAGATTTGGGGAACTTAGATGAAAGGTGCTATGAACTGTCAAAACACTCGTATTCTAATTTATCCTTTGAGACAGTTCGGCCTAAAGTAAGCATAACTCTCCTTCCAGCTAAAGGCTGACAGATGTATTTAATGATGAATAGTTTGGGCTTGAATGAACAATTTCAGAAGCTATTCTAATTTTTTATTTTATGTTTTCTAAAGGTGAGCATCTGCAATTCTATTATTATAAGGGGAAGAGGGGAGAAAAAACTACATATAAACATGTGTGTGCCTGATTGAAATTACAAAGCTTTGTGCTGGAAGGATCTGTAGCTAGGAGACAACTAAAAATAACTTAATTCAGGACAGATGGGTGATGTGAGTATGTGGGTGTTATTCAACTGTTTTACTGGACTTTTCAACCCTTAGGTGTGTTTTGTTAACCCATTCTGAAGATATACATGCAAAAACCTGAATTATGAAAATATGATAGGTGGAAGTAGGTAGGGTGAGCTCAGGTAATTTCCACACCTTGGGATTTTGGGTTGTCTAAGATTTTTTAAATTGTAGTGTTCGGATTTGGGTGATATTGAAACAGAGGGTTTTCACCATTAGCTTTGCACAATGGCCATTATCCGCAGGAATCTCCGCATTTCTTAAAAGTATCCTTTAAAACGTTAAATTTCAGAATGAAACGTATCTATGTAAAAGGCAAGACTATAAAAATTAAATTCCAGGACGCCCTCTACTGGCCCACAGTATTAACAGCAAACAGTAACGAAAATCAAACGTAACTCGATAGGAGCCCGTGGTCCAAAATCTAAGATAATGCCAACTGCATTTAATTTGAAACATGTTGGACTTGTTGAAAAGATACTTAGATTCCCTCCATGTCTTGAAAAAGCGGTGTCTGTATATGCTGGATGTGGCTTGAAGAAACTGACTGGCTTCTCCAGTGGCTGTTGCCTGCATGGTAGAGCAAACCAGATTCACATTTCAGCAATGAAGTTGTGATGTTGTACGTCATCAATCAAAAAGCTTTTCACAGTATGAAAACAGAAACAAAGCATGCCCTGTTATATTTTCTACAGCTTATCAGAACCTACCAGGGACTGCGAGCTTCCTGCTATTGCACAGTCCTCCCCTGTTCTGGTTCCTGCAGGAACTAAGACAAAGGTGGGCTGCTGGCCTGTGTGAAGTTTAGAAACAAGACTGATAGTAGCACACTATCAAGAGGGAGCTCTTCACCTCGGGCATTTAGTAAGAAGCTTCTTGTACAAACTGGAAATCCTTGCTCAGAGGTGGCAGCTGGCGATTGCTGATGTTCAGTGAGCGATGTCCCACACAGGAGGAACATTTTAACACGTCTCTGCTTCCAGTTTCTACTTGTGATAATCTCTAGAAATGTGCATATATTGCTACAGGCCAGATCAGCAGGCTTTTATCTTCGCATTGCAATAATGAAGGAGCAAGAAGTGAGAGCTTTTCTTGGATTACATGGAATTTTGGAATTCCACAAACTTGGTTTAGACATAAAGAAAAATATGTAATGGGATTATTTTTTTGCTTTTGTATGCTGAGAAGAATACAGAAAAAGAACCATGGAAGCTGGTTGTACTGTTATTTGATAGGCCCTCTGATATGAGTGTGTAGAGGAGCACATCTACAGTTAACTTCACAGTCAGGTGAAGTGCAGTTGTGACTTCTAGGCATTTACTTATTAAACTGCAGCATATCAATGCTTCTAGATGCCAAACATCATCTCAATATTCAGTGGAAGATAACTTCAGCTTAATTCCATTTACAGATTCACAACTGAAGATTAAAGTATTAATGCTTAGTAAATAGCCTTAAACCTGCAAAAGTAAAACATGTGGCCTTGGCTAAAAGCAGAAGTTTTGATTTGGCTGGATTAATACCGTAACTATACAAAGCAAACTGAACAGATTGTTTCCCACAGTGTAAAGTCTGAGAGCTTTATGCACTTTAATATGCATTCCCAACATCTCTGTGGAACATGGAGCTATTATCATCAGCCCTATTGTATATTTGAAGAACTAAAATTAATTTCACTGCTCAATTTCTGGTAACAATTCCCTGCCAAGACTAAAGAGCAAATCAATGCTTACTCCCATCCTAGGGCCTTAAACAGATCTGAAAATAAGTATGATGTGACTTTGGGAATCTCGTAAGACCCTACTAGACTTCCATGACAAAGCAAATAGTAGCTACATGTTACTCCAAGTGAAAGCAAGGAGCAATTTCTGGGGAAGGAATGTTGACTTCATAGTGAAATGACCAATATCCCATGCCTGTGGAAGCTTCCTTGTTTTGAACAGCTACCTGAGCTTTACACACAGCAAAGCATAGCAGCTGCTGCTAATTTGCAATAGACATAGGCTTTTTATCCTCTTGCTCAGGAGAGTTAAAATGATGGCATAAGAGGTCTAGCTGCCTTCTGTTTACTTTATATCTGTAATTCATTCTGCTCTTTGAAGTGCAAGTTTTAAAGCACCTGCTTAAAGGATTTCCAGAATCTGATCAGCTACCTTAGTCTTAGTCTTCTCTCTATCACACTCCAAACACAGATATCAGATACAACAGTGGATCAGAAGACTATTGTAGGATTGATGAAACTGATTCATTTTCAGTTTCATTTGGACATCAGCGCTGATGATTCCTGATGTCTATCATCCTACTGTATCTTTTCCTGATGGTTCAAGTTTGCATTAGGGTAAATGCAAGCTGCTAATAAACTCCTTAGGCCTACTGCAAACAGACTGGCAGAGGCCAACTCCTTCTCATGTGCCCATGAAGTAAAGTACTTTCCATTTATCACTCTGCTTTTTCTTTTCATATCAGTATTTGTTTTAAAAGCAGCTCTGATCACATTTCATTTCAAGGCCAAAATCAGAGCAATTGCAAGAACACAAGTCCAATCTTTAGAAGAACAGGAGAAGATAAATAAAATTCCAACCACTTTTTCTTACTGGGTACTCTGCTGTTGTCTCATGATTTAGGAAGTATTCATTTCCCAGCACCACCTGAAAAGTCAGCAGTAAGAAGGGATAGTTCTGAGTCTGAGGCTTCGTACTAGCAGACTGAACATCCTTTTTGCCTTTTCTAAATCTGCATTGTTCATCATGCAACCCTGTACACGGACTGAAGCTTCAGACACCCACGATCCAACATAAAAAAAAGAAAGACTGTGCCTATAACTCTTCTTATTTAACAAATTAAGAATATCAACAATGATCATCTTCAAAACAGTTTCCTTCTGAATTGACACACAGCTGGGTATGAAGCTGCCAATGTTCAAAGCCATTCCACAGATCATTTTCTGAAAGGCTGTTGGAGACCTCCATTGCTTTTGCTTTCACATCTTCTATCAACAAAAAAATGGGTTCCTGTGAGCACTAATTTGACCTTTGGGAAGAAGGAGACAGGTCTGGTGAATAGGGTGGATGCTCAAAAACAATGATGTTATTAGCTAAAAGCTAGTATGAAGCGTTGTAGGCTGGTGTATCATCTTGATAAGCTGCTGTTCTTTCACACATTTTTTGACTGAGGGTAAGAAAATTTCCACATTTGAAAACACATGTATTCATACTGTGTGAAACAATCAAGTTGAGCCTTGTCTCACTGACAGGTCAGAACATGTTCTGTAACCATCTCTTTATCTCTCACCTTCCACTCCTGGTTCCTGAGCTACAGGGTTAGTCTCAGGGGTTTTTGTGTTGGACCTTGAATGATAGTTTCTGCATTCCTGCAGGAGCTTCTGGGTTTCTTCCTTTCTTGTGATCTCTGGAAGGTCAGTGCAGGTAGGTATACTAAACATTTGACTAGGGCTGCCCAGGTAGAGTTAGTGCTACAATTCTTGCTGACAGGTTTTAAAGATCAAATTACCCAGCATATCCTAATATAAATAAGAAACTATGACTGCATGCTGGATGAAGTTCTGCTTGTAGCATTGACAGAGAGTTACCTAGCTCATCCAATGCAAAGTGTTACACAGGGGTTTTGCTAAGGCATCAGTGCTTCTGGGTAAGAAATGCAGAAACTTGAGAAACTTTACACACAAAACCTGTAATGACCACTGGGCTCAGTGGCAACTCAATAGGCACTTTGAAAAACCAGTGTTTACACACAAGCACTCAGGGTGCATGTTAAATATTTGAAACATAGCCAAGTTATTTGTGGAATTCTCCTTATGCAATTAAATCAGTGTAATTATGCAAGCTGTGTATTGCCACTTCTGCTGCTAGATGACCCAGTACCACTTGAGTACTTCATATGGTCAGCCATTAGAACCATTACTCTTACAGGGAACCATAACTAGTCGCACTCTCACTAAACATAACATACAAGCTTTGTAGGCAGCCACTACAGCAAGCACTGAAGGTCTGCGGATATCCAAGTGTTCTGATGCATAGCGTATACCAGCTAACTTTTATGGTGCTGTGACTTCACCATTTTCAGTGGAAACTAAGGATGTTCTCCCTCTTTACAAAAAAGAGTTTGGGCCCCCTCAGCAGGGTGAGACAGCACTGCACATCAATTATGCTGTTCCTCTTAAATCTTGTAGAAGTACCTCAATAATAGCCCTATGTTTGCCTGCCTGCCACTAACACTATGAAATAATAATAATGTGGTAAAAAAGGGGTGTGTTAGGGCCAGAAATATGTCTCTAATCTAGTGGCACTACCTGTGACTGCTAGGTGTCGATAATCAACAGTTAATTAACTGTAACATAGTTTTTAACTATAGTATGTCACTATTAATGCATCTATTAAGTTTCAAGGCCATCAAATTTGAAACAGATTACTTCCAATCGCTGACAGAAATTTACCTAGAGGCCAGTGCTAGGATGTAGGCCAGAACTGTAATAAGAAGTAACACAGTATGTGTATATGTATATATACATATATATTTTAATTCTTTGGGTTGCAAGGTGTGGGAAATCTCAGCTGATCCAAGGGATCAGAATGTTTTTTTATAATTGACCTTGAGCAGATACTTGTGTACCCTTGAAGAGGCTGGAGAGTCCCAAGAAGAGCTGAATAAACAAGATTAAGAAACTGCAAGACTGCAAGCAGAGTTAACCAACTATGAAATTACAACAGAGAAAGAGTCATCCAATTATGAACTGTTGGTCTTTGGCTAAACCAATCATATATGGACACACATTCTCAAAAAGATATAAAAGGACCTGTAAAAACAATAAAGGTGGTTCTTTTGTTCATAACTTTTTGCATGTCATGTCTGTCCCAACTGCGACAGTAAGGGACCTTTATGAGTCATCTAGTTCAACCTCCCACCCCGCTGCCTGCCTTGAACAGGGACATCTTCAACTTAATCGGATTGCTTACAGCCCCATCTCATCTGATCTTAAAATGAGCCTTGAATGTGTGTACGGACATTCCCTAGAGAGGCCTATAGGGTTATGTGACAAGATGCAGGGCAGTCTCTGAGAGGCTGCAGCTGCCTCATGCTGGACACTGCTGGTTCCAGCCAGCTCCAACAGACCCACCACAGGGCACAGCTCAATACCTCAGGCAAGATGGTGGCACCTCAGAGAAAACATAGTTAAGAAAGGGCTAAACACACTGCGCAGAGAGAGGAGGAGAGGAATGATGAAAGTGAGTAAAAGCAGAGGGAACTCCAACATGGAGGAGGTGGCCCATGACACACCAGCAGATATTTAAACCACGGCCTGTGCAGGGACACACTGCCGGAACAGAAGAAAACCATGAGGAGGAAGGAGCAGCAAAGGAGCTGTTATGGACTGACCATAAACCTTTCATTCCAGATCCCCTTACACTGCTGGTAGTGAGTCAGGAGAGAAGGAATGAATTTTAGTTTGGGAATTGGGGCAGGAAAGGTCCTATTTAAATGTTTGTCTTTTTGGTTCTCACATACATATCTACTTTAATTGGTAATAAAATAGTTTTCTCTTGGTCAAGTTGGATTTTCTTGTGATAGTGATTGGTAAGCAATCTCCTGATTCCCATCTCAACCCACAAGCTTTCTTGTCCTTCTGTTGAGGCGGAACAGTGAGTAAGCAGCTGGGTGGGTGCTTGGCTCTTTGCCAAGGCTAACCCACCACAATATGTGTACAACAAAGAATATAAGATAAAATAAAATGCTGTCTCATATTCAAGAAAAAAAGAATTATAACGTATCATGTTTTAAGCTTTACTAGGTATTTCTGAACACCAGCATTCATTACTGAGAAACAACCTATATCCACAAGATTGCATTCTGGCCATCATGACATTAATCTAATGTGCTCAGTTTATCCTATTTATGAGGGCCATAATTTGTATGAGCTTAAATTGACTGAAGCAATATCATAATGACAGAAAAAGCATTTTTCACAGTTGCAGGAAATGAGGAATATGCTTTCTGAAATAAAATTCTTGTTGGTTGAAGTTAGCATAACAGATTTGAAAGCAACAAAGTAATAATCCACAACATTATTCTAGTTATTCTCTCAGCATTTATTTGAAATATCAATACTTTCCATGATATAGTTTATACGTTAAGCAGCAGGGGATTGTCTTTATTTCATATCATCCAGTACTGAAGTGGCACATTTGAAGCAGCACATTAAAACTCTGAAACACTCTGTACAATTTAGATAAATAGAACTCTGGATTACTAACAGAACTTCTGCAACTATTACCAAAAGAATGCCAAGAAGCTAGGCACAGCACTGTACACACAAAGTGCAGGCAGGAGGAACACAAGAGAACCAACTAATCACATGGGAAATGTTTTTGCATATACAGCCACATGTCTTCAATTGCTCAACACAAAAAGGTAACAAGTTTTATTTAGTCCTCATTGAGGGCAGAATATGCACAAATGATGTTCGAAGAACACATGGTAGACAGGAACAAATGAAGTGAGGGTTGTGTCTGGTTGGTTATTGTATTCCTCAGTAAAGAAGTTTACAAAGGATATCTGGTGCTTAAGCAGCAACATTTTGTGCCAAGACTTGACAAGAAACAGTTAACAAATGCCAGTTTTATTCCCCATCTTGCCCTTTTACTGGCATTTTGGTGAGCATGCTCAAAGTCCCTGAAGGGCAAATTCAGGTGCTTTGTGGTCCAAACCTTCTACTATAGGAATCCCCATTTTATGGTTTACAGTTTACCTCTGGATGGAAATAGGCCTTTTAACAATAATTATCTAAAAGAGAGCAGAGAGCAGGACACATAGTACAGTGGTTCACTTTGAGAAACCAGAGGGTCTACATTTACACTGTCTCTGTGAGAACAGCAAGCCAGTTTGGTCGGAAGATACAATTCTGGTTAGTCAAGGTTAGACCTGTGTGAACTGTATCATTAAGAAGGGAAAGATGGAATAGCAAGAACTTTTCCCTCATTTTATAAAGACCTAAGACTGAAAACTAATACAGTGGTGATAGGTATTATCTTCCCAATACCACCTTCACTTCCAGCTACTACTTCATCATGAATCACATGCTTTGCTCACCATCATCTTCCCAGCTTCATCTTAGAAATGGCTTTGGTTACAACCAGGCCAGCATGGCCAATAAACTAACCCACACTGTGCTGGCTCAGAAGATACCACGCATCACCACGCAGTATGACAACACGTAAACCAAAGATGCTTAGTGGGAATCAATGACTCTAACCACTGCAAGTTGCACTTGTAAGGTGTAAGAAGCAGCATTTTGAAAGCAGTGGTACTGACACAACTATCTGGGTTGGAAATGGTGGATCAGCCATCCTAATTGGGTAATGGAACTAGAATATCAACATAATTGATGGGGAAGAAACCTGACTGGCCATGAAGCATCCCCTCATACCAGTTTTCATCGATCTGGTTAGTGAGTGTAATAATATCACCCTCTTTAAATCCCAGCTCCCCTTCATTTTCTGGTTCAAAGTCATAGAGGGCTCGGCAGCAGGGCTGATCCATGTGAGCACCTACAGAGAAGGAACATAAAGAAACAATGTGCTTAAAAATCTGAACAGCATCCTTTTTCCCACTGTATCTACTACAGATTTCCTTAGCTTTAGCATCACTTATACACTGATGACAGTTCTCTGATAACATCTAAATTTGGACTACTAAACTCAATTAGAAGATACTTATCAGCTTCTGGCAGCCTTCAGTTTACATATATGACTGCTAGTAAATGCCTGAGAATCCTAAAAGAAGCAAACTGCAATCAAGCCCACACCCCAATGCACAGCTACAATCAGTTTGGAATCTAATTTTTATCTTTTTATAAGCACAAAAAAGCTGAAGGAAAAGCCTTTATGTATTCACAGATTTACTGGCTCAGACATGCTTTGTCTATCGACCTCACATAAATAATGTAAGAGGTAGCTTAAAACAATAGTGGAAACATAACTGTGTCTTTGTCCTTTATTTGGAAGCTTCACTAGTAAGGCTACATTATAAAGCACTATATGCTGGGCTGAGACCAATGGCATGAGGCTTAACAAGGCCAAATGTCGGGTCCTGCACTTGGGGCACAACAACCCTAAGCAGAGCTACAGACTACGAGAAGCCTGGCTGGAAAGCTGCCTGGAGGAGAGGGACCTGGGGGTGTTGGTTGACAGCAGCTAAACATGAGCCAGCAGTGTGCCCAGGTGGCCAAGAAGGACAATGGCATCTTTTATCAGAAAAGGTGTGACCAGCAGGTCCAGGGAGGTTATTCTCCCTCTGTACTCAGCACTGGTGAGACCGCACCTCGAGTACTGTGTTCAGTTCTGGGCCCCTCACCACAAGAAGGATGTTGAGGCTCTGGAGCGAGTCCAGAGAAGAGCAACAAAGCTGGTGAAGGTGCTGGAGAACAGGCCTTATGAGGAGCAACTGAGGGAACTGGGGTTGTTTAGCCTGGAGAAGAGGAGGCTGAGGGGAGACCTTACTGCTCTCTACAACTACCTGAAAGGAAGTTGTGGAGAGGAGGGTGCTGGGCTCTTCTCCCAGGTGACAGGGGACAGGACAAGAGGGGATGGCCTCAAGCTCTGCCAGGGGAGGTTCAGGCTGAACATTAGGAAAAAAAAATTCACAGAAATGGTCATTGGGCACTGGAACAGGCTGCTGGGAGGTGGTTGAGTCACCTTCTCTGGAGGTGTTTAAGGCCCGGGTGGACGAGGTGCTGAGGGGCATGGTTTAGTGTTTGATAGGAATGGTTGGACTCGATGATCCGATGGGTCTCTTCCAACCTGGTGATTCTATGATTCTATGAGTCGATGATTCGGTGGGTCTCTTCCAACCTGGTGATTCTATGATTCTATATGCTTCTAATCGTCTGGATTTTAACATGAGTTTTCCAAAGTCATTTTGTCCCTATTCACACAAAACACTTGAATGCATCCAGGGCCACCAGATAGATTCAAAACAAGTTTGAAATTGAAAGATTTCTAATATACTAGTCCATGAACATTCAGCCACAAACCCTTCTGGACAGCTAATGAATTAGTTAGACTATAATTTCAAATGTTATAGGAAATTAAAAAAATATTCCTCCCTTCCCTTGTATTCTTCCCTCTGTCCCTGAAGTCTCTATAGCTTCAAGTCTGCCAAAAGCAAAATTGTTACTCATCAAAATTTTAGGCTTTAGCAGCAGCAAGGAATCTTATATATGACTGTGCACGACCTTTCATAGTAGAAGTTCATGCACTTCTTGTGATCAGAATCACAGAATGGTAGGGTTTGGAAAGGACCTCTGGAGAGTGAATCCCAAGCCCCTGCTAGTGCAGGTTCACCTACAGCCAGCTGCACAGCAATGTGTCCAGGCAGGTTTTGAATAACTTCAGAGAAGGAGACTCCACAACCTCTTTGGGGAGCCTGTTCCAGTGCTTTGTCACCCTTAAAGTAAAGTTTTTCCTCATTTTCAAGTGGAACTTCCTGTGTTCCAGTTTGTTCCTGTTTGTGCTTGCTCTGTTGCTGGGTACAGTTGAGAAGACTCTGGCCTTACCCCCTTGAACACCTACCCCGTAGATATTTATAAGCATTGAAAAGATCCCCTCTCAGTCTTCTCTTGTCTAGGCTAAACACAGAGCTCACTCAGCTTCTCCTCTTAAGAGAGATGCTCCACTCCCCTAATCATCTTAGTAGCACCCTGCTGGACCCTCTCCGGTAGTTCCTTGTCTTCATAATGGCACTTCTAAGGAAATAAATTTCACCTTTTTTATGTATTCTGATCTCAGGATAAGTAAGTTTCATGATCATGTTTTATATGTTCATTTCAACCACTAACTATGGCTAGAAGGCTCATGCTTAACCTAAGTTAGGACAAAAATATTCCATTTCTATAGATGTCAATAGAGCAAGATTTTAAATTTAATTTATTAAATTCTACAGTGAAAGCTTTCATTGCTTTACGTATTGCTCACAGTGTACTTTGCATTATTTGTCATGAAGGCTGTTTTGCTGGCACCCTCACTGCTACCAGATGAAATTTAAAAGACCTAGCAAATAAACTCCAATGAACATAGAAGATCCAAGCTTTGAATGAACCAATCCAAACATACATTAATATTTTTTCAAAGAAGGCAGTGTTTCTCTGAAACCAATAAAAGAAAGAACACCTGTTGAAGAAAATATGACTCTCTGAAGAGGAAAACCCTAATGCTGAATAGACACAGGAACATCAGTCGGCACTGTCTTAGTACTGACAAGTGTTCATGACACTAGAAAAAGGAGTTGAAAAAAAATACTGGTGGCATGAGGAGAGCTTTGGCATGCAAGACTCTAGCCATGCTCACGTAAAAGGAATCTCCATTGTATCCTCCTCCTTGCTAGCATAGTCAGATTACCAGGAGTTTGCAAGGTTATGCAAGACAATTTCCAGCTGCAGATGCCAAAAGAAGATACTGTTGCTGCCTATATCTGGGTGAACATCAAGTATTCACATCATGATGTGATGGGAAGAAAGGAAATACTGATAAAAAATCACAGAGGCAAACTGAAACAACTGAGGTCAAGTTTCTGCATGTTCATGGAAAACTCCTAGTTTTTCTTTCAGTTTTCTAAATGCCTATTTTGTAAAGATCTATATTTCAAGGTGCATGGCAGCATCTCTTTGAGATTCTAGGACTAAGGAAATTTTTGACCCAAAGACATAATTAAAGTAGTGTATGATCCATTCTTGCTCTCCTGCCCTGATATGTGAACACTTTAAAAAGAAACAACAGTTTAAACAGCTGTCTCCTATGCTATCCTCATTCTAATTTTCCCTCACTAAAAATTAATCTCTAGAAGGCAGACTGGTACTTCTGCATTGTAGCAAAACTTCAGACACTGTTGGCTTTTCTTCTCATATTGCTACTGCCGTTACCTGACGGTTTGGGTGTGGTGGCATGGGATATTCCTCCATTGTGCTGAGTATTGTCACCAGTTGTGAAATCCAGGCTCATACGGGGTTTGGGCTGGTATTCTCTCCTGGGCTGTGATGATGCCTCTTTTATTCTGCCAAAACACATGGTTAAATGTGAAAAGTTAGTTTCTTGTTAATGGATGAGCTACACTAAATGTTTTTATTTCCGTGCCTGAAGTCCCACCTACTGATGATCCAGACTAAACAAGTTTAGATATTTGGAGTAATCTTTTGCTTACAAGATTAGTTTAAATTACCAAAACCCACCTGATTTGACTATGTCATGAGGTCGTTAATTTTTCTTCCCCTCTAGTACTCCAGCTTTTCATCTGTTTTCCTTTTCAATAATAATAATAACAAAATGCTTCTCATGCAGAAAAACTTGTTACATGATGAGTAACCTACAGCAGGGCTGTACAAACATCTCAGCTTTTTAGCACAAATTTTGCTTCTATGTCTGGCAAGCCTTAACTACTCAGTTGGTCTATGCCAACTCTTGTCATTTTGTGAAGAAGCTGCATGGGAATGTACAGACTTCTGTTACAGACTTCATTTATTTGTAATTTGGAATACTTGTTTTGCAAAGGCACAGAGCTACAGGTTTCCTGACTCTCAAAATAAAAATATTATGCGTAATTCATTTCAACTTATTCTTCTAACTGAGAAATCTAGAATCCTAGGAAAGGGTGCATTTTCATACTCCAGGAAAAAAATCAGAGAAAGGATGACAACAGAATCAGAGCAGCTTATACAGAACACTTGAGTTAGGACCTCCATTTTTAAAGAATAAGTTTGTTTCTTTAGCCTCCTCTAGATCTCCCAGACTTGCTGTTGGTAGCCCATTTTGATTTATCTATTGAAAAGCCCTGCTTCTAACTTAATCAGTTTTTGTCCCAATAATCATAGAATCATAGAATAACCAGGTTGGAAGAGACCCACCGGATCATCGAGTCCAACCATTCCTATCAAACACTAAACCATGCCCCTTAGCACCTTGTCCACCCGTGCCTTAAACACCTCCAGGGAAGGCAAATCAAGCACCTCCCTGGGCAGACTGTTTCAATGCCTAACGACCCTTTCCGTGAAGAATTTTTTCCTTATCTCAAGCCTGAACATCCCCTGGTGGAGCTTGAAGCCATTCCCTCTTGTTCTGTCCCCTGTCACTTGGGAGAAGAGGCCAGCACCCTCCTCTCTACAACCTCCTTTCAGGTAGTTGTAGAGAGCAGTAAGGTCTCCCCTCAGCCTCCTCTTCTCCAGGCTGAACAACCCCAGCTCTCTCAGCCGCTCCTCATAAGGCCTGTTCTCCAGCACCTTCACCAGCTTCGTCGCTCTTCTCTGGACTCGCTCCAGAGCCTCAACATCCTTCTTGTGGTGAGGGGTCTAGAATTGAACACGGTATTCAAGGTGCGGTCTCACCAGTGCCGAGTACAGAGGGAGAATAACCTCCCTGGACCTGCTGGTCACTCCGTTTCTGATACAGGCCAAGATGCCATTGTCCTTCTTGGCCACCTGGGCACACTGCTGGCTCCTGTTCCATCAACTGTCAATCAGCAGCCCCAGGTCCTTCTCCTCCTGGCAGCTTTCTAGACAGGTTTCTCCTAGTTTGTACCTCTGCATAAGGTTGTTGTGCCCCAAGTACAGGACCCGGCATTTGGCCTTATTGAACCTCATGCCATTGGTCTCAGCCCAGCGGTCCAGCTTGTTCAGATCCTCTACCTATATGTCTAGCAAGTTAAGAAAGTCCACACAAAAGAACAAATTCAGGGAGTGTGTGGTCTTAACCTTAACATCTTGAGCAAACCTATGATTATATAGGAGGTATGCTATTTAAAAAGAGAATGGTTCTCACCACCCATATGAACAAATCTATAAATTCCTGATGGAGTGAAGGTTTATTCTTGAGCATTGTCAATCTTTTGTGAGAGCTTTGGCAAAGTGTAGCCAGACAGCCCATATTTTAAAAAGATTATTAATTATGATCTCAATACAGAAGAGTTACATATCCAAATGAACTCTCTTTATCTCAATCTTCAACTCTACAAGGAAATAATAACATAAGCATATAGGATGTTTCCATCTTTCTCCAACCACACACAAATTTTCTACATTCGAGGTGCAGTCTCACCAGTGCCAAGTACAGAAGGAGAATAACCACCTGGGACCTGCTGGTCACGTCATTTCTGATACAAGCCAAGATGCCACTGGCCTTCTTGGCCACCTGGGCACACTGCTGTCTCATGTTCAGTCGCCGTCAACCAACACCCCCAGGTTCCTCTCTTCCAGGCAGCTTTCCAGCCAGGCTTCTCCTAGTCTGTAGCTCTGCTTAGGGTTGTTCTGCCCCAGTTATGTGCCCCATAATAAGGAGTTCCTCACCATCCAAAACATTATCAATATTAGTCACTCTCCCCAGAGACTGCTCTTCTTCTTCATAAACAAAAACATAAGCATTTTAAAATGTAAACTAATGCAGTTGTCAAAATAAACTTAAAGAAAAAGGCTTTGCCATGTTTCACTCATTAACAGAGTACCTTTTTCAAAACAGTAAAGTTTTGAAGAAAGAAATACTTCCATGAAACAAATGCTATTTTTTACAGATTATGCAGCAGGAGGAGACAGTTCTAGTTATTTGCTAAAAACTACCCAAAAGCTCAGTGTAAGATATGTTTCTTAAGGAATGAAACCTCTCCAAGGAAACCATTCCTGCTTCCCAGCTGCTCTGTCACGATACTGTATCTTGTAAGTTGAAGCCTCCTGTTGCTTGATGAAATACAGAGTTTAAAAGGAAATGCCTTTGCTGACTTTCCAGATTCTACTGATTTTATTACAGGTCTCCCAATGTTTGCCAAGTTTCTTAAGTCCTAGTCAATGGAATCACAGTATTCTAAGGAATTTCATGCCTTCCATTAATGTGTAGAAGAAAAATGAAAATTCTTGCATTTGCAGTCCCTGAAGAAAGTTTTGAAATCTAATGATAAGCATCCAGAAAGAAGACTAGAGTGCATTTTTAAATTTTTCATGTTTTTTTTTAATTTTAAATTCTATGTCCTTTATGTTAAACAGGACCATCTTGGCAGCTAGAAGACACTGTCCATGCCACACAACAGCACAACCAAGTTCCATTTACATCTCTTAAAAATATCTAGACAACAGGTAGTATGCACTATAGACCATAACAAATTTTCACAGCTTTAGACCTGTACCATCCAAAAAACAAACCTCAAATGCCAGTGCCATGTATTCTTTCCTGCCTGCATATCATCAATAGGAAAGGACAAGTAGTTCAGATAGTAACAGCTCTGCACCCCTGCTTAATTCCTGGCATAAGCCTATCACAGTGCACTGATTTGTGTCCAGATGTGTGAATGATTCAGCCCACAGACTCTTTACAATTATGGATGCAGAGTAAGTTTATGCGAAGTATTTACTTGAGATGATCTACAATAGCAGTCTGATACAGGGTTCTTGAAAAGCTAAATTCATTCATAGTTGAAACTTAAAGTAAAGATACTGACCATTTAGCAGAAGTTTCAAAAGGGCAAAGGATTACATGAATTAATACAGGAAGAGAAATCTGTTGCAGAGAGACGTATCTTCACTTCATGGGGTAACTTATGGACTACAGAATAACCCACCTGCTTCTGGGAATTTTTAATGCTTCTGTAAAGCAAGAGCATTGTAGTATTCATTTGGAAGTGCTGGAAATCATTCTATTAACTGTGGAGACAGTACTGCAAATGTCTGCTAGGCAGTCTACCTACCAAAAAGTGCTGCTCCTAATGACAAAGAAATTTTAAGACTTAGAACTAGATGAGACTTACAGACCATGTTCTCTGAGAAAATAAACACTGACAACCCCAGAAAATAGCAAAGAATCACATACAATTAAAAGATGCCTTCACAGAGTATGTAAACATTATCTGCTCTTGCTAATTACACCCAGCTTTTAGGAAACATATTCCAGAATCACATGGACTAAAGAAATCTTCCCTGTGTGTTAAGTTTCCTTGAAGAAGGATATCTGTGGAGGAAGTTGATAACCTTCTGTAAACATTATTTTCCTCATTTCAAGGGGGTAAAATCCATTTTGTGCTGACAGAAACAAAAATTCTGAACTAAAAATTCTAAAATTCTGTTAAAAATATACTGTATCAATTCTGAGATAGCATTGGCAGTTACAGAAAGCAGGATGGAAGAGGCAAACTCATTTAAGTCTTGTACCAAGTTTGATCTGATAATACAGCTGGAAAAAAAGTATATTAAATAAAGTTGTAATTGATGATGGTCTCACTATCTGGCTCAGGAAGATTTTTCAGGTAGATAAGACTGTAACAAGATAGTCCTTTTCAATAGCAATCACTAAGATCTGTCAGAAATACTACTTTGTGAATACACGCAAGAACAGTAAGGAATCCAAGGCTGTAAGTCCTACTGACTTTGTATATTCATGAACACTTGCTTTCAGTTAAATCACATTTAACAGCTTTACTGAGCTGAGATGCTCTCCTGAACTCAGTCCTCATTCAGTCATACTTACAAGCATACGCAATTTCAAAACATATAAACCTCAGCTTGCAGTACCCTAATGAAATGGCCCTGATTTTCATAAACATATGATTTCCAAGGTGCAAAAGACAGTGTCATTGCATTCTACACACAGGTTTTCTGCTTTTAAAACAAAAAAACTCAAACAGCTTACAAGAAGTGCATTACCTATCTTCCAGCTTAGAAGTAACTCGCTGTAGGATCTGTGTGGCCTGCTTGTGGTACTCCAGCTGAGCTTGCACCAGAGCAGAAAGCTGGCTCACTTGTTCAATCTGAGGATTGACATTAAAACAACATATTTTAGGGAAGTATTAACACCAACAGTGATTAAAGACCACTGTCACATTGACACTGCAAAGCCAATTTTACTTATCTCTCTAAAAACTTGATTCATATTTGTGGTTGCTGCATAGTTACATATGAGTCTCTATTCATTACCAGGACATAATCTCGGATAGCAACTTTTCTCCCCTGAACATCTCCATGGCTGACTTGCATGAACAACAGCCTACAGAGGCTACCTCATTCAGTAGATGCTATGTAAGAAATGGGACTGTAGCGAGAGCACTACACTCTTCTCCCCCCCTGCCTTTGAGGGGCACAAAACTGTGGAGACTATGGTCACGTTTCTGTTGTACTCTGGTCTGTGAAGCAGACCAAAACAGGAAGATACTAGGTGCTCTTTAATTCAGAATATTTGTAGTTAAGATAGACAACATTCTACTTCAAGAGGAAAAAAAAGTCCAAAAATTTTTTGGGGCGCATTATGCAATTGCTAGGAGTTTCCATAATAAACAATGCTGTAATGGTGTAATGCAGGCCAGCACTACTACCTGGCCACACAGGGCTGGATATTACTGCAAGGACTGAAAGAAGTATAATGAGTTTGTAGTTTTATTTCAGCACAGCCATATTTTATTTCAAAAATGCAAATATTTTCAATTTTTATGGCCTCTCTACAGCAAACTGGTAACAAAATTACGAATTAAATTAGATGTCTACTTAAAATCTTAAAACGTCCAATCATTTAGTTCAACAGAAATATCTAAACTGAGTTTCCTTTGACCACATATTATGTAAGACAGACTTCAGCTAAAATGTTTTTTTTCCTCTGAAAAAAAAAGGTTTTCTTCTTGCTTGATTTTACAGTTTCAACATTTATTATAAATAAAATACTAGAAAAACCTAATAGATGCTCAACTTTAAACTAGTTTCTAAGAAAAAATATGCCGCAGAGTCAGATTTAATCAATCACATTAACGTTGGCTTTCCTATTCAATATCGCATCTGATTTACAGCAGAGACCATGGAGTTATGAGTTCATCGTTTCTGATCTTGACCAATCTTCTCAGCAGCCCCCACACCTGAAAAAAAGCCTTGGCTCAAACCCTATAGCCACAGCTAAGTAAAAGTCATGACTTACATTTAAATAATTCTAAAAAGGAAGACACTTTTGGTTTTGTTTGCTACTGAGGATTTATGTTCTTTAACTCAGTTACCCATAAAATTCCCATAAATTTAGTCCTACTTGTATAAGCTGTATATTACTATGGTTTGTGAGCCTCTCATTGAGTCCTCCACGGAGGCAAGAGTTTCTTTGTTGTATAGTGACAGTAATCTGTGGTGTCAAGGATTTAATATAGCTTTCAAGTTTTAGACTGCTTTAGACTGTCTTCACTCCTGAATCTTTCTCATTTTAGGATTCAGCTCACAAATGAACAAGGGATATCTCACATCCATCTCCAAAAGGTTGAACATGCTTGACTCGGCAATTTCTTTTGATTCATCAAACTTCTCCAGAGCTTGGCGAAGTTCTTCATCAGGGAGTTTGCCCTGTCTTTTCTTTTTGTAATCAAAATCCAGGCGTCGACCCTCCATTTTCTTTAGGTGATGCTGAAAAACAAAAATGCAAAGTTTCCCAACACTTCTTATAATGCATTGTAATAAGGTAGTCCATGTACGTGCAAGCACATGCTGTTTGCTGTATATCAGTCCCTCCACAGAGAGGAGAAATACAGAACAATGAAGCCATATGGTGTGCTGCTGTCTAACTTACAGATCTTCAACACTAAAGAAAGACTACACAGAACAGATAACTGCAATTGCCACCTGTATAAAAGATATGGAAGTTTCTAGCTTTTTAACTCTGATACAGAATTACCTGACCACTGTGTTTTTTCCCCAGATATTTAAGAGCAAACTCTGTTGAAAGCACAAATTAGTACACTTTTGCCTGTGTAACGGTTCTCATAGACAAAACAACACCAGAAATATTTTTATCACTTCCATCAGACCACAGAAGGATTTTAATTTTGCCTTTTGTTATAGATTTTCTATTTTGTTAACTGATGTAACATTCATGTCAACCTGTTTAGCAGCTGCTATGTCAAGCTGGCCATAAATTAATGCTATCAGCACAATCATAAATACTTAGAAGTGTTTACTTTCTCTCAGAAGAATCAGTTAAAAATCAAGCTATTATGCTATTTATGGATATATCAACTTTGTAAATTATATCAAGGTGCCTAAGGCATCTTTCTTCCATATATTTAACAACATGAAAGCCTTAATAAAAGCTCAGATGAACAATTACTTATCCAAATAAGCATTTGGTGAATTGGGAGGTACTTTTATTTCCAGTTACAAAATTGGGTTGTATGGGCAAACAGTTTTTACTCTGTAAATTGTGGCTCATTTTAGGATTACTAATTAGGTGGTTCGGGCAGACAAACTGTTCACATTCAAAATTCCCAAGTATGCTTCCGACATGACCTTCATACAAACAGAAGAGTGGTACCAGTCAGGCAACTATCAAACTGTACTTTCAAGTCATACACTAGAAAATTGAATGTAAATGTCTCTTCATTTACTCAGTGAAATAAGCTTTAAATGGTAGGATTGGGGTACTGTGTTCATGCCTGCATAAGCTTGATGCCATCATCAAAAAATGTTAGAATTTTGATCTTTCCCTTTCTAAACCATCAACAAGAGACAGAACTGAAAAGAAGAACTCAAGTCAAGAGACTAAAATCAGACCATATGTGAACCTGAAAATTCATTTTAAATTACACAGCTAAAATTTTAAACCACACAAAATAACTTTGACCATATACACAGGCTGCATATCTGGCATTATTAAAATCCCACACTGAGGGCAATACCTGTATTTCTCTTAGATCTTTGTCATGGAGATTCTGAAGTGGGTCAATGAAGTTTTGTTTCACTTCCATGTCTAAAGAGTCCTTGACCTCAGAAAGCTCCTTCATAGCTTCTCCCACATCTGCAAGTGCTGGTCCTGAAAGAAAAGTTGTCCAGTTTATCTCAAAATAACTTAATCTCAAAATAACTTAATCTCAAAATAACTTAATCTCAAAATAACTTAATCTCAAAATAACTTCACTCCAAATCACTGAAGAATGAAACTAAGTCATGGAAATTTCAGTTAACATTTCATTTTAAACCTCAAGTTTAGGAGAGAAATAGAATACGATACAATGTGTGAAAGGGCAACATGGATGTCACAATTCTGAAGTCCCCAGCATTTATGCCTTGTAACAGCTGAATTTGAGGGTCCATGCTGCATCAAGACAGCCTCCTCCATATCCCTCATTATCCATTCACTCTGGCGAAACAAGCATGCTGGAAAAAACTCACCTGTATTTGCTCTAGTGTCACATCAACAGATACTACATTGCATAAAAAATAGGTCTAATCTAAGTGTAGGTCTCCCTGTTTGTATCAGCGAGGCTGGTGACAGTATCAAAAGTAAAATTTCTTAACAACTTCACAGAATTTTTTTGTGAAAGTTTTTTTATTAAATCATGGACTTCATACGCATGTTCAAGTTCATCAACTTCAACTAGAATTAGCTGCCTTCTGAAATTTCCTCCAAGATTAACATCAAAGCCACAAAAACTATCACTCTCGTTTAACTCCTCTGCATAAAAATGAAAACAAGAAGCTCAAAAATACCATCTTTGTTTGAGGCGTACATTTGTGGAAAAAAAGCATAGGTTTGAAAACCTAAAAATGTGAGAAATCAGAAGGAGCCTCCAAGCATAGGATGCCAGCAATGTATTGTGAAACTAGAGAACCTGTCAGACCCAGATGAAGAGTGGCAAATAGCTATAATATCTTCCATTAGTTGCATTGTGAAAACAATTGCTGTATCTACTCTGCTGCATGCTACTGCAATCATCAGCAATTTGCACAAACTAAATTCTATTAGTTCTTAATTTTCATTAAAAACGTGTTTGAAATTCAGCAATTCAGTGGTCTAGTACAAATTAACCGACATCTGCCAAGTTAATTAGTAAATTATATAAAACAGAGAAGAAAATACCTTTTTCATTGCAGAAGTCTTTATGCCGGGAACAACAGTTTATAAAGATTCAAATACAAAACTGAATTTCCACCTCCCTGTTTGAGGGTCCCGTGTGTTGCCATATCAAATGGCCACAGAGAAGCCCACACAAACAGGACAGAAAGACAAAGGATCCTGTTGTGAATGTCAGCCCTTTCAGTTAGACCTCTGCTACTGAAGAATACAATATTAAATTTCAGTTTAACATTGCTAACTCAGGCAGCTGTAAACTCATCTGGGGCTTGGAGAGAGGAAGGTTGACAGTTATGATACAAGTATTCACTAGTGCCTTAAGATGTGGAATTTGTTCAGGAAAAAAGATCAAAGTCTATTAAAGATCTATTAGTCTTTATTCCTTGTCTGTAGCAAAGACAGTAACATTTATTATAAGGATTCTGAGGGCAAAAGGATTTTATCATACACACACATAGACAATAATACAATTTCTGAACATGTACATCTTTCATCCCAACACGTCCCCAGTAACATAATCTATGACAGAGAGCCTAAAGCCTATATGACTACGGGTCTGAATGGAAATAATTTGACTTTAATGCAGAATAAAAAGCATCTCTAGTCCAAGTATGCAAAAGACACTCAACAGGCCTAGACAAACCATAAAGGACAAGTCTGATGAAGCAGAACTCTGATGCTTCTTGCAGAACTTCTTCCTTTATAAGACTGCAATACTTTAAGAATAAAGTTATATTAAATTTTACTACCATTTTTAAACATCCTAACAGAAAGAGAAGTAATCAAGTTACCAAAGTTGCATTCTTCTCCAAGTTCTCGGCCAAATTTCAGCATTGCATCTGCCAGCAAGGCTTCAGCCTGAGGGTAACCTGGTCCCTTTTCCTGGCCTCGAATTTTTGACATAGTGTTGATCATGCTGAGTTTAGCTCTGGAAGCTGAAGCAGGCAAGTTACAGAGGTTACAAACATCCAACAGTTTGACCACACACTCTACATTTACCTCAGCTACGAACAATGTATTTGAAGGACATTATCTAAGTTTAGAATTAAGACCTAGTTTTCATAAATTATTTTTAGAGCAAAGGAATGAAATGCTGTCAGTCACTCAACTTTTTTTCTTCTGCTGGTAGGCTAGAGAGGAGGTTCTGTCCTGAACTCTAAGTCAAAGCTTCCCTTGAAGTGACTCGGATGTAAGAAAGCCCAGGTACATCCCCAAAATAGCATATTTGACATGTGCTACAACTCAGGTAGAAAAATCTTTAAGCTATCCCCAAATCCTTAACCTTAAAATCCTTAAGTATCAGATGGTTACCAGACTGAGATAGCTCTTGTCTCAGGGAAAAGTCCAGACTAGGTAAACTCAAGATTAAACTGCATGTTTAAGTATTTTAAATTGTTTCTATTGTAGAATATTAAATAAAACCTATGTCCCCAAACGTGATGTCCAACAATCTTTGAAACATTTTTTGCTTTTTATGGAGATTTGGGAAAACTTTGACTTCAATACAGTTTCCACCTGCACTTCAGCTTGCATTTCATTTCAGATACACTAGTGCAGATCAGAAGAAAGCACATGATTATCATAATGATTAAAAACCAAAAAAAGACAGTAAACATAAAAGAGCAAATTTGTTTGATTATGTACTTTAATGAATTTTTGCAAATACAGAATGGGAATGGCCTGCAGAGGGTGAATTAATCAATGGCATTTGAATTCAAATACTGCCAGCTAAATCCTATTGCCAGCAAAGCTGACTCAGTGGGTACCAGTGCCTACGTTATTGTGTGTGCTAGAGGAGGGCAGCTATGAATGCCCCTGCCCTCTGCCTTGCAAAGGCATGACTTTGCTCGTTTTTTGAGTTAACATTTCTGTTTACAGAACATTAGTAGCTCACACTGTTGTGGGATGATTTCATTGGTCACAACTCAATCCTTCACACATTTCTGCAACAAAACAAAACATTATGGGACTGAAGTCAGCAAGTGTTTTGCTTTTAATTTATTGCTGAAAACAAGTATCAAGAGCTGGTTCTTGCAGCTGAATGCTTTACTTCATGGCTTACGATGTATTTATAGACAGTGGCACAGAAATAGAGGAAGATCAAGCAAATGACATGGTACTGAGAAGCAGCTATGAAAAGACAACATATTTTTAACATATAGAAATCATGGTTTTGTAAGCTTTCTCACTACCCTTGAGTGCCACCAGATCACACTTTTCAGCATCTGAATTTCTTGATGCCTTCTGTTTCTACCCACTACAGAACTACAGCCAGCAGACTGGCTGACTAGTCCATATAAAAAACCGCATTTTAATGAAGTGTCTGGCCTTTAAAAATGGCATTGAAATGATGGTGACAAAGTGAAAATACAGAATCACAAAAAAACCCTAAGGCACAAACAAAATCTGTCAGGGAAATGGATTCAGCAAGCTGGATTAGAAGCGGAACAAATGGGAGTATTTTCAGAAATAAAAAAAAATAAGAGGAAATATAGAAAAATTAAGTGATTATATTCTGGAAATATATTCTGGCAAAAGATGAAAGTACAATAAGAGGAGGGCAAGAAATAAATCGTAAAGAGAAGAAAGGTAAGCATGAAAAATTTATGCTTCAAGACCATCTAATCATTCAATAATGATTAAATCAGAATTCTGATTTAGTATGAAATCTTAGAATACATCCAGCAGTGGTCTCATTCACTTTTCCTCTTCTGAAGTTGATTCCAGTGGCTTCCACAGAAGCAGAGGTACGTTTATGCTCAGTCAGTCTCAAAATCCCATCCTGAGCCCTTTCTTTCCTATTGCTTTTTTATGATAGTGCCACATGCTTTGTTCTCTAAGTTATGTTTCAGCCTGAGTAAGGACAGGCAGAAATGTTCAAAACACCACATGGAAGTGACCTCAATGCTTGATTCTTTTCTCAGTTGCACTCCCTCTCTTTTACACTGACTTTCATGGTGTGACTAATGATTCACCTTAATATTAAGTGTTTACAAAGCCATGGTGAATCAGAAGTATACTACCAAGAGTTTGAAGGAAACTTCAGCACTGGATTCAATTGCTCATTATTTGCACTTTCAGTCTCGTTCATTCTGCACCTCACATTCTTGAAATTATGGTCATGTACATCTACATGGAAAACCTCTGAGACTTCATTATATTCAATTTTAGTTACTTTCAGCTGTCCTTCAGTGCTTTTTGTAACTGGGAAGTGTATAAAACTGTCTTTTTCATTCACACTAACTTCAGCCCAACACCTCTTTCATTAAATTCACCTTTGTCTTTAATGTCCTTTTCCCTTCCCTTTCCTTCTCCCTTTTTTCTTCTTTTTGTTTTTCATTCCAGCATTAGGAATAACTAACTGTTTTGTGAAGTTAGACAATGCTACTTACTTCATTTATTGATCCCTCAAGACACCATGAAGCCAACTGACCTCTAGCACTGCAGTGCTATGGTATTCAGGCATATTGATGTTTCCAGGCCACATCTTATCAAGGAATGTGTGTTAAATTTGAAACCCTCTTCTCCCTATCGTAACCCAGGTAAACTTCTAAAGAAAATCTTCTGTTAAATACTGCTGTTAAAGAGGCTTTTTAAAATTATATTTCCCCCCTCTTGCCAATATAATGTTTCTAATTTTTATGAAAATGAGAAAGCAAAGAGTAAATAGTGGAAATTGGCATTTTTTTTTGTGCCCAAGGTAAATAGTAATATAGTTGTAGGGATAATTTTGAAGAAGACATTTTTTATTTTATTGAAAAAAATTATTTTTCAATGCAACTTTTCTCACTATAGTGAACCTTTTTGCAACTGGCGTGAAACAATCTAAGATCAGATGATAGCTGAAAAAAATCAGTCTTCCTTTTCTCTTACTTCATCTGCTACTGTAGAATAAATAATGTAATCACATTTGATATGCAAGAAAGTAAGTCATTCCCCTGCCTATTACAATTTTAATTTTCTGATCCTTGCCACAAGCAGATAAAGGGATGTGTGGCTAAGAGTATGGAAACTGCTCTTTCCTGTAGCACTGCAAACTTACATCAGTCTGAAGTTCCTGATATCACACCCTTAGCAACTTCCAGAAATTTTGCTCTCTGCTGCTGCAGTGAGCCTCCTTCACAATTCACAGCAATAGTAATCACTCAGATGTGTCAGGTACACATCTAGTGAGAAACTAAACAGACAGAGTTTATTACTTAGTCTATACAATGTTGCACAACAGCAGCCTGACAGTAGTTAACCATTTATCACTAGCCTCATAATTTTTGTCAGTCCTTTGGCTTTTCCTGCAGAGTGCTTGTTGAGGATGAGCAACGAAACTGTGGGCACAATTCTTAGCCAGTATTTCATCTGTTGACATAGAAACCGTTCTAGTCATCATAATTTTCTCTCTAGCAGAACTTGAATCTGTAAATATTATCCTTCCTTTATTTTCAATCCACTGGCACAATCAAACTATCACCCTTTCCTCTGTGGTATAACAGAAAAATATCACCAGTTAAGCTGTACTAGCAACAGTCCTTCATGCTATCATACCGAAGCTAAGTTCAAATTTGTTTCTAGATATTAGGAAAAAAATTCCTCATAATGAATGAGTGAATTTGGTCTGTACTTTCATAAAACTCTAAGATACTTACGGTAAGTAGAGGGCCTCATTTTACCTTCATGCTAATTTTGCACAAGCATAACTCTGTTGAAGCCATCAGTTACACTAGCATTGACTTATGCTACTATCAAACTCCTTATGTTCCTAGATCACAACAGAAATCTTCAAGTACTGGAATTTAATTGTTTAGTTGATTACAACAGCTCTAGGTCACTCCTCTTTGTGAGGATACATGGCAAGAGAGGAGCATGCAGCTCTCCATCAGAGCAATCACAAAACCTTTCTTTCATCTCCTCATCAAAACCAACCATTTACTTCTGTTTTGAAGGTTCAATTTAGTCATCTCTGATTATGTCTATTTATCCGCACTTTTCTCCAGTTAAGTTTTAACAGCCCATTTGCACCTTCCCTTTTGCAGTAACTCTAATGAGAATGGGAAACCACTTTAGCACCAGGTGAAAGGTGTTATTATGTCTCATTATATGCCCTGGAGGAAGTTGCTTCAGAACTTTGTCTTTCTTTCTATGGTCTACAAAGACTGCCTGGTCCTTTTCCCCAACACAAGGTGAATAACTGGGACTGCAGAAGAGAGATATCTCATGCAGACTGCCTCACCATGCTTGATCTTGATCTCCACTCGTGGGCTGGTTGCTTGGCCTTGGCCCCCATCCCCATAACCAGGGAGGTGTGTGATGCCCAGGGCTGCTGCTGCCCTAGGGCCCCTTGGCTGTCCTGCTCGTGGCTGGCTCTGCTCTGCCACCCATGGGGAGTCACAGCCATCTCCAACTCCCAGGGAGTTCCCTCATGCTTGCAGTACTAACATTCAGACCCCTGCAAGTAAATATAGCTGGTTTTTAGGCATATGCTGCCCCCTTACAAAAAACAAGAACACATGGAAGTAAAACTGGCCTCCTAAACCCAGTATCTATTCCTCCAGCCAGTCTAACATGGAAGCCAGTACGTGTCTTTTACTTCATGGTAATTTCACTGGTTTTGTATTAATTTTTGTGCCAGTGAGGATGAGCACTGTTAGACTACATGACTATACATACCATTGAGAAGAGTATTCTAAAAAAGTGCTGTATTGTGCAAGAAATATGCAGCTGTGAAACTACATTACCTGGATTGGGCTGAAGATACTCTATGGTCTTTGCCATTATTTCCACAACTGCCCTGCTGGTAACATCCACTTTCTAAAGGACAAGAGAGTTAAACAAAAAGAAACATGAAAAAATGATTAGACAAAAGGAAAATGTTTTTCCCTCTCCTTTGTGTTCTTATAAATTCTTCTTTAAAATTCCTGTAATTTTATTTTTGTGTCCCTAAGAACAGCTCTCATACCAGAATGGTGATAATACCTAAAAAACTACCAGAGCGTGAGTCCACTGTTTCAGTTTACAGCAGACTTATTCTCAAATGAGGTTATTAGTACAGAGTACCTCAGCATATGTTACAAATTTGATATGACTCATTGTACTGTGTTGATACTTTACATCACCCTGAGAAGTGTCCATGACAGGGAAAACTTTTTGACAGAACTGTCACTGAAATCTATTTGAAAAAATAGCCACCTTTGATATCCTAATAGCTGGTAAAATAAGGGGAAAGCAGATATCAATCAACACCAACCACCAGTGATAAAATGGGCTGTCCACCTCTTTCAGACCAAGGTCTGGTAAAAGTGGGGTTAGGAAGACTAGGTATCACTCAGTTTCTTATTTCTAGAAACCTATCAGAATAGATGCACTGACCATTTATGTCCCTGAGCTGACTCCATGAAGAATTATTTTATATTCAGGAATTTAAAATACCTAGAACAGAATAGCATTGTCTTCTTCTCCAGTAACAGGAATTCTTCCTTTCTGGAGAAGTACTCTTATAAGCTTCATAAGCGGCATATAACTAAGTATGCAACTACACTCCCTCTCAGCATCAAATGTCAAATTAAGAAATGTTGCTTTGGTAGATTTGGGGATCCATGTAACCTGTCCTGTACTCTGCATTTATGATGACACATTGCATTTCTCTGCAGGGCAGCTTGTGTCCCACAGTGTGAACTCCTTTACCATAATGACAAGTTCCTATTTTAAAAAAGAACACCTGAGAGAGGTTGGTTGTAGCACACTGTGACTGACCTCTCCTCTGTTTCCTGTTGCCACTACCATCTGCCAGGTCTTGCTCTATGCTTTACACAAAGAAGCAGAAGAGTTCGGCCAGTCCTGGGTGAATAAGTCCTGAATTGCCTGGTTGGGAGCCCAGAAATGGCTAGAAGGTGGCAAAGGAGAGTGGAGGAAAAGGAACAGAAGGCTAGGGATAGTGTGTCCACTACCTGCAGAAAAGCTGGCAAGGAACATGGAGCCAGGCAGGAAGCACGAAGGCAACTGATATATTTACTCTGTTCCCTTCTCAAGTCTTAGTGCTCTTATCTCCTGGGCTGCCAACTCATGCCAACCACAAGCACTATGTGGGACTCACTTCTTGCTGCTGCAATGTCCTATTTTCCAAGGTAAACCTTGCACCAGTTTTCTGAATATTTATTAACCTCTTCCAGTGTTGACAGCAGTGCCTATACCTACTGTGTATTCAAAGAGGAGCTGGGAAGGAGATACCAACTCTGCAGTACTTTTATTGTAAGAAGTACAAAGAATATGTCCTTCTCCTTTATTTTCCATCCAAAGCCTTTTCCCCGTCTCACTATACAACGAACAAAAGAACAGCTTCTGTTTCTCTTGATCAGAGTTAGATATCAGAGAAGCACCCTACAAATGACCTAGCAGCAGCTTGTGTTACAAGATTTGACAGTACCAGAAGGCAGAAATAACCCTGCCCCTACTGATCTTTACAATGGAAATATTAGCTTTTTTTTTTTAACCTCCACAGAAACACACAGTGCTACCACTGCCAGCCTTTGCCAGTGGAGGCTGCCTAACAAGATCTTTGAACTACGCCTGACAAATCTAATAACCTTCTATGACAAAATAACCTACTCAGCTGATGTTGGGTGAGCTGCGGACATCATCAATCTGGATTTCTTCAACACTTTCGACAGTTTCCCATGGCCACCTCCTACAGAAACAGATGTGTTACAATTGAGACAACTGCTTTGTGTGGTGTGTGGAAACTGGCTGATAGGCTGTACCCAACGAGTGGTATTAAATTGCTCCTTTTCAAACTGGCAATCTGTCACAAATGGGGTGCCCCATGGATCGCTACTGGGCTCAACGCTGTTTAGTAACTCCATAAGTGGATGATGGGATCAAGTCCACCCTGATGAATTCTGCTTATGATACTAAACTGAGTAGGGAAGCAGACACTCTGGAAGACCTGGATCAGCTGGTAGAGTGGGCTAACAAGAAATTCCTTGTGAAATCCAACAAGGACAAGTGTAAGGTCTTGCACCCAGGTAAACATATTCCAGCAGTGCAGAAGAGGCTGGGCTGTACCCAGCTGGAGGTCAGCTCTGCAGAAAGGGACCTGGGGGTCCAACAAACTCATTAGGAACAAATGGTGTGCTCTTGCAGCACAGAAAGCCAACAGAATTCTGGGTTGCATCAACAAAGGCCCCACCAGCAGACATAAGAAGAGATTCCACTGTACTCAGCACTTGTCAGGCCACACTTGGAATACTCTTTTCAGTTTTGGCCTCTGCTATACAAAAAAGCTGCGGACAGGCTGCAGAGGGTCCACAAAAGGGCCACAAAGATAATCAAAGGACTGGGAAGCTTGCCATATGAGGAAAGGCTGAGAGAACTGGTTTTGTTCAGCCTTGAGATAAAAAGGCTTAGGGGAGACATTAGCACCACATTCCATTTTTTAAAAGGTTACAAAGAAGATAGAGACTCCCTTTTTACAAGGAGTCACATGGAAAAGATGAGGAGTAATGAGTATAGGTTATTCCTGGGGAGATTTCGACTCAACACAAGAGAAAAATTTTTCACAATCAGAACAATAGGCCAATGAAATAATCTCCCCAGGGAACTGGTGGATTCCCCAACATTATTCACTTCTAAGATTCATCTGGACAGGGTGCTAGACCATCTAGACTGTGCTTTTGCCAGGAGAGGTTGGAACAGATGATCCTCTAGATCTCTTCCAGTCTGGTATTCTATGATTCCATGATTCTTTGAAGAGATAAATGAAACTAATTTGCAGCCTCATTCTCTGAATGAAATACTGGCATATATTATATTGGCCGTATACTATGTATTGCTTTGTTAGAAAACAAAAAGAAATAAGAAACTGAAAGCTTGGTCCTGCTGAATAAAAGTTAAGTTTTTCAAAATTATTCAAGTGATTCAGGGAGAAAAGCTTTGCAATTCCTATGCTAGATAGGAAAAATGAATGGTAATAAAGAATATATGCATCTGTATTTAGACTTACTCGTTCCATTTCTTTGAAGTCATCATCTAGCTTGGTTCCTTCTGCACCTCCGACTTTTTCACTCACTTTCTGCAGTTAAAAAAGAACAACAAACAGATTCAGCAATAAAAAACCAATCTAGTTACCATGTTTTCCTGGAGAAATGTGTTTGGGGTCTTTTTTCTGTAAGTCACTACAACATTCAGATGTATTTTCTTCCTGAAAAACTTATTTCAAACACACTTCAACTTAAACAATCAGAAAATAATACATTACTGCTCAAGTCTCAGAGACTTAATCTTCTGCTGGTGCCAGAATTACACACTATCGCATCTGTTAAAAATCACATCTTTATTTCTCTATTGAATGAATGTCTATATCTTGGAACTTATCAAGCAATTAATCAACAATCATAGGTCTCATCAGTGGTGAAAAATGGCCCCAGCTACTTCGTCCAGTGTGTATCAACGCAACACCAAAAGTCATAATCATGCTTAAACACTGAGCAAGAAGCTCCCAAGGCCTGACTCTAGCAACAGGCACCCATGCCTAAGAAACCTCAGAAAAATACCGATTCAAGCCACAGCCATACCTTTACTACTAAAAATCCAGTTTATAAGTATAAGTTAGAGGGAGGGAGGTAGATAGGTAGGGAGGTGGGTGGGTAGGTAGGTAGATAGTCAGTTAGTTTAAACCCTCCTATATTCACACCATAAAAGCTTGAGGTTTACGAGTCATACATAAAATACTCAATTGTTAGATCTATTAGAAAAAATGAAAGGGATCTTTGGTGTCATGCCTTCAGCAAATACTCTGTTCATTTACAGAATAGCCACTTTGAAAAGTAAATGGAAAATGATTTTGTGGTATCATTTCATTTCCCTGATTCAATGGAATATATTGAACTGAGTTTTCCTTTATTGTCAGTAAAAGTGACAGTAAGAGCTTTGGACTGCTATGCAACACCATTCAAAATGGATTTTTGCAACTGCATTGTCAGTCACGAAGTGTTTTACTGGTGTAACCACAACTAAGTCAGATCCAGTCAATATACTAATTTTTCACTGGACTGGTATTTGTCACAAGAAATTCAAAAGACACGAGACACTTTATTTTCTATCCATTTGCAGGTTTATTAACTGAACACCATTTATTTTTACAAACTTTCCTATGCGCCTCTGAATCATCCTTAGATTGTTTTAACTAAGTGTAACTACTGATTCTGTGAAGTGACTCCTGAAATAAAAAAGGTGAAGTGAAAGAAACAATGCACTTGTTTCAACCACTGTGTGCACACTTCTACAGCTTCCTTTTAATATAAAGAGAAGGAAGACGCAGAGCCAATCACTCACATGTGAGTAATAAAATGCAGACATTTGATTAATTTCAAATTCACTCCAGTATACTTCAACAAAGCTGCAAGTGCAGCGTGGCTAAGCACTTACTAATGCAGGCTATAATTATCTGTGCAATAGGAAACGGCTATCAGCTCTGTTTGTTTTCTGTTGGCTCCTTGCAATTTAGTGCCCAAATGGCACATTAATGAGACATCAATACTACGAAACATCCAGAAAAAAACAAAGAACTTATCCCTCCTTTCCTATACAGAAGAGATGTGCAAATCCATGCAGACACTCTCGTCATTAATCTGAATGCACATGAGTTTTTATGATCTGTGTTACTGAACTTGTGCCTTACAGAGATTCATGAAGCACCACAAAAAAATTATAGATTTCAAACTCATCTTTACTAGGAACAGTTCTGCAGTGGACACGTAATAGATTCACTGCAAAGCGACCTCCTACTATGGCAAATTCTGCACAGGAGCTTTCTACTGTGAAGATTTCAGGTCCCTGAAAACAACAGCATGCAAGTATGCTAGTACTAAAATATTCAAAACATATTTTGAATAACTTAGGATCAATTCTAAGAATACAAAGTACCCAAAGGCAATTAATGTTCCAGTCCCTTTTAGCTGTAGCTTTACTTTTCATCACTTTGAGGTACTTTCATAGTCGATGAGGATTTGCAGAAACATGGCTTTTCATCCCCACAGATTCCCTAAAGATCCCATCTCACATCAATAAACCACAGCAGTTGCTCCTCCTGTTCACATCCATCATTATTCTAGCTGAGAAATGTTTGACACTCAATACTGCAGCTCTGTAGTCTGTTGCAGTGGTCACTGCAGATGAAAAAAGCGGGTCATCCCTTTCTTCAAAGTATGCTTTCAATTTTTGGTAACTGTGTCAATATAAGCCTCACAATCACCATGAAAACAAAAACTAATGTAAGTATGTACCAAGCTGAAAATTAATTTGTAAAGCTCTTGGTCAACTATTGTTACAGGCAACAGAGTGAAAGGAGAGACAAGCTATGAGGTCCTCAGCTGTTCTGGAGGTGGGTGACTCTTCTTTCACCACACAGACACAGTCCCTTAAGGAAGTACCTTCACCTCCAACATCTAGACAGAAATCTGGTTTGGGAAAGCACTGACAGACCACAGGAAAGAAGCAGATTGACAAAAATGCCACTTGAAAGTTTAAATACCGTTTATTTTCTTGAAGGCCACAGCCACTCAGCAGTTAAAGATGAGAACTTAAATTACAGATACAAATTTAAGAAAAAAAAAAGAACTAAAACACGAAAACCTCAAAAGTTCTTATCCCTTAGGACAGAAGAGAGAAATCTACTCAGAAGAGAGTATTAAGTCCCTTTTGTAAGTCCATAATCTAAAGTGATGAGGTGAGAGCAGTGGGCCTGAGAAAGGCTGCCTAGGCATTTGTTTAAGAGCCCACATCTATGTCATCACTGTATTGACAAAATGTAAAGATATTCTTCAGTCCATTTATATTTATCCTGCAAATCAACTGTTAAACCATTTCATTGAGGCTACTGCCACACCATCCTCAGAGTTTCAGATCTGATTATCATAAATTCATGAAGCTATTACAGCTTATCCTAGATAAGGATTTGCTCTCACGCTAAAGCTTCAGAGGCAGTCAGAAACATCACCAGCTAAAAGCTACAGCTAGCCCATGCTGTGTCATTTGAGTCAAGGTTTCAATATTTTGGTTCTTGCTTTACAACAAAATATATACTAAGCCCTTTAAATTGTCTTCAAAACAGTAATACTAAAATACTACATTGTGTTCAAGACTGAGTTGGATGGGGCCTTCCAACCCAAGCCATCCTATGACTCTGTGATCTCCTCCTAGTCCAGTCATATGGAAGAATCAAGATCTAATCTGATACCAGAGCCAACATTACTTAGTTATTTTGTGATTATGCTTTCTCCTTCTAATATCGATTACCTATTCTACCTTGCCTCCAAAAAGCCTTTACAATAAAATCATCATTAAAATATCACCATGTTTTCATGAAAAACAACAGATTCAGCACAGAACATCTTCTGCATGGGGAACAAAATGTCATGAAAACATTTTTGTGCATCAAAAATATACAGACCTTTCTAGAGTTAACAATGTAATCATTTACAGTAGAGATCTCTATGTTTTCTATGACTGAAAACGTGCTATGTGCCTTAGAGCAAATTCCAATTTTCTAAAAATCCTTTTTCCACTCAGGCAGAATATTAACTTCTGCTGGCAAGAATGGTTTCAGCAGGGACAATGAAAGTGACATGAATCCTATACTTAGGGGAAAAAGTAAACTTGTTCTTTTTTACTAGCAGATAATATTGAAAAGGCAATTTGGGGGTAAGTGCTGACAGGATGTGGATAGCCACAGTGACTGAAGTGTGGCTTTCCAGATGGATTTCATGTGAAACAACAAAACTCACTAGATCTTAGTTCTGGAGGCATTTGTTAAATTTTTCACATAGTTGTGCAGTTAACCTGGTTTTTGTATTATTGTGCCATGATACAGCATGCCGCACAGGATAAGAAAATGCCTGTGCAGCCACTATGAACATGCTTTTACAGAATACAGTGATGGATCACTTGTACATTATCCTATACAGCAGTCCTCTAAGTAAAAGTGATATGAATCTGATGCTGTAACCTCTCACTAGCCACAAGATATAAATCGAGATCAAATGTGCATTAGATAGCTATTCCATGAAAATTATGTCAGTACTATGACACTACTTCATACCAGAGTGGCTCCGAAAAATTAACAGTTTGAACAACTGCTACCAAGAAAGCCTGGTATGTTAAGCCGCTATCCAAACTTGAAAATACAGCAAGACCAGCATTAACCAACAACAGCAGTTACTAAAGTCTGCAGCTCAAATAATAGTTTGGCAGCATGTATAGAAGCCAGTTTTGCTTCTACACAGGAATAGAAAACCAGCTCTGAATAGATTATTACCACAATACACTGCCTTTGCCCATGATGCAAATTGAGTGACCTGTTTCCAAAGCAGTCCATCACCTGATACTGAGAAAGTAACAGTTTCTTTATGGCATGAATTCATAGCTCCAAATATGGAGCATAGCAACATTTTTACTCAAAGCATACTGCAAACTCTGATCTACTTCTTTTACCATTAGCACCATCCTCTACTAGTCTTCCCATTCATATATTTTGGAGATTATTCTTGCACATTGTTTCTTATCTATCACATAGTTCAGTTTCCATGATATAACTTCTCTGTCCTAAAAAGGAAGGCTGTTGACACTGCAGTCCTATCAATTTGAACAGAGTGGTAAGAATAAAAATTTTATTAATTTGAAAGCTTAGGAAACAGTAATGAATAGAACTTATACATTCACAACAGAGAAAAATAATACACTCTGTAGTTCGTGCTTGTTAGATGCAAGTCGATCTGTTGAATTCTCTTTCCTGATATCTTATTTTGTGTTCCACAGGTTTCTAGAGTTCTTCCACGCAGATTCTGCCTTTTGCCTGTCACTGTAAGAGGCCATGTTGTCGAAGCACAGTACCAGAATTATCTTAAGGTTCATTAAAGATTTTCAAACAGTCTCTAAAATGCTGTGATGCTTTGTTAGCTTTGCAAACACAAGGAAGACACACCTAACTTGCAGAAGAAAGTAGTGAGAAATACACATTTTAGTGGGAAGAATTCTGTGTACACATGGTGGAGATTTGTCAACATTGTAGGCTCTTCAGGAGGAGAAAACAAATGTGAAAAAGAACATCTATAAAAAACACAGTCTCTAATCAAGATTTTTTTTTTAATTCTGTCACTTCACATGCTAGAATAAGAACCTTCCTGTAAATTTTTTTTTCTGATATCCAGCCTGAACCTCCGTTGGTGGAGCTTGAGGCCATTCCCCCTTGTCCTGTCCCCTGGCACTTGGGAGAAGAGGCCAGCACCCTCCTCTCTACAACCTCCTTTCAGGTAGTTAGGTCTCCCCTCAGCCTCCTCTTCTCATGGCTAAACAACCCCAGTTCCTTCTGCTGCTCCTCATAAGACTTGTTCTCTAGCCCCTTCACCAGCTTTGTTGCTCTTCTCTAGACTCACTCCAGAGCCTCAACATCCCTCTTGTGGCGAGGGGCCCAGAACTGAACACAGGATTCAAGGAGTGGTCTTACCAGTGCCGAGTACAGAGGGAGAATAACCTCCCTGGACCTGCTGGTCACATCATTTCTGATACAGGCCAAGATGCCATTGGCCTTCTTGGCCACCTGCGCACACTGCTGGCTTATGTTCCGTTAACTGTCAATCAGCACCCCTAGGTCCTTCTCCTCCAGGCAGCTTTCTGAACAGACTTCTAGTCTGTAGCACTGCACGGGGTTGTTGTGCCCCAAGTGCAGGACCCGGCATTTGGCCTTGTTAAACCTCATGCCATTGGTCCCAGCCCAGCGGTTCAGCCTGTTCAGATCCCTTTGAAAAGCCTCCCTACCCTCCAGCAGATTGATGCTTCCACCCAGCTTAGTGCCATCTGCAAACTTGCTAAGGCCGCACTCAATGCCTTCATCCAGGTCATTGATGAAGACACTGAACAGGGCTGGAGCCAGCACGGAGCCCTGGGATACACCACTTGTAACTGTCCTCCATCCATTAAGCACCACTCTCTGGGCCCGGATGTCCAGCCAGTTTTCCACCCAGGAGAGTGTTTGCCTGTCCATTCCAGAGGCTGACAATTTCTATAGCAGAATGCTGTGAGAAACTGTGTCAAAGGCTTTACTGAGGTCCAAGAAGACCACATCCACAGCCTTTCCCTCATCCAGTAGGTGGGTCACTTTGTCAGAAAAGGTGATCAGGTTAGTTTGGCAAGACCTGCTTTTTGTCAACCCGTGTTGACTGGGCCTGATCACCCGGTTCTCTTGCATGTGCTTCATGATAGCACTCAAGATCACCTGTTCCGTGACTTTCCCTGGCACTGAGGTCAGACTGACAGGCTTGTAGTTCCCTGGGTCCTCCCTCCTGTGATTCTTGTAGATGGGCACAACATCAGCCAGCCTCCAGTCCAGTGGAACTTCCCCAGTCAGCCAAGGCTGCTGGAAGATGATTGAAAGGGGTTTGGCAAGCTCATCTGCCAGCTCCTTCAATATCCTCAGATGAATCCCATCTGGCCTCATAGACTTGTGGGTGTCTAGCTGGGCAAGCAAGTCTCTAACCACCTCCTCTTGAATCACAGGAGATTTTTTCTGCTCCTCTAGTTCCTGGGTGTGTACACAGAGGGAACAACTTTCCTTACTATTAAAGACTTAGGCAAAGAACGCATTAAATACCTCGGCCTCATCCTCATCCTTTGTCACAGCTG
Organism: Clamator glandarius; assembly: GCA_033459285.1. Lineage (NCBI taxonomy): Eukaryota > Metazoa > Chordata > Aves > Cuculiformes > Cuculidae > Clamator > Clamator glandarius. Next base: position 3,128 of record JAUNZM010001490.1, on the reverse strand, counting down.
TTCCATTTGCATCCAGTAAGGACTGAAACTGATTACAACCCAAATGATCCAATATCATTAGTCTTGGAAATCTTCAGGAAAGTCTATGGATGTGATAAATCTCAGCAGCAACCAGAAGTGTCTGATGAGCCTTATACTTACATGGCACTCATCTGTTACTGAAATTGAGCAAAACTCGTACTTTCATTTAACACAAAAGATTTCACAAAACAAGAAAGCTTACCTGCTCTCTCTTGCACTTAAAATTATTTTAATTTTATCTTATTCTTCTTTTAATTTGTATATACCCTGTGCAAAATAGGGATTGTCAACAGGACGTGGCATGAGAATGTAAAACAAGCCACTTCAGCAGTAAAATGAAAACAGGATTCCAGCTTAACATAAGATACAGTAATGCCCGTTTACATTTAATTAGTACAGTTTCTTCTTCAAATGGTACAGCTACAAGGGCAGTTCGCAATGCCAGCTGGACTTCATCATCAGAAGATCTTTCTCTTGCAGAACTGGCCAGCACAGTGACACCACTGCTAGCTACCCCATAACCTGTAAAGGGTCACAAAGAGAGCATGAAATTTAAATGTGAAAATAATGAGAGATCCAAGAATCACAAGGGGCCTTCATTGTTTATCTCCTGTTTGCACTGAGACTGCCACTGAAGCTTTGCTTTCTCTTTGGCAAAATGAAGAATACACTTGCCTACCACATGGGAAAATTGTAAGCCTTACTTTGTATCTGCTATTGCTTGCCATCAGAAGCATATATTACAGAAATGTTCATGATATAGTTAAGGTAAGCATCTGCCAGACCAGCCTGAGATTACCTCTTCCTTTCCCCCCTGTCACTCAGCAGATACATTAATCAGGAAATAGTATACTCCATCCACTGACAGCACTGAAATATCTTTCTCCCTGATAGAAATTTTTGTTTGCTAGCCTGTTCTCACTGCAGTACCACTCTAGCCACAGGTGGGTAGGTTTATGCTCCCTTAAAAGTTCCTTGATGCTGCTGTTGGATGCAGAATGTCAACAATAAAGTGAACCAAATTTTGGAAATCCAAAGAGAAAAGGGAAGATTATGACTAGCCTCTAAAAGTCTTCATCTCTAAAAATGCATCTTCCAATATATAAAAAGCATCTTTATATACACAGTAGCTTGGCCCTGCTAGTGCTCACAGCTGCTAGTAGTATAGCCCATAGCCCTATCACTGCTAAAACCTGCACTAGCAATCTGAAGGCAGGTCAGAAAGCCAGGGAAACTGGCTACAGATGTGACATCATAAGACACAGGACTGGCAATGCTAAAGACAAGCCATTGCTAAAGCCTACCAAGCCATGAAAGAAGGTCTTTGTGGGATAGGATGTCCAGTAACACTAGTGATGTTCTGGAGCAAAAGCTAAATGGTTCAGTGGAACTACTTCTCTCCAAGAAGGATAAAAAGACATCAGAATCCAAACATCCAGCATTGTTGTAGCATAAGAAATATGCATTGTGAACCTGTACTGTGCCCTTAGTCTCTTCCTTTAGAATTCACCATTAATTTGTGGTTTGGTTTTGTGTTTTTTTCAGCTAAAGCTGTCAATGGAGAAGGGAGAGGATCAAGCCCTTCTTTAACCAATCTGAGCTAGCAGTTTGCTTTTTGACTGCTAGCAAGGATCATTGTGACGACAGAAGAAATTGGACAACACACAACGATCAATATGATCTGAATGAAGCCGTTTATTTTGGGTTAACTGGCTGCCTTTATAGACCAAGCTAATTCTCACACCAAACATTGATTGGACGATTCTGTCCTAGTAACAAGCATTCATTGGTCACAGCCCAACCACACAACCATGTTGCCAGGGTACATTTCCCGCCTTCAACAGCCAGGAGCATAACACAACAGAGTCGTTATAATCTTTTATAAACTTGAGCACCGTGGCTAAGGCTTTCCCAACTCCACCCAGCCACAATGCTTGGGCTGCTCATTGAATATTGCCACCCATCAGATCACACTGCAGAATTCCTGCAACTCCAGCATCACATCGAGAGTCCTTCACATTCAGCACTAGCACAACATACGATACGAAAGTATGCCGCAAGCTTCTGCACTGACAGGATGTACTGTAGAGCCTTTGCTACAATGTCACTGCATTAAAATGGAGGCTGTCCACTAGTAAGTGAAATGAAACAGGGTGAGAACAGGGGAAGAATGGCTGAGGAAGTGCTGGTGTAGTAGTGTCCTGTGTTATATCTTTGCACAGAAGGCCTATGCACAGAAGCACCCACCATGACAGATGAGGTCAGCAATACCCTTAGGGCAAACAAAAATTCAACTCAATATTATGGATTCCAATGTCAGAGATCTACTGACAGCTGAAACACTGTAGTGCATCCATGACATCCAAGAAAATCTATTTCACGCACTTAAACTTATTACTGAAGTTTCACTAGTTTATTAACCACATACTTCTCTGCAAAATTTCAGCAAGAAAGCTGGTCACAACCATAGCATCTTTGCAATTTAGAGTGGCCTCAGGAGCTGGCAAAGAGAAGCTGGCAAAAGCTCAAAAGCTGCAAGAGAGCTGAGGACAGAAGAACACTGTGTGCTTTTTTAACATTCTCTGTCTGCAGGCCACCAGTATGAGAAACAGAGAAGAAATTTGCATTGAAAAGATGTGCCAATCTCTGCTTTTTTTTTTGCAGTACAGAAAAGGAGCAGATCATCTATTTTCGTATGTTATCTACTCTGACACAGTATTTCTACTTCAGTTGACAACAGTACCATGACCTCTTTGGTGGACCTGTGTACAATAAAATGCTCGCAAGTTTTTAACTCCTCATGATGAATCATGTTTAGTCTTGGCTACTGATCCAGCTAACTTGCACGTGCTAAACATCAACTTTGAAAAAACACTGAAATATTTCATGTGAAGAGTGCTAGGGCATAGCCTGCATGTTGCTAGGATCCCCATGGAATATGGAGACTAATTACTGATCAGCAGTATGAAAGCAATGATGCAACAATGTACTGGTTTTTGGTAAAGCAGACTATACTACATCTGACTTTGTTACAAAAATTAACTACAACTTTTACAGAGTATTAAAGCTTTGTAGGTCTTGTAATTTCCTTCTCTCAGTACAGGAAC